>CM070874.1:32612361-32629861 GCA_036365515.1 Torymus aiolomorphi
TTTTCAAAATCATTTTTAGCTACTTGTCGCATTTTACTATTTAGATCAATGTATTCTTTGAGCCAGAGTCTTTGATTAAATTTCAGTATTCTATAAATTTTTTGGAGTTTTAATTCATTTTCTAGAGCTTGCTTCAAATTGCGATAGTGTAGAATGTATCGCGATTTCTGCTCAACAGTCGTGAGAAGTTTAGCTTGTGAGGAGCCTGGTGGTTTCTTGTGCTCTGGACAAAATGGTATATCTTTATGTGTATCGTGTAAATATTCTGGATATTCCAAGACCGCTTCAAGTATGTAGCCAACTGGGGCATTATCTGGAATATTAAAATTTATTCGTTCTACATCATGAATCCATTCAAAATCACCATAGGGTAGATGTTGTTGCATAGCCCAGCCATAGAGATTATTTACATCAAAGTACATGGGATATTTGGACTCCTTATCTACTTCATAATCATTACCCATGTATTTGTTATTAGCTCGAGCATAACGGTTGGAACATTGACTCACTCCACCTCGAATACCGCGTTCAATGAACATAACTTGATCAATATCTGTAAGTAATTCTAGCTGTATTTTTGTATACTTACTGGATCTAAGCCGCAAGCTTTCAGACAGCTGTCGCGGAAATTTTCAAATACTTCGACCAAAAGTACAACATCTGTTTTTAATTATAATTCTGAATATTGACCCAAATTCGATATGTTGAATGCTGTCCAAATATTTTCATAATCTTTATCTGATATTGGATTGTCATTTAATTTACTGTAGAATTCATCTTTTGATGGCAGCTCGGAAACATCTAGTTTTTCTGTTGAGTCCACATAATCATAAGGGAATACTCCTTTCCGCTTAAGTAATTCAAATTTCTCGTTAATAAATGGTGCATATTCTGCATCTTGAGAGAAATCTTGCCACAAAAGATTAAGTTCTTCGAGATATGATGACAATTTATCTAAGGATGCTGCCATGAATCGGTAAGAATTTATGAATTTAAAATTAATATCATTTCCCTGAATGCGCTTGGTGAATGAGACGAAGCGTTCCTTATTCACTGGTAAAAGATCTACTCGTCTAGGGGAGCTATTGACAATATCCTTTATGAGAAAATGTGAGTCATAGCCAGTTAAATTATGAAATACCACTGGAATACTGTGTGAATCTTTATAATTTAAATTGCAATCTTTGTGAACAGCACCTCGATACCTAAAACATAAGAAAAAAAAACATAAGAAAAATTAAAATTTTCGCTTGAAGCATATTTAATTTTCTTTTAATCATACCTTCCAGTCAGATGACAATGATCTCGTACACGCTTCTCTGCTAAAGGCTTAATGTGGCATAATGATGTATGTCGAAATGCTTGTTCTTGTTTTAAATTTAATGTTTCCATTGATACTATGAACTTGAAGATTTTCACAAATTTTTCTACCAGACTTTGCAGCTGCTCTGCAAACCATTTAGCAGGATGTTTTCCTCTGTAGCTACTGTAGTGAGATAGAGAGTCATCGTAACTGCACTTTAAATAATATCCAATACTAAATGCTTCATGTTCTTGATAAGCATTTCCAATTTGCACAGCTTTTAGAAGGCACTCAAAATCTGCGTATATGACGAATGGCACTTTTTCTTTATGATTAAAATTTTTAAACTGTAAAATTTTGTCTCTTGGTGTAGGCAAAGTTACTTTGTACTTGTTGAGTTGCATACAATCTTGTTCATGTAAGTTCAATTTAGAATCATTTCTGAAATAATGTAGACACCGATCACAAAAATATTTTCGACCATCACGTTTTGAAAATTATGTACACACTAAACGCGATAAATCTTTGATCCAAACATAGTGGAATATCGTAGTTGACTTTATCACCCATGTTCATTGTATTTCTTAAGGGAATCGATGAAATAATGAGTACACAAGATAATTTAATTCATTCTGTGCAACGTTTTGGTAATACAATTAAAAACGTTGCACAGAATGAATTAAATTATCTTGTGTACTCATTATTTCATCGATTCCCTTAAGAAATACAATGAACATGGGTGATAAAGTCAACTACAATAAATTGAGGTCTGGATGCAAAAATACCTCCACCACTATCTACGACAATATGTCATACTTCAAGAACATCGAAATAAGGTATGGAAAAAATAGCACGAGAATTATGAAAAGCTGGCTGAAGGTCAATCGCCAACTTATGAAAACACGATCGCAATTGAAGTTTCTTCTCGCGTGTAGAACTCATGATATACATCCTACACATGTACATAACGTGAGTCGAAATTTAAAACACCTAACGTTCTATAGCAAAACACAAGATACGATACGGAAATAAACAAAACAAAAAGCAAAATCTTAAATATTGAAATAGAAGATGTTCATATACATATCTACCATTTAGAAAAAAAGAAACAAACTTTGAAAGATAAATTAGTTAAAATAATACCCATAGATATTGTTAATGAATTTCTAAATAAAAATGAAGAATGTATTAAAAAATGAGAAAAAATCAGGACGATATACATACAAAAAAATTCAATAACATTGTAAGTAGAATTAACAACAACAAACAAAATAAACAAAATAACGCAAGTAACTGTTCAAACGATAATAAATGGTTTCACAATATGACTAATATAAACATATCTAATGATATCATTGATGTTATATCCCTTGGACAAAAATAAAACAAGTGTACAGATATTAATGAAAAATCAGCCATAAGTATAATAAAAAGTGTTGAACAGTTACTTGAAAATAATAGTTTTTCAAATGATACTAACAATATGATTCGAAGTCAAATCATTAATAACATGCAACATCACATGAATAAAAAGACTCACATAAAACTTGAGGACAGGATATTTGCACAAAAATTGAACAAAGCAAAAACCTTCTTAAAAAATCATGACATTTTTTCGCAATGGCACACAAAGGCAATGTAACTGTAGCTTTGGCAAGACTACATACTTATAAAACAAAAATGAATGACTTATTGACCGATGTTAGTACGTACAGAACTCTCAAGAAAAACCCATTGAATAAACTACAAAAAGAAGTTAAGAATATCATGACACATTGGAACAATAATAAATATTTAAAAAAACAATATCATAAAAATCAACTTACACAAACAGATACAGTATTACCGAAAATATATGGTTTACCGAAAATACATAAAAACAATACTCCACTGAGACCAATAGTGTCATGTATAAATAGTCCAACGTATAATTTAGAAAAAACACTAGATAACATTATTCGCGATAGCATTCCAAAACCGAATTCATATGTAAAAAATAGCCATGATTTAATTAAAAAGATTAAAGACATTGTAGTTCCAAATGATCATGTACTAATATCACTAGATGTCACTTCACTTTTCACTAATGTCCCAATGGAATTAGTAAAAAGTAGCATAGATAGGAGATATGGACACATTAAGAAAAAATATGATATATCACTTAACGAAATTATAGATGTATCTGAGTTTCTTATGAAAAACACTTTTTTTCAATACAATGGCCAGTACTATCAGCAAATATTTGGCTCCCCTATGGGTAGTCCCATCAGCCCTATATTTGCTGATATTGTGATGGTTGATTTGGAAGATGAGTGTTTAAAAAAGCTTAAATTTAAACCGGTTTTTTTATTACAGATATGTAGATGACATTATTATGTGCATACCAAAAAATAAAATAAAGGATACTCTTAATGTGTTCAACTCTTATCATGAAAGATTGAAATTTACACATGAAGTTGAAGAAAATGGACAAATTAATTTTTTAGAAGTTAAACTAATAAGAGAAAAAGAACGTATTATTACGAATTGGTATCACAAACCGACCTTTTCGGGAAGGTTTTTAAATTTTCAGTCCGATCACCCAATAAGCCAAAAAAGAGCAATGGTATATAATTTAACGGACAGGGCCTTGTTACTTGCCGATGTAAGATTTCAGGAAAAAAATGTACAATTAATTAAAAAATTTTTACTAAATAATTCATATCCAATCAAATTTATTGAATTTCATATTAAAAAAAGAATTAATAAAATAAAATATACTAATAATAACAAGAATAATAATAACAATAATAATAATAGATACAAAACTTACATCAGTTTACGATATATACCAAGATTTTTTTAGAGAGTTTCCCACAGTTTAAGTAATCTAGGTATAAGAACAATACCAAAAATAGAAAATAATTTAAACCAATTTATCATTAGAGGAAAGGATAAAACGGAAAAAAATGAGCAACCGAATATAGTGTACAAAATTAACTGTAAAGATTGTAACGCAACATACGTAGGAGAAAGTAAACGTATGCTGAAAGTGAGAGTTAATGAACATATTGCCAATACAAAAAAAGTAGACAAACAATGTGTTATTCATGAACATATGACCATAAATAATCATGAATTTAAATTTGACAACGTCCAAATTTTAGATAATGAAAGTAACTGGAGAAAAAGATTAATTTCAGAAATGATTCACATACGTTTACAAGATAATGCTATAAACATTAAAGAAGACACTCAAAATTTAAGTACACATTATAATCAGTTGTTACAAAAATTAAAAAGAAATAAGAAATTGTAAACTCTAGTCCTTATATATTCAATTCAAATTTGCCGCCATAGGGCCTAGTGGCCCGAAATGATCATGTAGATTTGAATTCGACGTTTGTACACATGACAGTTGTCGTTCTGCCGAATTCAAATCTCAATTTTGTTTTTATTTCACTTACGTTTGACACGTTAAAGTATCAACATCTCGGTTCTTCTTTTTAAATTTTGACTTCTTTTGCTTAATTTACGTGTTAATTTATTATTGTGTTAATTTATTATTACGTGTTAATTTATTATTGTGTTAATTTATTATTGTGTTGGTTTATGTATTAACTTATTATTGCGATGTTAAAATTTTTATTAAAATTTTCCACAAAATTTAAAATAAAATAAAATAAGAAGGACTGGAGGTAAAAAATATATTGAATTGTTAACTAGCTGAGTTCAATTTTTGTGCAAAAAACATATATGTTTTTGTTGTTTTTTCTAGATCAATTCTTGTGCTTATAATTATTCCATACTTTATACCCTTGACTACACCAAATAATATGGTAAGAACGTCTGACTATGAAAAAGGAACAACGCTTCGTCAAACGTGCACGCACACGTACGTGCATGGATCAGCGTCGTAAAAATACGATCCTATTGACACATGAAACACACTCGAGATAAAAACTATACATCCTGTTGTGTCGGGCCAACCGAGTGTACAGTTCAGTATGCTATAGTCGAAATATACTTAATGAGTTAGTCACCTCATACATGCAAGCCACCTCGAAAATTCTCTCTCTCTCTCTCTCTCTCTCTCTCTCTCTCTCTCTCTCTAGCTCTCTCGCTCTCGCTCTCTCTCTCGCTTTCTCTCTCACTCGCTCTCTCGCGATAAATATCTTACCAGTGACGATAGACTAATGCCCACAAAATACTCGTACCAGAAGGCACGTTTCAACCTGCACAGCATGCGATGACGTCACCCGTGTCGGGGTTGCTGCCAAGAGTAAAATACTCTTCATCTTGCCTCCTTTGTATGGACCACTTCAATAATTATTATATCTAGGGTTTCCATCGACGCCGTCACTCTTATCGTTTGTATATGCAGTTAACCAAAACAGTATTTCGATTTACCGGGTAAAATTCTATCAAATACTATTAAGTTTTGTGAGTCATTGTCAGGAAATGATTGCAAGGAGAACGCAATTAAAATACTCTGGAGTTCTTAGAATTAATAGCGATAAGGCAACTACGAATATCGGAACAATGAAGAAATGTAATAGTTCAGCATGTTATAGCCGAAATACACTTACTGAGTTAGAGCCACATCATACATGCAGGCCACCTCGGAAAAATAAACGCGCGGTAAGTATCTTACCAGCGGCGATACACTAGTGCCCGCGAAAGTCAGCTCATCCCCGCGGTCGTCCAGCTTGTCACCGCGGTAAGATGCTAGTCCCCGCGTGCGCGCCGCCGCCGCCGCGCCGCCGGGTAAAGATCATGCAAAAATGTGACAATAAAATACGGATAATTTTTATTCGATGACGTCATTACAAATGGAAGGGTAGAAGCTTCTCGAAAGTGGGCGGAGACTCACCTGCCCACCTCAACCTATCAGAACGCTACACAGGTCGGCCGGTGGCCGAGTGGTGGGGGGGCGTAGAACTGTCCTAGTTATATTACTAACTGAATAAATATTAAAGGCTTAAAAGAACGAGTTCCGAAACCAACGCAAGAGGAACTGTTGAAATTCTCCTCCCCGCAGTCAAGCGGGAGAAAATCGACAAAGATTACATTGTGAGAAAACTAACTTTGGTAACTATCATAATATTGACAAATCAATTTTTATGTTTCTTGAAGTGTAAATTCTAAAATTATATTATTATATTGGCCACCGAAACGTCAAAATAAAAAGCATACACACGTTGTAAGGGTTTTCATTTCTTACTCCTGCTGCCTCGGGATGATCGACAGATTCCCAAATCAATATATCTAATTTTCATTATTGCACTGTATAGCAATAATCCTAATATTTACAGTTCGTGTAAAAAATTGTAATAAAAAATTAATAAATAGATTTATTATTCTTTGGGTATTGCAAACAATGATACTTCTCTTTTTCCAGCAAGTTTTTTTTCCTTCCTATCCTCATATCTTCCATTTTTACACTCAATTATTCCGCAAAACTTCTTGCTCATTTTTTTATTCAATTTCCTTTTCCACAAAAGAAGTTTCTTTAGTTACACAAAAGAACTAATTTCTTTAGAAGTCTGTTAAATTTAAAATTTGTCCACAGTATTCTACTGGTTCTATTAGTTAACTTAATCCTATCTTATAGCAAAAAAATTAATTATTTCTTTCATCATGCTATTATTATAAATAAAATTTTATAATCTTTAATTTATCATTTATTAATCTTAACGGCAATTTTAATGACAAGGTAATAACAAAATCAAAGGCATGATTTTATAAATAACTATTTTAATTTATTGCAAATAACATTTTATTACATTGTAGATTTTAT
Organism: Torymus aiolomorphi; assembly: GCA_036365515.1. Taxonomy (NCBI): domain Eukaryota; kingdom Metazoa; phylum Arthropoda; class Insecta; order Hymenoptera; family Torymidae; genus Torymus; species Torymus aiolomorphi. Next base: position 32,619,444 of record CM070874.1, read on the forward strand.
ATCTTGTATATGAAATAATATAAAGATACAAAACGGTTGTCTATAACATAATACATAAAACATAGCATAAAATAAATTATATAAAAATACACAGGATAAATAGTTATAATTATTTAAACAAATTTTTATATTAAATTTAATTCGAATTCGCATATTTTTAAAATTAAGCTCAATCCATGTCCTGTTGTTACTGTTGTGTGACGGTACATATGACAGGTCAACATCATAACTTAGCGATTGCAGCGCCTTCGCAACAGACTAATATCTTCGTTATTTTTTCGCTGTGCTTCCGTATTCTGTTGACTCTCCTTACTATAGTCTTCCTGCTTTCCACATTCTCTCTAAATTCGTTACGACTCCCATTTTTTCTTCTAACCAGTTTTTCAGGTCCACTTTTTCCTTAATGTTTTCGTGGTTTAATCCTGTTATCAGAATGTTGTTTCTTCTCCTTTCTTTTTCGTCTCTCTCCTTTATCCTGTCTTGCTCCTTTTTCATTTCTTTGATTTCATCTTTTAATTCTTTCACCTTTATTTCCCTTATCTCTTTTTCCGTCTTCAGCTCTTCTTTCATATCTGGCAGTGTCTCTTCGTCTACTTTTTTATCTACTTCTTGCTCTATTCTTGTCGTCCTTGCTTCGAGTCTCTCGTATCTTTCCTCCATTTTCACGCATCTGTCTCTATTCTCTTCCGCTATCTTCTTCACCTCCTTCACATCTTCTTCTATTACTTTCAGTCCCTTTAGATCCTCTGCTATTTTCTGGATTATCCTCTTTACTGAATTCCATTCCTCTATGCCCACTTCCATTGCTTTCTTTTTGCCTATTTCGTTCTCTTGCGTGGTTTTCTCTGCCTTTCCTTCTTTGGTCTTCTCCATCTGGTTTTTTTCTTCGTTTGCTATCCTCGGTGGTGATCGTGTTAGTCTCCTGTTTGTGTTGAATTTCCTTATTATTTCCTCTTCTGCTTTTCTCCTCTCTGATTCTTCTTCTGTTTTCCTCTTATTCTTACTCTCTTCTCTGTCTTCCGGTGACTCTAGCTTTCTCTTTATGTTTGCTATGCCTTTCCTGTGTGTTGTGTTGTGTTCTCTTCTCGGTTGGATGTCCGTATCGCTTGCTGTTCTTGTCCTTCTATGTCTTTGTATTTTTATTCCTGATCTTTCTTCTTTTTCCAGCAATAGCGGAAGTGGCGTGGTATATTCTTCCGGGTCTGTTATATTCCCTGCTGCTGCTTGTTCCTTGCTGTTTAAAAGCGTGTGGAGTCTCCCCGTGCTCGTGGGTCTGAGTTGTGGTTATTGTAGAATGTCCCTTCGGGACCAAATCCTCGTTCATTCTCTACTTTGCCCACAACTTTCTCGTTCCTTTATAGCCTGAGTCTTATGTTCCGTTTTTCGCCTCTCCGTTTCTCCTGTGGGCGACCGTAGTTTTTTCCAATGTAGAGTGAGCCCTAGGCTCTGTTCTCTGTTGTCCTGTGTGTCTTGAATTTCGGTCGTATATTCTATGGCCTTCGCCTCGCCTTTACTTTTTTCTTTCGACCTTTTTAGCTGCTGTTCTTTCGCACTTCACACACCACTACACTTACGCCACTCCTTTTTCCTTTATTTTCGCAGCAGTACACCCGGGGCTATTTACGCATTCACTCACCACTGTTTTTCACTGTTTGCAATGTTACCTACCGAAACACACAACCACTCAAGCGGCCATCTTAATTCCGTCCTAGTGCTCTATTGTCATTAGTTTATAACATGGATACTAACATTAGGATTAGATTTAGGCTAAGATCCCAATAATACTGCTCTATTATAAATTTTATTTATATTTTAATTTATAATTTTATTTATAATTTGTAATTTTTTTTTTTTTAATTTACAATTTTTTTAAATATCAAACAAAATCCGTAATTTCAATTTTTGATAACATGATTAATGAAACTGAATATTATTCATACATCTTATGGCATCGATCGTACCACAGAATTTTGTTAGAGCATCAGATAGAACATTATAATATCTATTTTCAATAATATTAGGTTTATACAATAAGCGATACCTAATTATGAATGAAATTATGAGTCTGTAACCTGATTTCATTTTGACAGCTTTATAGTAATTAACCTCTATAGCTTAATTTATTATTAATTCATAATTAGGTATCGCTTATTGTGTAAGCCTAATATTATTGAAAATAGATATATATAATGTTCTATTTGGTGCTCTAACAAAATTCAGTGTTACGGTTCATGCCATAAGATGTATGAATAATATTCAGTTTCATTAATCATGTTATCAAAAATTGAAATTATGGATTTTTCTTGATACTTCAAAAAATTGTAACTTTTTTTTTCCCTTTGCTCGGCGAGTATTGATCAAAAAAGCATTTTGAAGGGTTTTCGAAGAAGAATATGTAACGACCATTAGTATAATTCAGGTCTTTATTTTGTAAATCAATGTGTGAGTAGCGTATTATTGTGAGGGGATTAGCCATACTACTACTGTATGTGTATGCGTGTGTAAATTCGGGAGTGACGCGTGCGATCAACTCGAATTGTCGCGTCAGAACGAGGCAAGAAGGCCGAGAGACAAGACGTTGTCTCTCGCATAGCTAGACTTAGTAGTCTCGCATAGCTCGACTTAGTAGTCTCGCTCCAGTCAAGCGCACACTCAACCCGAAAGGGGTAAGTCTATCTTTGAATTATATTCAAGCGCGATAATAATCAGCTTACTCTCTTCAGTCTCTGGGTCGGAGGCAATAATCCGAGATATACTTAGGATAGTACCGGTGTCATCGCCACAAGAGAGTTCGACCCAGTGCAGCGCTGCTGCCAACCGCGGCAGCAATCCGAGACGTGTGGTGCAATTTATGCTCCAGGCGACTTAGCACCGAAATCAGAGACGCGGTAGAGTATTATTATTCGAGCGAGACTGCCGCACTTTTGAATTAAGACTCGTCTGAGGCGTGCTGTATATAAGCCACATTCAGAGTCGATCGGAATTATATTCATTCTATACTCTGGCGGGAATCAATTTGATAATCTTAGCGATGGTGATTGCGATGACGCGACGAGTGAATGTGAAGCGAAAATAGATTGTATAATTTTAAGATATCTGTTCAATAAAATTCTTACTTTGGGGAACCTCTTTTATATTATTTAAAATCATAAAACTTACAATTGGTGCCCAACTAGAGGCAATCAAAATAAGAATTTTATATGGGGGTAGATCTGCAATTAATTGAAGTTTTAGTGTAAACCAAGTTAAGTAAACTAGAGATAGTTATCTTCTATCACTAATTATTACTTTTCATGTCCTATCAAATGCCACTGTCACATTCGCCGCCGCTTATGAGAGACATGGTAGGAACGAGATCGCAACAAGGAGAGATAGTTATTTCCGAAATGGAAGAATTGAAGAAGGATCTAGAAAAGGTAAAGCGGGACGCAAATGACGCCCGGAAAGAAAATGACCGATTGCGCAAGCAATTAGACAAGCTGATTCAACTCAACGAGACCTTGTTAGCAGAGCGCGAGAAGAGGAATCGGCCATTGAATTTGCCTGACATCAGCGGTGGTAAGCAGACATCGCCAGCCTCAAATCCGGTAAATAATAACACGATGCACGGGAGCGACTCAGAACGGCACGGATCGAGCGCGAGTGGTAATGTTTCACCTAATAACCCAAACAATGAACTCGTACGCGGGATACTTAATCATTTTCATAACTTACAAATTAATGTAAATTTGCCGACGTATGACGGAGAAAAGGGCAACCCGGCAGAGTTTGTTTATAAACTAAAAAAATATTTTATTAGGAAAAATATTGACCAAGATAAAAAATTATTAGTTGTGGAGGATGCATTGAGGGGTCGTGCGCGCGCTCGGTTAAAAGCAAGGCCATCCGCGTTTATTGATTTCGATCATTTTAAAAATCAATTTTTAAAGGAATTTTATTCCATAGAAGCGCGGGCAAAAATTAAGAATAGATGGAGCTTGCGTAAATATAAATCCGCGGATGGAACTTTGCTCGAATACTTTACAGACCAGCAGCGCGCCGCGAAGTACTTTAATCCTCCTCTGGACGCGTATGAAATGAACTACTATATAGTGAAACAACTACCATCTCGCGCCTGAGAAGTGTTAGCTGTAATTGACTATTCAGATACTGATCAACTCTCAAAAGCTCTCACCCGTTTAGATTCAAATCATAAAGAGAATTATGAAAATAGGTTTACGCCACAAACTAATTTTAAAGCACCTATGCAGCAGACGGACCGTAGGCCCACTCTTAATTATCTTGAGTATGCGCGTCGTGATACATTTTCTAAGCTAAGACGGCGAAGTTATCGAGAACCCGAGCATGTACTGGATGAACGAGATAAGCGTATTTTACAAGAAAATTGGAGAGATAGGAATTTATCAAATAATAATAATCATGATTTTATGCTTCCGGACACGTCGAGACTACCACCAAATATCTCGGTTCCCACGCGTGCATGTGATAACTCGAACGATCAAAATAAAAGCAATGAAATAAGTGAAACGCGGCTCTGTGTTGCAAGTACTGTGCGATGGATTGCACGCTCTGAGTTCTTCCAGGATCTTTGTTGGGACGTAGAACGTTGCGAAGGCCTGACCGATGAGGAGAATCATTCGCGCATTATAAGTCCGCGTGTGCAAGCAGAAGTTTACTCACGTTCAATTTCGATATTAATAGATTGGGGTAGTGAGGTGACTTGCGTATTAGACGAAACATACCGCTCTCTTAAAGGTAAACATAAATTTCCTGAATTACCTGTAAATAATTTGGCAGTTTATGTGGCCGTCGGCCGAAAGGTGATAAATGTTACGAGAAAAATTTATCTAAATATTAAGATATGGAAATTTAATTTAGAACACAGTTTTACAGTAGTGCCCGGTTTATCTGCGGAGATTATACTAGGTGTTGATTTTTTAAAGAAATTCGGTGCCGTGATAAATTTTAGTAATGAAACTTTCGAAATAATGAACGAAAGAATTCCTAACCATTTGAACGTTTATCGGCCGATAGGTAAAAAACATGATGAGGAAAAACTTTCATGTTATAGTTTGGAGATTAGAAGGGTTGATTTGCATAAAATGACGCTAAATAATAACATGCGCGTTTACGAGGATGAGTGCGATCTGGGTTGTGCTTTTTTAACACAGTCTAGCGTAAATTCAAAGCCCGTGCATGCTTTTGAGAATGTTCAAGTAAAGGGTCGTGCAATCGAGGAGGAAATTAAAATCTATATCATGAAATTATTAAAATTGTCGAATCTGAACTAGTGTTAGTAAAGGAACTTTTATTAAAACATAAGGATGTTTTTTCTAATAAACCAGGTTGCACGAGTGTTTATGAGCATGATTTGCGCTTAACTGTTGAAAAGCCCGTTGTCAAAAAATCGTACCCGGTTCCTCTTCATAAACGCCGGGCAGTAGATCGCGAGATCGAAAAGATGTTGAAACTCGGTATCATACAGCCCTCGTACAGCGAATTCTGCAATCCTATAAGAATAGTCGATAAGAAAAACGGTGATGTCCGAGTCTGTTTGGTTGCGAGGTATTTAAACAAAATAATAGCATCCGACAATGAATCCCCACCGCATATGGAAGAGCTCTTCCAAAAACATGAAGGCTCTGCATACTTTTCGACCACAGATTTGGTGAACGGGTACTGGCAAATTAGACTCACGGAAAGGGCACGGGAATATACTGCTTTTCTGTACAAAGGTGGGTTATATGAGTTTCTGCGTGTTCCATTTGGTATTAAGACAGCGGGCGCTGGTTTCATTCGAGCATTATCGCGCGCTTTAAGGAAAATGTCTCACTTAGTAACCATGTACATCGATGATATTTTAATAGCGTCTAAATCATTTAGCGAGCATCTCGATCATTTAGATCAGCTATTTACACGACTGCGCGAGGCCGGCATGACTTTAAGTCTTGAAAAATCGTCATTTTTTCAGAAAAGTGTTAAGTTTCTAGGCTTTATCTTGGATACGCGAGGAATTAACGCAGATCCAGAACATCTTGCAAAGATTAAGGAATTCCCATGTCCAATAAATAAGACGCAATTGCAAGCCTTTTTAGGCGTGTGCGGGTACTATCGTAGATTTAGTATATGGCATGCTAACTTTCTTGATCCGTTCAGAGATCTTTTACGATCAAATGAGTCTTGGCGGTGGACCGATAAACATACCGAAGCATTAGCCGCTCTTAAAAGTAATTTCACACGCGCAGTTACATTAAGCCATTACTTGCCCAATGTTTTGTGTACAATCAGACGCGAGTGATATCGGAATAAGTGGTATTCTATATCAAGCCGACGTAGATAATAATATCCGGATCATATCTTTGACGAGTAGAGTATTGACAAGAGCTGAAAGTTGTTACACAACTACGGAGAAGGAGCTGTTAGCAATTATCTATTCCGTACTAAAATTCCGTTATTATCTGATTGGCACTGCATTCGAGATATTGACCGATCACGAATCATTGACGTTTTTGTTATCCTCTCTCTTTCATAGCGCGCGATTGATTCGCTGGATATTAGCTCTGCGAGAGTATGATTTTACTGTTAGGCATTGTAAGGGGTCGGATAATGTCGTTGCTGACTTCTTCAGTCGTAACTTTCCGGGTGAAATCAACAGAGCAGACCCGAATTATTTGATGTGGAGTTGTATGCGGGCGATCCCGGAAGGTGGCGACATGAGGGAGGTTAACGCAATAGGTCTGATCGCTGAAATAACCATGGATAAGCAATATTTATTCGCGAATTAAAAAATCTAGCTAAAGCTCAAGAGGGTGATGAGGCAATAACTAAGTTAATGATTAAATCGCCAAAGCAGTTAAAGTTTTTAAGGGATAGTCACGTTATTTATGCAGTGTGGCTAGGTAAACAATATATATCGTAATACTACGCATGTAAAAGTGGCGATTTATCGCCACAACCTGGTCACACTGTATTTATTTACAACAGAGAAACTCCGATGCCTGGAAATTATTTTTGCCTCAATCATTAGTAAAACGTGCAATAAAAACAGCACATGAACAATTTGGCCACGCTGGCTCATATAAATTGTTTACATATTTAAATAATTACTTTTATTGGAGGCGAATGCGATTGGACGTTAAGGCGTACACTAAGGTATGCGACTTATGCCAGTGCGTTAAATATCTTAATTATAAGATGGAAGGCGCGTATCAATTCTTAAAAGCATCAAAAACTAATGAAATTGTGAGCGTAGATTTTTACGGACCATTGCCACGTTCAACTAGCGGAGTACAATATTTATTTGTAATACAGGATTTATTCAGCAAACTCGTTACTATCTATGCAATTAAGCGCGCTAACACGCGTACATGCATTAACAAATTAATTAATCATTATTTTATGAATGTGGGTATGCCGACTAAGATTTTGTCTGATCACGGAACGCAGTTTGTATCACCTCATTGGAAGACAAAGTTAGAGTGGCTTGCGATTCAAGTTCTTTATTCATCGATCAGGCATCTGCAATCCAATCCGGTAGAACGAAAAATGCGGGAGATCGGTCGCATATTACGCACGTACTGTTTTGAGCGCCACACAAAATGGGCATCATATGTACGATTCGTCCAAGATTGTTTAAATTATACTACTAATCAGAGTACGGGTTTTACTCTATTCTATTTACATTATAATAAACAACCTCAAGAGAAAATTTTTAACTTATTTCCCCGGTTAAAACGTGAAAACCTGGCGAAAGAAATACAGATCCGTGTCGCGAATGACCGACTGCAGCACGCTTATGAGCAGCGATGTGCATCGCAGAAAAATATTAGTAAAATTCAGTTAAAGGTAGGGGATTTAGTTCTTCTGCGTGTATCTCATTTATCCAATGCTGCTCAGGGCGAAATTCATAAATTGTTTCATATATATGAAGGTCCTTATAAGATAATAAGGCAGTCGGGTGCGAATGCGTTTGTTATTAGTTTGCTGGAAGATGAGAGCAAGGTGAAGGGTGTGTTTAATAGGCTGAATCTTCGACGATATTATTGTGATAGGAATGTGTAAAGACGTTATGTGAGTACATCTTATATAACATGGTCTTCAATTCTTCCATTAAAATATATATACAAACATACACACACACACGCACACACACATATGTATATATATATGAAAATATTGTATTAATTTATGTATTAAAAAACATGACAAGCGGCTATGCGAATAGTGTATGACGCAATGCGTATCTACTGTATGTGTTTATATAGACTACCCCGCTTTTTAAGTACGTGTAAGTATGTACAGGGGTTGCGCGTGGAACAATGTGAGGTCTACCGAATGAGGGAATGTTCGATACATGGTAACGTATGCATCGAAGGGGGGTGAATTGAAACGACCATTAGTATAATTCAGGTCTTTATTTTGTAAATCAATGTGTGAGTAGCGTATTATTGTGAGGGGATTAGCCATACTACTGTATGTCTATGCGTGTGTAAATTCGGGAGCGACGCGTGCGATCAACTCGAATTGTCGCGTCAGAACGAGGCAAGAAGGCCGAGAGTCAAGACGTTGTCTCTCGCATAGCTCGACTTAGTAGTCTCGCTCCAGTCAAGCGCACACTCAACCCGAAAGGGGTAAGTCTATCTTTGAATTATATTCAAGCGTGATAATAATCAACTTACTCTCTTCAGTCTCTGGGTCGGAGGCAATAATCCGAGATATACTTAGGATAGTACCGGTGTCATCGCCACAAGAGAGTTCGACCCAGTGCAGCGCTGCTGCCAACCGCTGCAGCAACCCGAGACGTGTGGTGCAATTTATGCTCGAGGTGACTTAGTACCGAAATCAGAGACGCGGTAGAGTATTATTATTTGAGCGAGACTGCCGCACTTTTGAATTAAGACTCGTCTGAGGCGTGCTGTATATAAGCCGCATTCAGAGTCGATCGGAATTATATTCATTCTATACTCTGGCGGGAATCAATTTGGTAATCTTAGCGACGGTGATTGCGATGACGTGACGAGTGAATGTGAAGCGAAAATAGATTGTATAATTTTAAGATATCTGTTCAATAAAATTCTTACTTTGGGGAACCTCTTTTATATTATTTAAAATCATAAAACTCACAAATACAAAAAAAATTTGTCGAATAAAAAATATTTGGCCGCAGCCTCAATATCCTTCGATGAAGGTATACTAAGAAGCAGCCAATCAGAGACTTTCAAAAAGGGTCATAAAATAAATTCTGGCAGATTCTACAGAAAAAATGCAAACTTTTTGCAAATCAATGTTCTATACAATAAGTTTCAAGATTTTAAGTTAAAAAAATGAATAATCTTGGATTTGAACTAAAAATTGCAAAAAAATTGAATTTTCAATCTTTCATAGCTTCTTTATTTTTGCAAATATCGAACTAAGATTTGAGGAACATTTTCTTTTCATAAAAAACTAAAAGAAAACGAGTTTTGAGCGATTTTAAAATTTTGAGCTGCTGACTTCACCTGAAATATCCCATATATAAGGGAAAACTAAAAAGGTAACCTTTTTCAACGGCAGTTACGTGACACAATTCTGTTCAAAAGTGCAAAATAATGCATTCACTCTTTAACTAGAACCCATAAAAAAGGGAATTCATTAAAATAATCTTTTGAAACATTATATGTGGTCTTTACTCTTTGGAAAGTTAAAAAGAAACATTTTAATCTTTGGTAAAAGTGTATATTTACTAAATTATTATTTTAAAATAATGTCCAAACCTTTTACACTTTACAAAGTAGAAGAAGTACATCTTAATCTTTGTCAAACGTGTAAATTCAAGCTATTATAATCTTTTAGAATTGTGACTCAACCTTTCACACTTTAAAAAGTAGAAAAAATATAATTTAATCTTTTTCAAAAGTGTAAATAGATTAAATTAATCTTTTAGACTTACGAGACATATTTTTGCACTTTGTAATGTAGAAAAAGTATTTTTTTATCTTCGTACAAAGGGCAAATAAACGAAATTAATCTTTTCAAATCTCGGTGCAACTATAAAGTAGGAAAAGTATATTTTAATCTTTGTGAAAAGAGTAAATTCATGAAATTAATCTGTGTAAAGTGTAAAACGTAGAAAGAACTGTTTATACAGTAGAAAATGTTCATTTTATGCTTCGTAAAGAGTAATACTAATATTTTACACATTTAACTTCAAATTTTTCCTCTTTTGCGTTTAGAGTGTACAGAAATAGTATTTACTAAAATATGACGTAATCATTTGTACATGCCCGTATGACTATCATTTTGAGATGCTTTAGCGACATTAACTTAACAACATAACCTGTAACAATACATAGTCTGAATACCTTACTTTCAACTTAATCATTAAACATAAAACGCATTTATGAATTTTAGAATCATTATACTTTTTAAATTCCGAATAA
>CM070874.1:33337361-33770482 GCA_036365515.1 Torymus aiolomorphi
AAGATTTTCATAAATCACTTTTGCTAGGGGATGGGTTGTTGACAGTTGAAATTATCGGTCTGAATGATAATGTTGGTTTATGGATTTTAGGTAAGCCATAGCATTTTGCAAGTTGTGTGTCTGTCTGTGTGAGTTGTATGGTATGATATTTATGTTTGAGAATGTTATTTTCGTTGAAATTCTTTAGGATTTTATAGACGCCATTTTGTAGTTTGTTAAGTGGTTTCCCTTTTATCTCTTTATATTCCTTGTTGTCATTAAGTAATTCATTCATTTTTTGTATATACTCTGCTTTGCTAAGCAAACAGTTACATTGCCTTTGTCTGATTGTGTGAAAAATATATCTCTGTTGTCACTTATAAATTTTTGAGCAGTTTTTATTTGTTTGAATAACGTTCGGTCAGTAAGATTCTGCTGTTGTTTACAATTCGTTTTGAATTTTATAGCTTTAACTATATCTTGTCTTATTTTATGTTTATCATTGGCATTCAAATGTGAGGTATTAAAACTTGATTCTTAATTTTTGATGGTAGAAAAAATATTAGGTTCTGACATATTACACTGTTTATATGCGAAGTTACGGCCTAGAGAAGCAATCTCGGCAACGTTCGACGGGATGTGTACATTAGAAAGATTTTTGAAACACTTATCAATATTAACGTTTAAATTATTATGAACATTGGATCTCCTTTTAATCACATTAAGTTTTTTATTAAAACGATAGTTAAGGTTTTTGCCTAATATTTTAATATTCTTGTTGCTCAGATTGAAGAAATTCTTTAAAGTGTGACAATGTTTAAATTTTTTATGTCAATAAATAAACTATGAATAGATCGGTAAAGTAACTTTTTGTGTAGAGTAAAATCTCTAATTTCTAACATCAGTAATATGTTGGAAACTTCTTAGTGTGGATAAATAAGCTGTCTACAAGACTTACTTCGAAATTTGAGTTTTACCAGTTTTCGTGCTGTGTTGTATATATGGCTGGGGACCACCTCCATTAGTTTACAGTCTTTGAGGAAATTCAACTGGTGGGTAATTTCTCTCTGTCTGCGGCGTGACTTTAATGACAGATGTTACCAACAAATTTTTGGGACACAGATGGGCTCCCCCATTTCTCCTTTTTTTGCTGATCTAATGTTGGAAGATTTAGAAGTTTTTTGTTGGAATAAACTCAAAATTGATTTCAACATCATACCGATTTTTTATTTTCGGTATGGTGATGATTCGATTTGTTGCCTCAAAAAAGATGATATCCATATAGTTAACAAAGTGTTCAATGAATTCGATTGTAATCTTAATTTCACTTATGAAATAGAGAATAACAACAGTATTAACTTTTTGGATGTTTCTCTTGTTAAAGAAAAGGGCAATATTATCACTGATTGGTATTGTAAACCAATGTCCTCGAATAGAACACTGAATTATTATAGCAACCATCCTGTATCATTAAAAAAGAATATAGTTTTTATCTTAATAGATAGGGCTATTCTGTTATCAGATAAACATTTTCACAACAAAAATATATCGATGGTCACAGACATACTTATTGAGAATTCATATCCAACGGTCTTTATCAAAAAATACTCAAAAGCCAGACTCTTCAAAATTAAATATTCAAATAATACCAATAACAAACCAGTACACACCATTGGTTATAACTTAAAAGTGTCATTACCGTTTCATTCAAATTTTTATAATAACTGCAAAAAACTATTTAAAAAATATAACATTGAAATTATTCCATCTGTAGTCAATAAACTAAATAAATTAGTTGTTCTTGGTAAAGACAAAACCAATAAACTTGAACAAACGAATGTAGTTTATGAATTCTCATGTAAAGACTGTGATGCTCGATATATAGGTGAGACAAAACGTGCTTTAAAGAAACGTATTTCCGAACATCGTATGAATAAGAATGAAAAGGCAGTTGTATATGCACACAAAAATACATATAAACATGAATTCGACTTTGAGTCAGTTAAGATAAAAGACATAGAAAGCTATTATCAAAAAAGACTTATCTCCGAAATGTTATTCATTAATAGCACACCTAATACAATTAACAAAAACGAAGATACATTAAATCTTAGTAGAGTATATAAATTTATGTTTACTCGTTACATAAATAATAACGTATATCTATGACAGTTTTCCTCTCTCTATTATTGTTTTTGTTTTTGTTTACCATCGGTGCAACCACACTACTTAAGCTCTGCATTAATATATACATATTCACATCTTTTGACGAATCTCTGCGAGATAAACAAGCTAACAATTGTTGTTAACATTTAACTGTAATTTTGATGTATTTTGACTATCCAGTGTAATTTTTTATAATTTTCTGATATATTTTAAATAAAGTCTGAAGAGGTCGACAAATCCGTCGACGAAACGCCGCAAACTCTAAACATCGTGGGAGATTTATTTTCTTCCTCGCTCCCAACGGATCTAGTCAGAATTGACTAAAAACATTATCATCATTTCTGCAATGGGGAGTAAAATCGTGAATACGATTAACAACTTAGATCAGCGTTTGCTTATGTTTACGCAATCGGCCCTTTTCGGAATCGCTTAGTTTTACGACGCCCTGCAAAACGTTAAACTCGCACTCGCATATGAGTATTTCTCTGGAACTTTTAACTTTTAGCTAAATAGAAATTTCAAAATTTAATGTTGAGGCACATACACAAAACTCACTTGTTTCTGTTTTAGGTTCCCCAAATAACAATAAAAAGGGTCAGCTCCTCATTTTTAAACATAGTTTTTTTATTTCGTATGCTTATGAACGTACGAGTAAGCGTGGGCAAATGCATGTAAAACTGCCTTACAATCACTTTCTTTTTTGATTGTTTTTTAAATAAACCAAAATTTCGTTAGACACACAGTGAATTTTTCTGAGAAATTGTGTGTAGTAAAATGAGCCATACTTACATTGGAGGTATATACTGTTGTTTACGCGTGCCACCAAAAAATAATAATTTTTTAGGCGAGGGGCGCATCGACACCGTGTGTTTAGTAGATCATACTTTACTTTCCATCAGAGGCACACTTATAATAAAAGTCGCCTTTTGTTCATCTATCCAAGACGAGTAATTTACGCTCCAGAAAGTTAAAAAAACACAATAGTTATTTTTTTTAATCGACAAATAAAGTTTATTTCTGATTTTTACCAAAATACAGTGTCGCAGAAATAATGCTATGCACTTTTTTTTAAACGTAGGCATATTCAATCCGACAACATATTTTTGAATACTAAACAAAGGATGATAGCTTAAGAAAGTTAGTAAAGCATTTATAAAATAGTAATTTTTTTCATTGATGTAAAAACGATGAAAATTTCCTACGGTTCGCATGCAAAAAATTACTTTGACTTATAGAATTTATCAAATTCCGTAAATCTAAGTAACTGAAATTTTCAATAAGCCTGAACGACAGCCATCCGGGCCCCCGCGCAAACCGATCATTACGAATACTCACGCCGATTAATGTGCTAGGTGGAACGTTAGATGTAATGTATTCGTGAATGTCTCTAATGCTTTCCTCGAGCCATAATACAGGATTTTCCCCGGCAGGTGGGTCACGTATATTAAAACTGACCGTGCGGCCGTGAACAGCAAATCTACGCATGTACTGTTCTCCCTCGGCAGCTATAATAAACCGCTCGGACCCTGCATCAGCCCCGTCGTCGCCCGTGATGCTGCTACTTCTGCTGTGGCTGCTGTTGCTTCTGCTACGACCTTCACCAGCGCCTATCTGAAGAGGGGATTGACGGGTCTCTAAATGAATAAAATGTATTGTCGTCAGCTTTTAATACTATTTAAACATTTCTCTTTTTCAGTCATTTTCTATTCTTCCGGTGGCCCGCGAAAACTCTCGCTTACACGAACTAATAGATCCGCGAGATCTATTTCCGTATACAACGGCGAAAATATATTTTCCGCCTGGTCATGGAACCAACGCAACAGCTGTGCGCGTGGTGCATGGAGGATATTCAACAACTGCTCGTAAACCCCTGGTATATCGGGAATGTCATAGGGATAGTGGTAAGATGTACTATCCCGATGTCTTATGACTAAAAAAGAAAATTTTTTTTTTCAACAACATGCTCTTTTTTTTACATTACAAAAAAGAAAAATTAATTTAACTTACGCTCATTTATACGCAGATGAACTTCGTCCCACGGGTTTAAGTTATTATCGTATGCTCCAGGATCTCCAAGGTAAAAATTGCTCAAAATGTTGTAGCGATTTTCCGCGGTACTCGCGATGCCTACATCTGCTGACGCCTGAGGAGGATCACACAAAATCGCCCGGTGAACGGCTTCCCCGGCTCCACGTATGCTGATAACGCCTCCAGTATTTACTCGCGCTCATTTTCTACCGCCTCCATTTCTAGATTCGCCCTTTCATGGTCCTCCACATTAATAAGGTTCGGGCTTACAAGGGGCTCCTCTTCGTTGTCAGATATCACTTCTGTAGGCGGATTATCGGCAGAAAGAGGTGCGTTGTGTATGTCGGCAACCCACATTTGCTGCTGCGGGCTACCGTCATCAGCCTCGTCGCCATCAGTGTCAAACGATAGCCTGCGAACTACAGGATTTTGTCGTCCATCAGTGCGCACCGAACCGCTTGCCACCCTAGACGGACCTCGTTGAAACGGTGTATTATCTGCATTCCACTCAAAGTGAATGGCGTCGCTTCTCTCCTCGTCGTCAGCTTCGATATTTTCGCTATCAGAATCGCTGTCGCACAATAAATCTTCTAAGGCTGGAAAAAAATCTTTTTAGAGAACTAAGTTTTTAAGAAGTTTAGGAAAAATATTAAAAATGTTTTCACTTACCCAATAGCTCCTCGTACTCGCTCATGAGCTTTCTAAAAACAGGCAATCTGACCAAGTTGTACTCGACCACAAATTCCCCGATCGTACGCTGTACATCTCGCGAATGCCTGAACGTACGGAATAATCTTGCTATCGCCCGGTAACCAGTCAGCCGTAACAAGCGTCGTAACTGATTGACGAGTTCCGTGGAAGACAACGTCCTCAGACGTGTACGCCAAGCGTCGCCTCTACTATAGTGTGATTGCGCTGCGAGACGCAATACGGCTTCCCGTAAACTTTTACAAGCGACAAAATTCTCCATGGCCTCGCTTCTCGTTCGAAAGAAAGACTGGTAGGACCGTAAGAGGCCCTCACCTCTTTTATAGCGCGACTTTTTGGCGGCGTCAACGGCGTCGAGTGTTTTGAATACAGTACACACGTGGTATCAGAAAATACCTTTCTCTCGGGTTTTTGAGCATCTGTTTACGTTATGCACTCGAGCCGTCTCTGGAAAATCTCACCAAAGCGCAAGAGGTAACTTTTTCCGTTAAAAATGTGTAGCTGAGTGAAAAATAACCCCGAGTATTGCTATGCGTGATCGTGCGACAGAAACCCCGGTGCGTAAGCTTTACACGCGAAACATCCTATTGCGGGGCTGCTATCGTGATATATTGTTTCTAAAAAACAACGGCTCTTACTTTCTTCGCAGTGGATACAAGTTTCGAGGATAACACCTTGGAATTATTTCATGGTCCTGTCACGTACCGATAGTTTAGCTCGAGAGGTTTTCGTCACGCGTGCCGACGGGTTTGAAAAAAAATTGAAAATCCCCGCTAAGCGGGGTACGATTACTATGGCGGAGGTTCAGCTTTTCGATAAGAAAAGAAACTCTACAGATATTAAAAAAATGTATTCCTGTAAAAACCCGAAGTATCCTGCCAAGGGCTGTTTTCTACGCCTACGCGTGTTTCTGTTTTTCTCACGTACAGGTACTTAACTACTCGACCCGCGCGCTCGTAGAGCCCGAAACTTCTGCGAGGCTGCTGCGCTTAAACCATGAAAGAGTAATAAAAAATTTTCATTCGGGAAAAATTTCGCTGAGGTTCTCCGCGACAAAACATATGCGCTTTCATCAGAGCGTTTGGAAACCCCGTCATGTCGCAAATTTCATTTTCGAAAAGCGTCGAAATACAGTCTGTCGTATCATCCGCGAAAGAGAGATGTACCGACGACACATTGCTCTTTTACGTTTTTACTCATCCTCACTCTAGCTGCCCTCACTACAGCAGTTTAACCCCCACCATTCCCGCACTAGCATCCCTGTGAACCTCCAACACTGTTAGCGAACATCGAGTCAGTCAGTCAGTCAGTTATGGCCAGTCTCCGGCAGTAACTAGCCAGATTCGAAGCGCGCCTCGCCAAGTGGCGAAGATTCTCACTAAGAAATCGTCAAGCATTTACGATTTCAACTTCGAAGGAGGCCGTATACACAGAACGGATAAAGCACGTGAAAGTGCTAAAACGCTTACGCCAAAGACATATCCGGCAGTGGCGGCGAAACCTGGTGGAAGACGAGGCGAGAGCAGCGACACCAACACCACCACCGTCACCACTTACAGCACCAACCATCCAGGAGTGGTGTTTTGATTGCGGGTAGTATCAGCGTGCAGCACTGAATTGGACGCGCTGTTGGAGGTGCGATATTCTTCGGTGCCCTCAGTGCAGCAGCAGTGCGAGCTGTCCGTGCTTGAGCGACCTGGACAGCCCGCGCTCCCCATAAAGCGGCTCAGTGATTAGTGTGTGTTCAGGCGTGTAGTGTAGTGTTCCAGCGCAATGAAATCGATCAGTGCGCGCCGACTAGCGTACTACGAAAAGCTGACATACAAGCGCGCCAAAATACAACAATATATTAAAGTCAATTTTGGTGCGTTTAACGAAGTGCAGCGGGATTCAGCCTTTATGGCGAAATTAGTTGTCGGTTTGCAGCTGTAGAATCGCCGCGTACCTGCGCGTACTACAGCGAACTCCTGGTGGAGATGACAGATGTGCTGTGCAAACTAAATACGCCGGTGAATATCGCTCTAGAAAAATTCGATAAGGCACACAGGTATGCCATGGCGTATACAGAAAATTTACCCACAGGATGGCGATGGTGTCAACCTTCAGAAGAAATACTTAAAAAACCGAAGCGTCCGTGCTCTATTTGCGAGCTACGATACGCACGGTGCAGCACGTGTCGACATCGACGTTGCGTTTGCATGCCTCGAAAGTGACAGGGAGCAACCGGCATCAATGCAGTGTGTGCGCTAAGTAGTGATAAGTGTCAGCATCGCTATCATTAATACAAATTTTATATTTCGTATATAAAAATGATGACTGAAAAGTGAAACCGAAATAAAATGTTTGTAATTGACTGAATGCGTATGGTGCGTTTGTAAAATAGTAATTCGTATATAAGTTAAAATAAAAATTGTGCGTTCGTAATGTCGCTAGTTATATTAACGTAAGACCAACTGTAAAATAGTAATTCGTATATAAGTTAAAATAAAAATTGTGCGTTCGTGATGTCGCTAGTTATATTAATGTAAAACCAACTTTTTCATAACATACGAGGCTTTCTTCTCTGATTAAATAAATAAAAATTTATTTTTCATCAAAAGCTTTTTTATTTGCAGACCTCTTCTTTACACCAACTCCCTATTCCCACCACCAACTTCTCATTGCTAACACACACGCACACATACACACGGTCTATACCGTGCGAGGCCTCGCTCCAGCACCCATGTGTCTTAATGGCGTAGAGCGTATAGTAAAAGGTCTCTCCCACCAGCACCACGAGTCGGGGCATATACGGCGACACACGCCGGGCAGGTATAGCGGCATGACGTCATGGCGGGCGCGGTAAGTGGGTCATTATTTATGGGTAATAATTCGCACCATTGTTTATCCTTATTAGCTTGTGTTCACACCTGCTAATGACCTTGTCACACTTGGAACCCATACACACAGCACACGGTCTATACAGCGAGAGGCCTTCCACTAGCACCCTATGGGTCTTTATGGTGTAGCGCATACAGCCAAAGCGCTCGCCCCTCACCATGTCGAGTCAAGGCATGTACCGCAACACACGTGGGGCATGTATAGTGGCATGGTGTCATGGTGTGCGCGATAAGTGGATCATTGTTTATGGGTAATAAAGCACCCTCATTGTTTACACTAATTAGCTTGTGTTCACATTTGCTACTGTAAACACTTGGGTTAATGACCTTGTCACACTTGGGGTCCCATACACACTGCACAGCGAGGTGCCACATGGCCCCTACACACGGCACAGCGGGGGACGGTCTCGCTATACCGGTCCCCTTACTACTCACCCATCTGACAGTTTAGTTGTCTGATATATTACCCCCTCGCCTTTCTTCTCAAACCTTTATTTATATATTGAATATGATGAATAAATTGAGTATAGGAGCTCTAGTGTTCTGCGTTGAAAAACCGTTAATTTTGAAGCACGAAAATCGAAAATTAAAACTCGTCAGAAAACATAATATCATATGTACCCAAGGGATAGGTAGTAGGCTATTTTATATCGCGAATTTGCAGGATTTGTTTGCGGCTTGAGAAACGCACTTACCTTGTAGGCCCGTGCTAACTTGCGTTCGATTTGTACTTATAAATACTCGGTCTGCTAAATCCAGCGTTACACCCTTGATACACAATATATTATTTTACAGTGAATATGAAAATTAATATAATGGTTGCATACAGTCGCAAAGTGATATATCAAGTTAAATAACTGTACATACAATATGACTACATAACTAATTATTACTATTTATTTGCGTGTATAACAATTTAAATCTTTTTTTATTTCTTTCAATTATTATTTTCTTAATCAAATAATTGTAAGAATTTATTAATTTTTAATAATATTTTATATAATTTATTTGGAGATTAAAGTTTATTTAATTATTAGTAAGTAGTTATTTATAAAAAAGTTTTATAACATGTTAAATTGCAAATCATCATGTAGTCATGCTTTACGGTGCCTGCGCTCGAATCACCGTGAACGGCGTCGGCCGGCGGGGTACGGACGGCGCGCGTGCGAGCCGCTGAGCTGGGAGTCGCAGAAGTGAGAAGAAAAGCACACAAAGTCAATGCTAGCGCCACCACTCGGTCGAGGAGGAACTAATTTTTTTTCGTTCTCGCCCCCCATCTGAAGTACGCTTCTATATGAGTCTATATTCGTTGCTACTATATCATCGACTACCTTTTCTTCTTTCTAAGGGTTGCTTTTATATGAATTGTGCATAATTATATTATATTTTATTTTGTTTTTATATAAGATTGTACTTTCACCTAGAACCAGTCTTGTCTTACCCCAAGGCGTGAATAAAGACCAAATCTTTGTCTCTCTCCCGCTTCCTCTCTTACTTTATGTTTACATGCCCATTTATATAATGAATATTATAAAATTATAGTAGAAAATCTTCTTAAAAGTATAATATTATAAATATAAGATGAAAATATACCTCGAACATGGAGAAATGTTTTTTCCGTTAATGACATATTTTCCTATATTAATGGCACCAGAATCCTGAATTTCAAGAGTATGAATGCAACCATAAAATCCAGTCGTGAACTTTCCATCTGTTACTGAATAATCGGGAAGACCACCAATAAAAATATTTCCTTTTATATCAAGTTGTTGGTTTCGACCGTAACTTGATCCAATTTCTATGTAATCACCATCAAGTTCAATACTTCCATTTCTTCCATGTCTTTTTAGTATTATCCTATGTCGTTTACCATCCTCAACTCTTGAAGAAGTTATTTTCAAGACTGCAGGACCTGAGCCTAAGTTATATTGAAATTCAATGTATCTATAAAAGCAAATTAACAATACTCAATACCGTATTTGCATATATGCTTATTGATTTTAACAATTAGCTCTATTATTAAGTATTGTATTGACTTACCCATCAATGACAGCTAGTGCAATATAGTTGCTTATCCCTTGTTTACTAGATTTATTACCTTGCCACATAATAAGCCCGTCGGTTACGTTGGTCGATATTTCAAATCCAATTAATTCTCTACCATCTTCTTGAGTCATAATAGAATTACTTACTTCCAGCCAACCGTCACCTCGAAATTTAACATCATTTGTAATATCAATACCTAAAATTCAAAATAATAGTTACATGATTAAGTTTTTCGAAACCATGTGATTATTTTTCATTTTTACTTTAAACATATATTAATTTATTTCAATTAGAAAAATTATTATTTGTTAATGAATTATTTTATAAGTTTTAATAAGTTAGTAGATTATTGTAGAATTTCACATGATTACGAAAGTGAAGATCTTCTACCGTTTAGCAGTACTTGGGAAACGCAGCGTAAATATTTATAGTGCTAAGAAACACTATAAATATAGTGTTTATCAAAATAATCTGACTCACAGAGAAAGTCCTAAAGATGAAACACCTGAATTCTGCTTCAATTTTAAGAGATACTTTTGAGAGCCTTTCCGATTACTATAGAAAGGTTACTTACTTAATTTAATATGATTTCAAAAATTTTGTTTAGTCAATGATATTTCGACGCCTCCTATCGGTATAATCGTATCTCAAACGCCAATTCGGCATAATCGTAACTCAATCGCAATTCAGTATAATCTTAGCTCAGCGGCCAGTTCGGTATAATCGTAACTCAGCGGACAATTCGGTATAATCGTAACTCAGCAGTCAATTCGGTATAATCTCAACTTAGCCGCCAATTCGGTATAATCGTAACTCAACGGTCAATTCTGTATAATCTTAATTCAGCCGTCAATTCAGTATGAACCAATCTGGAAAATGCATTCAGCATAATCGTGATTCGGTTAAGGATCGAAAATTTAATTATAAGTGATGAATCAAAAATTAGCCTAGCGATAATAAAAATAGAATACATTTTTATGCAGACCTCAAAAGACCTAATCGTTCATTAGATATGAGCAATCGAAATATTTTCCAAAAAAAAATTCTTAAATGCCTAAAAACTACTGATAAGGAGACAAGGAGAGTCCGAGGCCTCTGGGAAACGGATCCTCGTTTTCGTATCTTAAATATTGACAATGTGATAGTTAATAGAAGTGACATCATTTTTTAACGAAATCGAGGATATTTGAGATGAGATTGCCCATATCTAAAAAAAAAAGCGCCCATTAGAGGGAAATGTGGGCGCCAGGCTTCATTTTTAGATGCCAGAAATCGAATCTCCATTGCCCGCTAAAATCCGTTTCCCAAAGGCTTTGGACTCTCCTTGTGAGTATTATGAACTGTCCAAAAAACTTATCCAAGATGTAACAAAATACTACCAGATTACAAAATTTCAAACCGATTTATTCATCTTTACTCCAGTTATCGTTGGACAAAGATATACAAATAAATTTTTTTCTCGAAAACTAATTAATAAAATAATTTAAAAATGTTGTGAAATAGGGGAGACTAGGTTAAAACCGGATACTATTTGGAAATTGCTTTTTTTTAAATTAGATAACAAAATAAAAACAATATTTAAAAGTAGAATTTTTTTTATTTTACATTCAGGTAACTAAAAAGCGTCAGTCAGACAACAAAATATTTGTAAAAAATGTTATTAGAAATTTACGAAAGTATCAGATTTTATCCCATAAAAAATTGAATCGTATACGCTCCACGGAAACAAATAAAGAATGCCTAAGACCGCATGTTGGTCACCCTCGCCTTTGACTCGCACATGCGATCTGGGACATTCTTTACTTTTACTCTCTACTTGCGTAATATACTAGGATTACTACACCAGTATTGGAACCGTCACAGGTGAATGAAAATTTTCTTTAAATATATGAAAATATCAAGATTTTTATGTATTGTTTATCTAATATGACGATCATTTTCGAATCCTTGAAAATTTTTACTTTATTTTATATAAAGATATTGCACAAAAGAAATTATCTTGTAAAGAATAAAATCATAAAATCGCCGCTATCAAGTGTTCATTCACTGGCGATATATTCATTCACTGGAGAAACTTATTTATATACTAACAATAAGATTTCTTGTTCATTTACTGGATTTTAGGAGATATTTACAGATTTTTATTAATTAAAATTTTTACTTTGATTCTTTATTCAAAATTTGCTCACCGACGTAAAGTTTGAACATTTTAGAATATAAATTTCAAAAGGGTTTTACTTTGAATCCATTTTGAATAACAAAAGTTACAATTTCTTTATTCGTTCATTCACTGGTGAAATCACCCTATTTTTGCTTTTTTTTCAATTTTTTATTATTATACAAAGGTATACTTCAGGGATACTACTACTGACTGGGTATTCTCTACTGACTACCGAATCACGATTATACTGCATGCATTTTTAAGATTTGATCATACCAAATTGTCGGCTGAGTTGAGATTATAATGAATTGACCGTTGAGTTACGATTATACCGAATTGGCGGCTAAGTTGAGATTATACCGAATTGACTGCTGAGTTACGATTATACTGAATTGGCCGCTGAGTTGAGATTATACCGAACTGGCCGCTGAGCTAAGATTATACTATAATTGCGATTGAGTTACGATTATGCTGCATTGGCGTTTGAGATACGATTATACCGATAGGAGGCGTCGATTTGGAGTTTATTTGTTTTGTTGATTTTATGAGAACATTTCGCTAACAAGTTTCTCACCTCCTATAGGTCTACAATTTTTTCTGAAGTAATAAACAGACTCATACAGATTAATTAGAAACAAAATACAAAAAAAAAATTTACCTAGCAAATTCCCATTAGTAGAAACGTAAGAATTATTAATTAATAGTTTATTTCCTACCATCTTGAGTATAAATATCAACTTAAACTAAGCAGGCTGTGCTTCCCTACGCAACTCGCTTCACTCGCCGTGCCAACCCCCTTGTCGATATTACGAGTAAAACATCGTTTATACATATAAAGCACGCTTGCTCTACAGCGATCTTATATTTTTGCTCATAAAAAAAAGTTTCTGAATTAAATTAATATAATACTTTTCTTTATTATTACAGGGCTGATTCCACTCAAATTCAGACAGGCTGTCACAGAACGAATGTTTTTCGTCTTACATATTCTGCATACTTCGAAGCGTTTGTTGGCCGAATCCATCTCAAATCAGTTGGTCCGTGTATGCCTATGTCTTCGATCATTTTGAAATTAAAATATTTATGTTCTTAAAAATTATTTGAAAAGTATTTTTTTATTTTTTTGTTTCATCAAAATTTTATGCGTTCCGATGCCGAAAAATTCCGAGAAAATCCTTAATTGGAAAAAAAATTTTCAATGTAATTTTCAAACTGCTACTGTTTCACCAGTTTTCAAGCTTTTAAGTCTGTAACATAATTTCACTCAATTTTGAGCCCTCTTTCATGTCCTTTACGTTATTTTCAAAAAGAATAAAAAATGCACGAGTTATGCACTCTTTACTGAAAAATGCACATTTAGAAAAATGCATTTTTCTCGAAAGAGCCATTTTCTTTAGCTCAATTTTGTTTTGTCATAATAGAGGACCTAAATACCAGTCTAGACGTATGTGTAAGCGTCCGCCAGAAACGAGCCAGCGGGCGCACGCGGCGCCGTTTTTGCGCAAAATGCACTCTGTTAAACTCACTTATATTCATTCGCTGAGTCTCTCGGAAAAAAACAAAGTACATATTTCAATAGATTTTTTCCTCCTCTTTCTAATGGTACTTTGTTTTTTCTTCAAAATGCTTTCTTCTGATTGAAAATTTAAGTAGAATGTTCAGAGCCATTTTTCTCAAAGTATACCATTTTTTTCAACATGCATTACACCATTCGAAAGTACAAGTCTGAAGCTACAAAAGCCTAAAGTTTCAAGTTGGAAAAATAAATGGTTCAAAAGTAATGAAATTGAAAAGACAACGGCGGGCGGTCGAGCGCGCTTCCCACGCTGCGATGCAACGCGCTGTTAATATGCTACACGCAGATGTGTGTAATTTTCATTCGTTTTTTCATTACTAGAGGGATTTAACAGATCTGCTCTCCATACCCAAAGAAGCGACTTCCAAAGTCTTATAAGCCCACTGAAAAATGTATTCTCTTCCTAATTGTATTTCTAGAAATAATTGATAAAATTATTATTACAATTATCTTTTAATACTCCTATTTATCATGAATTTTCATCGTTGTTTTAATCCTTACAATGAAACAAAACATTCACATAATCTGAGATTAGTTTTAGTAGAAATGAAGACACGTTTTCCGTTTTTGAAAGATAGAGATAAAATATGTGATTCTTGCAGGATACAATTTATTGCCAAGAGTAAAGCCGAAAATGAAGTTTCGATAAATGATTGTTATGAAATAATTTCTAATTTGAAAAAATTGTTTAATGATGAAAATGTAACGAAAAAAGAAAAATTGATCCTCATGCAATTATTTCCAAAGAATTGGAGCTCTCGTGAAATTGCTGAATTTTCAAATTCTTCTCGTCGGCTGGCTACTACATCTAAATTACTAAATAATGATGACAAAAGAAGAAATAAAAAATTATCAAGCGATGCTGTAGATCAAGTAAGACTGTTTTATGAAAATGATGATAACAGTAGAATTATGCCAGGCTACAAAGATAGTAAGTGCATAAAAAATGAAGATGGATCAAAAAACTGCATGCAGAAAAGACTTGTTTTGTATAATCTGAGAGAACTATACATAAAATATAAAGAAATGTATCCCAATTCGAAAATTGGTTTCACTAAATTTGCAGAATATCGTCCTCAACATTGCATTTTAGCCGGTGCTAGTGGCACTCATTCGGTTTGTGATGTAAAGTCATTAAACACTTTGTATTTTCCGTTACTGCGCCTTTTGAATTAATACTATGCATCGTTCTGTTTATTTTTGGCCTTGTTTGTAAATACAAGGATCTTACGACTATAAATACGAATGTACACCACTGTATTGCTTACATTGACGTTATGTGCTAGTTAAAATAAGGTATATACTATTCCTTTATACAAGTGATAGGTCTTTTTATATATTGTAATTAAAAACCTTTTTGTTAATAAATTATAGCCTGAAGAGGTTGGCGGACCATGCCAACGAAACGTTGCACAAATTTAAAGTAAAAACTTGTTTTTTCTTTTTACCTGCCTCCTTCGGATCGATCCATTATATTTTAAAATAAACTATGCTTTTATTGCACAAGACGCAGCACAAGCTTTCTACTACAACAATAATCAATACAATTTGGCGACAATAGTCATTTACTATAGAGAATCAGATTTCAAAATTGAACACAAAAGCATGATAGTTTTTTCAGACAATTTAATTCATGATGCCATTGCCATTTACTTAATCCAAGAAATTATAATTAATTACCTTAAAAAATCTTTTGATTTTGTTAAAAAAGTCATTTATTTTACTGATGGAGCAGCGCAACATTTTAAAAATAAACATAACTTCCAGAATCTTGTTCATCACTATGAAGATTTTTCTGTTGAAGCTGAGTGGCATTTTCATGCAACTGCTCACGGGAAAAATGCATGTGATGGAATTGGTGCTTCCGTGAAAAGCAATGCTAGGCGAGCAAGTTTGCGGAAAGTATCCGACAATTATATATTGACGCCACAAAATCTTTAAGAGTGGACAACTAAATATTTTGAAAATATTGTTTGTTTTTTTCATCAAAAGATAAATGTTTAGAAACTAGACAAAAATTAAAACAACGATTAGAATCAGCAAAAATATACCTGGAACTCTGCGTACCATTGCGTTTAATTGATATCAGACATTAAACGATTAGAACTAAAACGATTCTCAGCATCAGAAACATTTGAATTATACCCACCAATCACAAAAGGAAAAGATTATAAAGATCAGAAGGAAAAGAAACAAGTATTGAGAAAAGACCTATCAAAACGAATTCGACTAAAAATAAAAAAATTAAGATATAAACAAAAAAATAACATGATTTAGAATTTTAATATGTGGACTAACATACAAATTAACGTTTACATTAATGGTGCAGCGCAGCGCGGAGAGCGCCCTCGACCTCATGGCGCTGTCTTTTTAATTGCATTACCTTTGAACCCTTCATTTCTCCAACTTGAAACTTTAGACTTTTGTAGCTTAAGACCTGTACTTTCGAATGGTGTAATGCATTTTGAAAAAAAATGGTATACTTTGAGAAAAATGACTCTGAACATTCAACTTGAATTTTCGATCAGAAGCAAGCATTTTGGAGAAAAAACAATAGTATCATTAGAAAGAGGAGGAAAAAATCTAGCGTGGTTATTTGGGATAAGACGCGTTTCTCCCGCGCGTCTTAGTTGTAAACCTCTGGATCCTCCGGTTCAACTCTCGGAGACCCAATAGCCAGATTAGGCAATAGACGCTACAACGTCGTACAATGTTAACCTAATCTGGTGACTTACCGTGCAACACGCAAGTCGGAGACTCGCGCTTTATTTCTGTCAGGGACTCGAACTCCTCACCGGGTTCCTGGTTCGTGTGCCAGCTGCTCAGTTATAATCGATACGTTTTCAGCAACGGAACGACTGCGGAGGCGGAGGGGAGCGGGGAATGACAAAGGTCGCGAAATAACATCTCGAGCGATTAAAGTTAATAATAAAAGACTATGGCTTATTGAATAAGAGGTTAGATGAGTTGAAGTTTGATAAAAGAAGATGTATAATGAGTTAAGTTAGTTTAATAGGATTTAGTATCGCGTATTTTCTACTTAAACGGTGCGCCAGCACGTTACCTCTGACGTCAGCTGCCTCGAAGACTGACGTCATGGTCACGGTAATTTACGCCGCGCACGTGAGATATAATACGCCTCACGTGTGCGGTACTCTACGCGCGCGCTCACCGAGTAAAGCGGCGAAGTGAGAGAGCGGTCGCAATCGCCGCGCGACGCACACACGTATACGTGTGAGAGAGAGAGGGTAGATGGCGGGTTTACACGTGTGCGCACCTGTTGTGCGCACTCACCGGCTTTGAAATAACCGATGGTTTGACTTCGCGTTTAACCTTGATGAAGTGCGAACCCGAGGCCCACACTCTCTCCTCACACTTGCTCTCTCCGCACGAGAACGCCTACTCCAAACCGCTGTCGAAGTACGACGATCCTGGACAAGCGGTTACGCGGAGCTAATTCGCGGCGCAGTGGATGTGTGCACGCTTACCTTTACTATCGAAAACCATAACGTAGTGTAGTTCTCACGCTTATCTTAACTATCGAAAACCATAACGTACTGTAGCGTACGGCCTCGAATCTAGCGTCCTTCAAGTTCCTGGCCAATGTAGATTGTGCGGCAGGTTGAATCCGCCTGTCGCACGGTCGTTCAATTTGGTCACGTCACGAGGCGGAAAGACTCATCGTCGAGGTCCCGAAGGCAGCAGGAACACTCCGGCAGATTCCACACAAACGCACTGCTAATTTTCCGAGTGAAATCACTAACTTTCTATTATCAGAATATCGAAATATCGTGGAGCGTACTCGAGCGCGTCAATTCTTCTCTCGAGCGAACGATAATATGGCCGCTCTCTCTCGCCGGAGTCTGCTAGTCATCACGTCGATGCAGCTCAGATTCTGCATCGACGCGCCATCTCGCGTTCGCGCGCATCAGTTACTTCAACTACGGTTTATACGCGACGTCGGTACGGCAGGCGGTGACAAGAGGATTGACATTTTGTGGAAATATTTATTTACAGGTAATAGAAAAAAAAGGAGAAATTAAATCTCTATAAAATACAGTGAGAAAATAATTAAGTTTGTATGAAATGCAGTGAGGAAATTTTATTGCAATCAAAAGATAATGCTCATTACTGTAAAAAAAATCGCTGCCAATTCATTGGCCCGTGGCTTCCTCAAACTTAATTTGCTTATTTCCTCAATTAATTTTTAATAACAAAATTTGCAATTTTTGCAACAATTTATGACACAATTATAATTAAATTCATTTATGATGATTAAAAATTATTAATTTTTAAATTATGTATAAAATATGAATAAAATAATAGGTATGATTTTTTTTTTAAATTATGTGTGAAAAATAAATAAAATAATTGATTGTAATATTATCGTCAAAACCTTTTAAAATTCCTAAATAATCTTTACTTCAAATTATATTTTCTTTGTGAAATTTCACACATAGGGTATTTGTCTCTAGTAGTATGCATGTCCGTATTTGTGTGCTCTTTCTGAAATTTCCGATATAAGAAAAAGGTTCTAACCTTAAAAATAATAAATGGCTATTATAAAACAAAAACAGGTACACAACACGCGCGCATAGCGCATAGGGCATGTCATTTCCATTTCCTAGTATACATAAATGCGTTCCCGGATCATTACCTTTATAAAAGAAGGTTAAAATAGTTATAACCTCAAATATCTCTGAAATTCATAAAAGAAACCTCCATCAAATCTCAAAGAAATTAAAACAATTTTAATGTAGTTATATTGTGCAACAAGAAAGAAAATCATTTTCAAAAATACCAGAATTTTAAATATCAAACATATAAAAAATAACCATATAATCTGGATCTAACTTTACACAGGTATTGCCTATACGGCATACAAAATAGTCTATAAATTTCAAGCTGATACATGATATCGTCATTGAGAAATTACGATTTTGAAGAAAATCGTAAAAAAATTTTAACCTTAAATATCTCTAAAAATCATGTGATAATTCTTTTACCTAAAGGACTTATACGATAATATATAAACACTACTTCTCCACAAAATTTCGACACGATTAAACCAATTTTTGTTTTCTCTAGTTATCATGCGACAAAGAAAATGACTTTGTAAAATACGAAAATTTTCAAAATCAAATGTCTCAAAAAGTAATCGTACGATCTTGTTGAAAATTCCCACACATATTGTCTATATCACATACAAAATTTTCTATAAATTTGGAGCTGATACATGGAGCCGTTCTCGGGGAATTACGATTTGAAAAAAAGATTACAAAAATTTTAATCTCAAATATTTCTGAAATTTCTGGCTTAATTATTTTGCCCTAAGAACTCGACCGAGAGCTATTCAAAATCTACCTCTATAAGGAATTTTGAAACAATTAAGTTAATTTTACTTCCATAGTCGTTGGACATACAAAACTCATTTTTTTCATATTTCAATTTTTTTTGTCAAAAACTAGTCGGCACAAAAGGGATTTAAATTCTTACACATTATATCTATTTATATTCTCCATTATTATGATTTTTTTCAAAAAAATTGACCGTTTAGTTTAGGAGTTATAAGCTTTTTTAAAAAAACACGATTTGTTAATAACAAAAGAACCGTGGTAGCTATAGAATTTTTTTTTTGGATAATATAGGTATTTTAATGCTCTTTGGAATACTATTCATTCGATTCAAATATTTCGATCTTATCATTAAAAAAAGCAAAAATCAATTTGAGAAATTCGAAAATTTCATATAAAACAAAAACGCATCGGTGAATCAAAAAACGAATTTTTGACCCGCCATCACACAAAAAAATGAGACCTGTTCGGTTAATATTATTCGAGCTGAGATCCAGGCGTGTACACACACACACACACACACACACACACACACACACACACACACACACACACACACACACACACGCGCGCACGCACGCACGCACGCACGCACACATTTTTGAAAAATCATGTGTTTTGATTCCTAACACCTTGAAAAATAATTATAACATGTATAACATCTCGAAAAATTACTATCACAAATCTTCCTCTAGGAGGAAGCAAAACTTTCAAAATTAAAATGTTGGTGAGTAATGAAGATATTTAAACTTTCTATTTCATAAAATTATTATTAATATTAACGAATGAATAATTAAGCATGAAAATGAAAACAATATATGTTTTGATGTTAATATGTCAAATATTGGATCATTATCCATTAGAAATAATTATTTTACTTATGCTACGTGTAGAAGTATTTTAAAAGTGTATTAGAAAGAAGAAGTGTCTGAAAAGAGTTTTAAAAGTGTTTTAAATTTAAATGTTGTATAAAGTTTGTGTGACAAGTGATAAAAATTACTTAAGGTTACATTTAAGCAAATTGAAAGGTGATGTGTGATGGAAGAAATGTAAAAAATATATAATTTTAGTTAAGTAAGAAGTAATTTAGTAAAATACTATATGAATATGGGCAGAAGGCAAAGCAAGAAATTAATGTAAGATTTAAAGGAACATATAATAAAACATGAACAGAGTTTGAAATATAAATAACGGGTTCATATAAAATTAATCATTTGTGTTCACTATTTATTATTGTTTACTATTGTTTATTTAGAAATTTGAGCAAATTTCTTTAAGAAAAGAGTATAATTTAGAAAAGAGATAGTATGCATAGACTGTTTGAAAGATATTGAAAAATTAAAACAATTATTTTAAAAATTAGTAAATACGGATGATTAATTAATTTTGTAAGGTTCTAAATGCTTTGAAGTGGCTCAGGATAATTTTGGCAAAATAGTGGAGTGAATTTTAGCAAAATAGTAGGTGAAAATTTAATATTATCCATTATAGAAGACTCCCTTAATTGCTTACGGTGAAAAAAGTGTTGTATGTCAAGTTATTGGTGATACAATTAATTATAGTTAAAAAATCACTAAAAAAATGTCGCTTCCCAATAGAAAGGCGTTATTTTGGAGTCCGACAGAAGAAGGCGTTATCTGGGAGTTCGGCCGAAGAAGGCATTATCTCAGAGTCCGGCTGAAGAAGGCGTTATCTCGCACGCAAATTTTTTCGCTCCAGATTTAAATTGTCGACACCGCCTATATGTTGTCTATTTTCAGGGAGATAACGCCTTCTTCGTCTGGACTCTGAGCTAACGCCTTCTTCGGTTGGACTCCCAGATAACGCCTTTTTCGGCCGGACTCCGAGGTAACGGCTCCTTCGGACGGATTTCGAGATAACGCCTTCTTCGGCCAGATTCCCAGTTAACCCCTTCTTTGACCGGACTCCCAGATAATGCCTTCTTCGGCCGGACTGCGAGATAACGACTTTCAATCGGGAGTGACGAAATAAACTATTCTGCTTGATTAAAGTATATAACAGAGCTCATTGGACAAAATCTTGAAACGTGTCTATTTTTTTTTTATATTTACTATGCTCTAGTGTGGTTAGAATCAAAATTCAAATTCGGATGGTTGTGCAATCTCCTTGTCAGTTAACCCAGTATTAAATAAATTCAATTCCATATATCCGAATTTTCAATTCACTGTTGAATCGGAAAAAAACAACAAAATTAGCTTTCTAGATATGGAAATAGTAAGATATAACAGCAGTTTTACGACAAATTGGTATAGGAAACCAACAGCATCCGGTCGCTATACTAATTTTTCATCATACCACCCGTTATCACAGAAAATTGCAATTATTTACAGCGTTATTGATAAAGTCATTAAACGTTCACATCCTTCTTTCCATAATGACAATATCACAATACTCAAAAATTTCTTGCAAGCTAACAACTTTCCAATTCCCTTCATAGAGAAATAGATAAAGAAAAAGTTATTCACTATTTCTTACCTCCCCCCCTCCAACGACCAACAATCACATTACCAAAAAAAATAGTTATTCTTTTCGTGAATGACCTAAACACGAAAATCGCAGGAGGTCTTAAGAAGTTCAATAATAATAATGTCACTATAATAAAGAGCAATTTTAATAAAATCACTTTCACAAAGTTAGGCAAAGATTCCCTTTTAGAACGTGAGACTCCAAATGTCGTCTACAAAATGGCTTGCAATAGTGGATAAGCTAGGCCGGTTCTGGAGCAATCAGGTCGAGACCTGTTTACTCCAGAATCGGCCTAGGGTGTCTGGTTCACTCGTAATTGCGTAATGTCTATTAACCCATATACGGTCGTGACCTGTTTGATCCAAAACCGGCCTAGGGTTTCTGGCTCACCCCGCAATTGTACGAAGACCAATAACCCACATCTTGATTCAGAACTGGTCTAGGGTTTCTGGCTCACTCCGTAATTGTACGAGGGCCAATAACCAACATCTTGATCCAGAATCGGCATACTGTTTCTGGATCACCCATAACATCACATGAGTTAGTATAACCCATGTTTTTGTTGACATTACCCTTAATTACACGGGGCGAGAGGGGAAAGGGAATAATTCAAAGCAGATATTGCCTTAGTTGAATGATAGTAGGTACCCCCGTAGGAACGGACTGCTGAGAGCAAATGGCCAGCAGTCCGCGGCCAGCCGTCGGCGGTGGGTGGCCAGCGGTCGGAGGCGGGTGGCGAGCAGCCTGCTGCTTTTCAGCCTACAGCACTTGGCTAGCGGTTCTTATCTACTAGTTAATATTTAGAACTTTTTATAACTCTTTTGCTCGGGCAAAGAATAGGTGTTTGTGGAAAATTTTTCCGAAAATTTTTTCCACTGCGGCTTTGTCGTGTCGTTTTATTGTTGCTCAGGAGCGACGATCGAGCTGCTTTGACCCATTATTATGTAATGAATGTCTCTATCAACCTCAGCATGCTTATATAAAAGTACCTCGACTAACTGCTTGCGGCAGCACCATAGTCACATAGTGGTTCACTATGAAACTATTAAAAAATTTGAAGGGGGATAGGAGCCCCGCCTCGCTCTTATCCTGCGAGGTTCTGCCTGTCTATCAACTCCGTCATTACCCCTCAAATTTTATTCTCCTATTTCTTCCCACTCGATAACGTCTTCACAATCCATGTTGAAATCATTACGGTAAAATTGCTTCTGTGCTTTACGTTGTACAGGGCACAAGTAGTTTTGTGCTCTCCATTATGGTTAGTGCATATAGTCACAGATCTTGAATCATCGTAACATGGATAGTTCATTTCATTGATATCGGCAGCATTAAAATTAAAACGCTCTAACCACAACTTTTTTATTTCACCAATCACGAAAATTCTTTTAATGCATCTTGTAGAATATTTCCAATTTCAGTATAATCGTAATCACCTTCATTGCACGATAGTCCATGATGTCAAATTTCGAAATATAAATTTGGTGTTTGTACTTGTCTGTTAGTCTTCGCCAAGGAAACGGCGGTTTGAAGAGGAGCACTGCTAGCTGATCGCCGTCATTGAGAGACACGAAAGTGAAATTTCGTATTCTGAAATCTTTCAGAACGAAATTATTGCTAGGTTTTTTGAAGCCCTGCATGTCCACTTCATAGGCTTTGAAATGACGAAATGACAAGGAGCCAGAGGCTCGCTCACTTTATATAGTACTTCAAGTTTCTGCACGTCGCCGCTTACGGGACTATATTGAACTATGCGATCGTGCAAGATCAAGCAGTAGGCTGAAGTTCTTGCAGGAAAATTTTCCTTTGCTTCAAATTTCAGACGAATGTCTACAGGGGCGATCTTTAAAGACTCGTTTTATTTTGAGCAGTCTATTACTATCAGGGGTATGTAAGTGAGATATTGCGACTTTTTCAACATAGGTTCTGGATCTTTGCCATAGTAAGAATTTTGAAAATTAGCGTACATATCATAGAGCATGGAAAATTGATTATGATTCACATTGAGGTTAAGATTACCATACGGTTATGTCTGAGAATTGAGAAAGAAAATTACATTTGTAAAATTCCAGTGATCAAAGCGGTTAGCGTATACTGCTCTCTGATCTTTTCGACTAGTTCGAAAACCAAAGGCCACGGAGCGTGGTTTTCCAAGCTGATTTGATGTTTTTACATTCCACACCTGTCTTGACGTAATCGAAAATAGTGGGTACTCATACAATTCCCATGTGTGACAACTCATGACAATAGACAATAGAGTTTTGGAAAGGTTCGATATTAATGAGTACATTGAGTTACTATTTGTGCAACGTTTCGATAACTGTTTTGTTATCCTTATCAAACACTAGCATTTATTAAAATATGGAGATAAATACAAGTCAATAATTAAAATACATACAAATAAACAATTTGCTCGTCATTCTTACCTAAAATTACAATCATTATAATGTTAAGACATCGTCAAATTAATAAAATTGTGTTTTTGTTTATCTAAAAATATAGAAACAATAGTGAAAAATCAGAGACGGAAACCTTGCACAAAGGTGAGAAGTCAAATTGATTACAACTGTTACCTTGCTTTCTTGGTAAAAATAAAATAAACATCGTCAATTGTATTAAAAGCTATGCACACTTTTTAACTCACATTAAGATAGGACAGTAACTGAATAAATTAACATATAATAAACCAAACAATAATAAATTAACACAAAGGAAAGCAAAGGCAGTCAGACTACGTTAAGAATATGTAAACAGAACTAATAAATTTGAATATAGTCAAGTGATCAATACCAACGTCAATTAACTACGTATATGACATAGTAATTGACACAGTATATCAATGACAACATTAAAATCTAATTAATTTATAATTCTTATCTAAACAGGTAGATAAGGTTAGTTTAGTTAAAACTTTATTGTTAGTATCCTAAAAATCAGTTTGTCAAAAACAAAAAGTAAAACCTTAAATTGTACCAATAAAAATAACAGTTATATTCAACTTATTTGATTCTTTTCAATTTGTTCAATAATTGGGAATAATGGTTGCTTAATTTCTGAGTGTCTTCTTTTATATTTATAGAATTGTCTTGTAATTTGATGTTAATCATTTCAGAAATTAATCTTTTTTTCCAACAACTTTCGGTATCAAGTATCTTAGCATTATCAAAGTTAAACTTATGTTTATAATTGTTGATGTGACTATTAATTACAAATTTTTTGTCATCATCTTTTTAGTATTCGCAATGTGTTCTTTTAATCTAGTATTTAACATGCGTTTACTCTCTCCTACGTAACTAGCATTACAATCATTACATTCGATTTTGTAAACAATATTCGTTTTCTCGTCTTTCTCCTGTGTATCTTTCTTTCTTTTTATGACTTTGCTGAGATTATTATTTATTGATGGAACAGTTTTTATACCAAATTTTCTTAAATTATTGGAGACTTCTTCAAAGGTGTCTGGTATGTAAGGTAAACTTAGAATAACTTTTGTGTGATCCCTATTATTGTTATTGTTATTAGAATTGTCATATTCAATTTTATTGACTCTATTTTTCACATGATATTCAATAAAGTTAGCAGGGTAGTTATTATTATTTAGATATTCTTTTACCAGACAGATGTTTTTTTCCCAAAATTTTTTATGTGATAATAATAGTGCTCTGTCAACTACATTGTAGACCATTGCCCTCTTTTGAGACATAGGATGGTGTGATTTGAAATTTAAAAATCTACCTGAGAAGGTAGGTTTTTTATACCAATCTGTAATAATTTTGTTGTTTTCTTTTATGAGATTCACTTCTAAGAAGCTGATTGTGTTGTTCTGTTCAATTTCGTGTGTGAATTTCAATTTTTCGTGGTAACTATTGAAGATTTCCAATATATGTGAAATCTTCTCGTTGGGTAAACAAACAATAATGTCATCTACATATCTATAATAAAAAATTGGAACAAAATCAAGTTTTTTTAAACATTCTTCTTCTAAATCAACCATCACTATGTCTGCAAAGGTAGGACTAATGGGACTACCCACTGGAGACCCGAATATTTGTCTATAATAATTTCCATTTAATTGAAAAAATGTATTGTTGTATTGTTCATTAGAAATCTAGAAGTCTCAATTATTTCGTTCGATGGTATGTTGAGATGTGTCATGTACTTGTATTGTTTTTCTAGGCCTTTAATAACCTTTAAATAGTCACATCAACAATTATAAACATAAGTTTAACTTTGATAATGCTAAGATACTTGATATCGAAAGTTGTTGGAAAAAAAGATTAATTTCTGAAATGATTAACATCAAATTACGAGACAATCCTATAAATATAAAAGAAGACACTCAGAAATTAAGCAACCATTATTCCCAATTATTGAACAAATTGAAAAGAATCAAATAAATTGAATATAACTGTTATTTTTATTGGTACAATTTAAGGTTTTACTTTTTGTTTTTGACAAACTGATTTTTAGGACACTAACAATAAAGTTTTAACTAAACTGACCTTATCTACCTGTTTAGATAAGAATTATAAATTAATTAGATTTTAATGTTGTCATTAATATACTGTGTCAATTACTATGTCATATACGTAGTTAATTGACGTTGGTATTGATCACTTGACTATATTCAAATTTATTAGTTCTGTTTACATATTCTTAACGTAGTCTGACTGCCTTTGCTTTCCTTTGTGTTAATTTATTATTGTTTGGTTTATTAGTTACTGTCCTATCTTAATGTGAGATAAATAGTGTGCATAGCTTTTGATACAATTAACGAAGTTTATTTTGTTTTTACCAAGAAAGCAAGGTAACAGTTGTAATCAATTTGACTTCTCACCTTTGTGCAAGGTTTCCGTCTGATTTTTCACTATTGTTTCTATATTTTTAGATAAACAAAAACACAATTTTATTAATTTGACGATGTCTTAACATTATAATGATTGTAATTTTACGTAAGAATGACGAGCAAATTGTTTATTTGTATGTATTTTAATTATTGACTTGTATTTATCTCCATATTTTAATAAATTCTAGTGCTTGATAAGGATAACAAAACAGTTATCGAAACGTTGCACAAATAGTAACTCAATGTACTCATTAACATCGAACCTTTCCAAAACTATTTAATAATGAGTGACAAAGAAATTCGTTGGAAATAGACAATAGAATTTTGTTAGAGTTAGATGCAACTACATATGGCATAACAGTTGTTAGAGTTAGATGCAACTACGTATGGCCATTACAGTCCTCGTAAACGACTTCGTCGGCTGCTCGTGTAGCCATTTGTACAACAGCGTTCAAGTCGTTTCTTGATCTCATGAGAACGAATTCATGCTTTGCGTTTACTATAATGTTACGATAGTCCTCTGTGCAGCCAGTAGTTAGAGTCAAGGGAATCGATACGTTGAAGTAACCAGCATCATCGATTATCTTCTGTGTTTCTTCTACATTGATCCAGTCCGCATTTTCAATGATGAAACTCTGAGTGAGGTTGTGTGATACCCAAACTTTCATGAGAGTGGTTAAGCCAACATTTTTACACTTGTCTACCTCAATGGCATTCAACTCATATCTGATTTCTTCAAACAAGTGACAAATGGGATTATTCACAAGTTTTGTATTTGCAGTGGAAGTATTATTAGTTTTAAATAATCGCCCGCAGATATGTAATGCACTGCGGGAAGGTAAGAGACATAAACCTTGAGTATGGATATGCGTATTTCATCCCTGTTATTGAATGATACTGTATACGGTTGGTGAGCGTGATCCTCGTAGTATGCTATGGATTCATCGAAAGTTACAGGTGTTTGTATGCTTAGAATTTCTTCCATTTCATTGAAAGCAGCAAAAGATGATACAAGTTATCTCCCACCAAGTACTACGTTAATCCTAGACTTTTTAGTATTTGTATGCTCTGACGTAATAGCGCCTTCACATTTGGTTAATGACTGATGCATGGTGGGCACATTTCTCTGCTTATATAGTTTTTGTTATAAATAATTCCCATTATGAATTTCGAATATGCAATCTTATAGTTATAACTTCTCCGCGGAAATTTACTAAATCTGCGTCTTGATCAATAATGTGTACTTGTAAGTGATCTATACGCCTTCCGGTAATCGGAATGTAAATAATGTGCGGGGAACTTCGATGATTTTATACCCTAGAGGTACTGCACAAAAAAATTCCTGAATTGTGTGTACTTTTACACGGTTTATATATGCCCCCGAAGTAATATTACACTCGACTCCCAAAGCGTTGATTTTGAAAATTGTAACAGGTAGGTCAGAATTATGAACAACGTTTGGTTCGAGTACACGTACGGTGAAGCCCAGTAGACGACAAAGAGAATTTTCAGGTTGAAAATCTATAGGTAGGCTACACTTGATTGTGCAGCGAAGAGTATTATTATTCGGCTTTAAATTGAAAGTAATGTCGTTGTGCGCTAATTTTTTAGGAAGGAATTTGTCAATATCCTCAATGTTATAACTTCCTACTTGAAGATAGAAGACCACGTGGGTTTCCACCTACATAATACTTATTATTGCTACTGTCTATATTGGGATTGAATTAAATGTCAAAAGTTTTACAAGTCCTATAACGTAATTTTTGTTTGGCAATAGCTCGATTGGTGTCAAATACTGTGCTTCTAGTGTAGAAGACGTACCTGAAAGTGTCAGAGATAATGAATCTTCCATGACAGCTTAAATCAGAATGACGCAATGTTTCTCCTACTTCTCTTTAAATAGCCCCGCACAAGAATTTTAGACATAGATGTCCGCAATTGTATGTGTCAAAATTTTGCATCTTTTATGATTATATTTAATTTTGTCAACCCCAAGATATAATATTAAATCTACTGGCGGACGGAGATCGCCAAAACTATAGAAATATAGAATATTTTTGTCTCTTTTTCTATATGCAATCCAGTGTGTCCCAGGGCCGCTAGCATCATCTAGATTAACTATAGTGCGGTCCAGAAGCCGGCAGTGCATTTGTCATAAATACCCCTCGGAAATTAGATATTTTTAAATATTTTGCATATTTTAATATTTCGGCATCGGTAAGTGCTCGGTGAGGCAATCTCATGAACTGTTTTTTTTTTTTTTTTAATGAAGACCTAACCCTACTGTGTATCGTTTAAGATACAGGCCATTGCCCATTGCTATACTTTCCATAGTTTTATTATGTCTTTTATTTTCTTCCAACTGCTGCTGAGCAGCTCTTGCACCGTTGGTAGCCTTTACTATTCCAGCAGCTCCACTAGCTAGAGCGCCAGTTGCACTTAAACCTGCAAATAGAGGTATGAGAAATGACAACATACCACCTCTTTTCGCGAGAACTGGTCAAATAAGTGGAATTTTAATATTCTTTTTAACTCAAGCGTCTTTAACAGCGCTTCGAGCTTTTTTGAAGGCTGATCGTATGGCTGTTAGAGCACAGTTACTCAG
This sequence comes from Torymus aiolomorphi, assembly GCA_036365515.1. Taxonomy (NCBI): domain Eukaryota; kingdom Metazoa; phylum Arthropoda; class Insecta; order Hymenoptera; family Torymidae; genus Torymus; species Torymus aiolomorphi. The sequence goes on from CM070874.1 coordinate 33,366,194, forward strand.
TGTTGATTCAAAGGTACAAGCTTTAATAAATTTTTCAACAAAACTTGCTTTCTTTTCTTTTTCGTCAAACCCTATTTAGGTTTTTAGCGCTATTTTTATTTCTCTTTTTACTTCACTTCTTCAAACCCATGCCAAATGTAGATTTTAATTTCATAGTATTAGTCACGCCGTATGCAGACGCTTTTTCATCAAAAGTAGGGTCTTTTGATTTAACGCGATTCCAAGCTTTCTCAGCTAAAATTTTATCTGCGGCGTTCCTCGCTTGAACGATTTCACGATTTCTAGGATAAGTTACATGGTGCTATTTACAAGCAGCGTCTAGGGAATTAATTCCAAGATCTCCTCGAGCTAAACGTTTGGTCAACTTAGTGCATGGATCGCAGTACTGATAACCAGATATGTGGAGCTGAAACAAAAGTTTATTGATAATTTTATTAACGAAACCGCGTCCGCATTTGTGAATGATAATCACTCTTCGAAAATCAATGGGCAACTAATGGTGGAAACTATATAAGACCGCTGCTTATACTCATAGCAATCACTCGTGATTTGGTTGCCATAGAGTAAGCATCATGAACTTTAAAGAGCAACCGGTAAAGCTACCAATAGAAAATTTTTACGCAATCGTAGAACATGATAAAAGAGAAAAGCGACACGGCGATATATTTAATGATAGTATACGAACCGTCTTCTGCGGCTCGTCAAACTGTGGAAAAACAAATAGTTTTCTTGCTCTCATAACATGCCCTAACGGCGTTAGATTTGGAAACGTATACGTCTACTCAAAGTCTCTCAATCAGCCAAAATATAAATTTTTAAATGACATCATAGAATATATTGAAGGTGTACAATATCTGCAGTTCAGCGAGCATGATGCAGTTGTCGGCCCTGATCACGCACTTCCAAGTTCTATCATGATATTTGATGATATTGCTTGCGAGAAACAGGATAATGTTAGAGCATATTTCTGCATGGGCAGATATAAAAAGGTTGATTATTTTTGTCTGTGCCAAACTTATGCTCACGTTCCAAAACATCTTTTCAAAGATAATGTATACTTACTTGCTATTTTTAGACAAGATGAAGTAAATCTAAAGCATATCTATGACGATCACGTAAATACCGATATGACTTATGTACAATTTAAAGAATTATACTCTAAGTGTTGGAGAGATGATATGCATTGTTTTCTAGTCATCGATAAAGATAGAGGAATAAATGATGGCAGCTTTCGCAAGGGCTTCGACAATTTTGCTATAAATATAGCATGCACATAGGTAACAATCAACAGTTTCAGACTGAACGTTGAAACGACAACATTGCTGACTTTCAACGAGACAAAAACGTGCTTGGTCAACTTGTTAAAGCACAAGATGCGATTAAACGCAAATATAGAATATTAAAATTTGGAAAGATAATTTCAAAAAGATTTTAAGTGAAACTTTCAGAGCAATAGCTGATCCGCTTCAAAAACTTGTAGCTCAGAAAAATAAGACTATTGAACAAATAGCGTTGAATACAAAACAGTTGAACAGAGTAGTGTCAAACAGAACGAAAGTTCTCACAGGGAACTTAATGATGCTCTACAGAATCTTTCGAAACAGCAGGTAGCGATAACGATGCCGATGACTCGGATTTGTACATCAAGTCCCTCAAGCTCAATCAAACTCAGTATCTTGAATCAAAATTTATAGTGTACGAAATGAAAAGGGTGAATTTTTTATTGGTAATTTGACGATTAGCTTTTATAATAATAAAATTAAAGTTAATGGAGTAGGATACCCGATAACTACAGGATTAGTAGAATTACTCGTAGCGAAACAATCAAATTAAAAAAACGTAAATTCAGATGATTTAAAAAATGATCGTGAAATTTTAGTACTATCGTCTGCTCATAAAAAGCGGTATGACAAGCATGAAAGAATTCGTGTTCATAATAGTAATAAAATTATTAATATTATTGCTCCAATGTTTAATATTACCTCGAGAGTGACTACTGAAGAACCGACTATAGGTAGCTCATTACTCCGTTATAAAATTGTAAAAAAGCGTATTGCTTTAGACTATATCTACTGGGACGATCCAAATGAGCCCGTTGACCATCCTCAATTACTAACAGCTGAAAGATCTACCGGAAATCCAAGTCACGTATATAACTCACTCTCTAACCCTATCGATCACGTTAAATTAAGTTAACCCTTTCAAGCATGCATTCAGTATTTAATATTAAGACATTCGACAAAAAAGTTGATTATTAACCATGGTAAGCTTGTCTTTTTTTGTCGAATGTGTTAATATTAAATACTGAATGCATGCTTGAATGGGTTAACTTAATTTAACGTAATCAATAGGGTTAGAGAGTGAGTGATATAGGGATAGATTGCTGTATTTTATAATCACTGTCTTATTTCCAAATCTTGGGATTTTTTTTGCTCGATGTCTCGCACTTACAGATAAAACGCAACTGCTTACTGCATGGAGAGAAATCTCTAGCGAAAAGCTAATGTATGAACTATCTATTTTTTTCGTAACTACATGTTACCAATCTGGAGCAAACTTTGCGATTAGCTCGATGTGCGTTTTCCTTAGTCTAATGAAAGAATGTCATCAATGCATTGGGTTTTGAGACAATATAGTATATTGTGTACCTACGGCGTAAAGTAGGCCTTTTTAGACCGAGTGTGGAGTTTGCAGTACGAGTAGAAGGTGAGCTAACATGAGGCGAAGGCGAGTGCGTTTTGCGAACCGAAGACGAGTACTGGAAACACGTGAGGTCAAAAGGCCCACTGCCTGAGCTTAATTCATTTTTTATGTAAAGTTACATCGAAAAATGAAATGGTATTATTAAATTATATGTAAAACATTGTTATATAATTTGAATATATTTTATAAATCAATTATTGGTTTAAAATTGCTATATGTAATTCTTAATTAGTTTTGTAACTTGATACTAAGATTAAATAAAAACAAAAATTAATTCAATTTTCTTTTCGTTCTTAAAATTATTTGGATTTATCATTGAATAAAAAAAGCCATAAAAATATACATGCCTAAATTTATGTGGAATCACGTTTAATTTTTGCGATTTAACGCAGTTTCAGAGCAGTGGGTGCAAAAGTATCTATCTAAAGTCTATGCGCCCGCCGGGCAGACAAGTGTTTTTTTTCCGTCGGTCAAAAAGCCTCACTTTAGGAGCTCTTTTTAGATCGAAAAACAGCGAAAATCGTGCCTGTGTTACAAAATAGTACTTTTCGAGCGAGGGTCACTAGAGCCAAAATCATATTTATCACAAGTATCGAACATTATTTTATGACACTTCGTGCGATAAGTGACATTTTTGAGCATGCTTGTTTTAGCAAGTGTGCGTAAAAGTGGCACTTAACGCACGGTGGGACATAAAATACATTTTTACGATACACTGGCCGAAAGTACCACTTTCGTTCCCGGCGCAAAAACACGAATGTGGTATTTTCGGCCCGGGTATGGTGAAAAATAGTATACGCACCACTGGAGAAAAATTAGCCAGCCCACAGCTGGTGTAAATTGACACCCGAGCCGAAGGCGACTGTCCAAGTTTCTTCCTTTCTAGACGCGTAATATACAATTAATAGTATATTAATAATAATAACATTGATTTCTGAGCGCAGTCGCTCTCCTCCTCGCATCGGTGGAGGAAGCCAGAACACGACAGACTCTCACGAGAGACAGTGATAGCCCGATTCTCGCCGGAGGCGCATCCGCCACTGACACATGGAGCACCCGAACCCTCTCTTGGTCCGGACGTCCGTTCGCTCACAGCAAAAAGGTTGCAACACTCGCCAAGATCACCCAGAGTTGCAGGGTGAAGGCACGACGCTCTGCCGAGATTCTCGCGCGTCCCGCGTAAAAGACCACGTTATCATGAATTTGTTTTCTTTCATTAATCGCTGTCCTTAGGTTTAGTTTTATTATTATCATTTTCTATGTATTAATCGTCTCTATCATTTTTCTTTGACTGCTTTTCAATACGCATTTCATTTATTCTAATATTCTATGGTTAAAATTGTTGTTATTAAACCTAAAAGAAAAAAAATTCCGCCTCCCTGAGACAATCTTTTTTGTTGAGCTCAAGTCAACTGCCGCCCGTACGTGGGACTGAATTCGAAAATCGCAACAGCAAAATCGAGGCAGAGCTCGGAGGAGCATAACCCACACCTGGCAGGGAATTTTTAGAACGCCTCTATGGACACAGCGTTCTTTCACGACTTCTGGTAGTCGCGAAACAACCACTGGCGCCCACCCAAACGAAAATTCGAGCGAAAATCATCCTCACATGCGCAGCCACGGATCAGCTTTGTGTGAAGGTCTTCCTACACGGACGCGACGCGCACAGACGTGACAATAGCCTAGAGCAGTTAATAAGCACAGAACAGATAATAACATCAACAGAACGCGAATGGAGAAAACGGGTAAAATCTCCATAATAATGATCCGCAAAATCCGGCATTAGGAGCGAATATTATTAATAATCAGATTTTTCCCTAAATCGCTGAACAAAATCACGTTTTACTCGGTGCCGTTGCAGCTGCGCAGAATGATAGCGCGCGTGCAATCCAACCATTTATGGACGATTGGCGATACCTCCTCCGTGCGCTCGTTAGAAATAATTTGCAGTTACCAGAATTTAGTGTGTGACGGAGATATGTTCCCGCAAGGAGAAGCAAAGAGCGAGGCGGCAGGTAAATATTCGTAGAGAGAAAGAGAGAAAGACAGAGAGAGAGAGAGAGAGAGAGAGAGCGAGAGAGAGAGAGTGAGGGGGAAAGAGAGAGAAGTCGACGCCCGGTCAACGGAGCAATTTTGGGACCAGTGTACGACAAGGGTCCAAGCGATAAGCAATTCACGGGCTCGCGATTTTGATCCTAGAACCTGGGCGGCGGAGTGACGTTGCCTGCCCCGCGACGCCCAGGTGAAGGGCCATCCTCGTCGTCACGAGAGTGTCAGCCAATGCGTCCGAGAGAATCACCGCGCCAACTACTGTCGAGCAGTGCGGACGGCAGGACCTGGAGCCCATTAGCCTCGCGACGAACACTGCAACTGAGCTGCGTCTGACCTCGTCACGTCCAGGCGGACCAAGCCGCGATAGCCAAAAGAACCGGCGCCAGACCGAGTGGGAGCGAAGGCGGCTCTCGACACCGCTGGCGGTACCAACATAAAATCGCCGCGCGGAAGCCACGAATGAAGGCCACCAGCAGCGTCCGAGGGAGAGCAGCCAAGCTTGCGAAACGGATAACGTTGGAACCAGTGCAGACTTCTACACGGGGGCGCAGCGGCGGAGCGACGTACTGTAAGTCTGCACAATCTGTAAGCGCCGGCGAATTGCGAAACGCCCGTTCTCTACAGCGGTTCGTGAGTTGCTTGGCCCTTCTCTCCTTGTCTCTCTCACGCGCATCCGCGATTTCACGCATACAGCCGGAAAGGCATATTATCTGGTCGGCTCGCCTCTGGCTGATCGCTATTTGGAGATGTCGCGTTTCCGATATACGCGACGCTCATATGTATCTGCCGCGCTAAGCGAGCGATAAGCGCGATGAGATACGTACTCATGTAAAATCCGCGAGGCCATGTATATTAGGAGTATCGAATAATAATCCGAAATTTTACCCACACACTGTCTTCATTCTTTTGCATCCGCTTATCCTCCCGAGATTCGCTACATTTCGCGATCCATTTTTAGCACAGCTTAGTCACGCCTCAACGATCATCACACGGCCGCCCAGGTAAGATTGGCCATTACAGCGGACACACGCCCCGAGCAGCCAAGTGAATGGCCAAGCGTGTGTCCCCTCAAGAGGACTCCCGCATTTGTGACAGCGCTGCCCCGCGTACCTCAGTCCGACCTTGGGAGAGTGCGTAGCTAGGAAGACGACGGTAGGCTTAGCCAGCTAATATTCGCGTATGCGGTAATAGCGTCACAAGTGGATGGGGTCATGAAAATTCCGAACACTTTTTACGTTAGTACGAAGAGAGCTTCAACGCGGCGAATACAGAAATACACACGTTCGTACGATTCGCTTCGCACGTGCTGAAAGATGACGCCGCTTGTTGATTCGCGGTGTACAAAAATCTGAACATGAAGTGAGCGAAATTTAATGAGTTGCTTCGTAGTCGCTATGCTTCGCCAACTATCTTGATGAGGTTGTCGGCAAAACTGTATGGGCTGTCGCAAACGGAGAACAAAGACACTTTCTCCCGTGCCGTTTATTCCCTAATTCTCCAGAGCAGCAAATCATCGGCATTTTAGTTGAAGCTTTACGCGCGTCGACGAAGAAAGTCCTGCGCCCTTCGACCATTGAGACGGTCAGTAAATTAATAATTCGGATGAGACAAATCGAACCGGATGAGTTTCGTTGAGCGCAATGCGTCTCGTCGCAACGCGCAGAATCCAGCAAATCTTGATAATCCGCATAGTAGAGGAACGGGGACGGCCTCTGGGGTACAGATGTCTGCCGCAAAGCAGACGTCTGTAGCAAAAAATCCGCCACGTTGTTACCGCCCTGCCATTTTTGCCCGGGAAGACACTGGAACCGCGATTATCCACAGAATCAGCGGAGACAGGGAAACAGCCACGGGGCATCGACGAACGCGGCTCTAGCTGCTCTAAACTCAGCCAACCACTGGCTGTGTCGACCTTTTCAACACTCTCGCAAGTGGGTTTCTTGCCGATAAATTTAAATGGGCAAAATACGTGCGAGTTACTGAATTCCGCAGCAAGCGATTTCTTCGAGCGCGAGAAATTTTTAACTGCAAATATATAACTTTAAAAGTTACAGTGCGCCATACGATAAATACTAATAATAATCTGAGGGGCTCTCGGACTACGAGAGGAATCCGTGACCCAGGACCCTATTAGAACCAAAACGTTTAAAAAATGTGGATAATGTCCGCTTTTTAAAGCATTTGCACGTTTCTAAAACGTTTTAAGTTTTAAGAAGGACCAAGGGCAGTAATAAAATTTTTAAGTTATTTATGTTTGTGGGTACAGAGTTCGACAGTTTCTTAAAGAAGGTTGAACTTATTCAACTATTCTGGAATTCACAATTATATCTGAGCTGATGGAAAGAACTGCGATATATAAAAAAGTTATGTTTATAGAAATTGGTGTTTGGTGGTTTATTAGTTAAGAATGTTGGTGTACATGTCATTTTTACAGTGAAATGTGCGTTTGATCAGAACAAACATTACTTATTATTTATTAAATAGTGGCTTCTAAGATATATTTTTTTTCAAGATAATTACCAGTTTTAAAAACATATTTTAATAAACATATACCTATTTATTCTATGAAAATAAATGATTTGTGACTATTAAATACAGCTATTGCAGAAGTAAAATACATATATAAAGATAATTATAATGTCAATGTTTGAAGTTAAAAGTTATTAAAATACAAAATGTTTGTTTTATTAAATGTTTGATTAAATCAAAGTCTGACAAAAATCCAAACTGAGTAATCTCTAGATATATTCATAACAAGATTCACGTGAGTGAGTTAATGTGTAGAAGGGTTGAACTGCAGTTATACACATGATTTAAAAAAAAAATCATGAATATATATATGTCATCCATTATCAATCATCAAGAAAACAAGCCGCATTGCTTGTTCATAAATAATTTACAGCTGGGACTTACTCTCACTACATGCCTGCGTTAACAGCTTTGGTAAAAAATTTGGTTAAAAAAAAACAAGAGCAAATAGATGTATTTATTTATTTATATGTTCCAGAGTAACATATGGACATAATGCTTTTACAATATGATATAAATTACATCACATATTGTAATCCTGAAAGGAAAATGCATTTCCTGCGTTCAGGCCCGGATTACTATTACTAACGTGTATTACAATTCGAAGAGCGCTGTCACTTCGCTACACGTATCACTCACTCCACACACACACTCATACAAAACATTCACACCTTTTCATCATTCTATTAATTACATATTCAATTTTCATATAAATACATACAGTTTATAAATTTATAACATTATATTGTAACAGTATATGTTATATTCTATCAGTTTATTACGTATAATTAATACTATCAGTTTTAACATTTATATAGAATTTATACATTTTCAATTACCCATTTCTTAATTTAGTCTTACTAATAGTTTTCCTTATATCTAATATTTTGAGATCATTCGGTAGATCGTTGAAAAGTTTAATGGAAGTTAAGTAGCTGCTTTTATCACTAACTTTTAGGTATGATTTGGGTAGTATTTTTGCTTTATTTCTTGTTCTACTTGTCAAGGTTAAGAAGATATTCTTTAAGTAGTTATAATTATATAACAATGATTCTGACGCAAATAACTGCCTCATATTTATCGTGATATTTTCTCTGAATTTATTTTTGCTTATTATTTTTAATACACTATTTTGTGCTTTTTGTATCATCTTTATGTTATTATCATAAGCTCCTCCCCAAGCCATTATTCCGTAGTTTACAACGCTATGAAAAAATGCATAATAGATTGTTTTCAGTGTTTGATAGGGCATTATATATTTGGTTTTATGGAATATGAAATTTAAATACTGTGTTTTTTTAATAATGTATTCAGCATGTATGTTCTATTTGAAGTTATAGTCAAAATATATACCTCGGTATTTACAATTTTCCACTCTCTTCAGTTGTTTATTACCAATTCTTATATTCATGTTTGTGAGTACGCTGTCATAATAAATACCAAATGTTATATATACTGTTTTAGTTAAATTTAATGATAGCTTATTGAGGGCTAACCAAGTTGACACGACAGTTAAATATTCGTTCATTCCAATTTCAACTTCAGCCTACGCACTACATAGATATTATGGCTATGTCATCTGCATATAATAGGATAGACTCTTTGGGCATACTAGTGAGCAGGTCATTTACATAAATGATGAATAGTAATGCACCCAGTATTGTTCCTTGAGGAACCCCTGCATTTACAATTAGCTGTTCACTTATATTATCACCTATTCTCAGAACCTGATCTCTGTGTTTAAGATAATCTTTCATAGGTAAAAAAGCTTTCCCTCTTATTCCATACCTGTGAAGTTTATCTCATAATATTTGGTGGTCGACCGTATCGAAGGCCTTTGCTAAGTGTAGGAAAGTTACTACGATAGGTCGACTATGATCCAGATTTGTATAAATTCTATTAGTAATGCAGTTTATTGCATCCTTTGTTCCTCTATTTTTCATGAATCTATATTGCTGATCACATAATATGTTGTTAATTGTGACCCATTGATAAATTCTGTTATATATAATTTTTTCGAAGACTTTTGCTACATTTGATATTAGAGATATTGGTCTATAGTTTTGCATTTTATTTTATGCTCCAGATTTGTCTATCGGTATTATTTCAACCATTTTTAAGGCTTCAAACCATGTTGCAGTTTCAATACATAGATTTAGAATGGAAGCCAATGACTCCGATATGATGGTGATATTATTTTGAGCGCTTTGGCATTAATTTTATCAATTCCTCCATTTTTCATTTTCATTTTATCTATTATTTGTTGTATTTCATATTTATTTATTGGATTTATATATATGGTTTTTAGATTATGTTTTGGTAATAGCAATTCTTTATCTGTAGGTTTTTCAATGGATTCTGACATTTTTGTACCTATATTGCAGTAATGTTTATAACTTTTACAATCTCTTTAGGGTCTTTTATTGTTTGGTTTTTTTCTGTTTTTATTTCAATGATGTCAGTGCTCTTTTTGTCTTTGTTTTTTTGTTCCTAATGTATCGTTAATGATTGATCATAGTTGTCTTGGGTTATTGCTGTTTTTTTGTATTTGATTTTGTTCATGTTTCCTTTTGGCATCTTTTATTGTTTTATCGATTATTTTTACATATCTTTATATTCATTTCTTAGTTTGTAATTGTTTGGTTCATTTTTCATTTTTCTGTATATGGTATCCTTTTTTTACAAGAAATTATTGCATTTCTTATCCAATCTTTCCTAGGTATTATTTTGTTTTGTCCATTAGTGCCTCTTTTTGGGCAGTTATATTTACTCTTATCTAGACAATTTTGAATCTCAATTATCAAGGAATTAATTGCATTATTCGGATTTTCTATAGAACTGTGAATTGACCAGTCAATTGTTGAAGCTTGTCTTTGAGTATATTTGTATTGAAAACTCCAATTACAAGGTGATTTTTACCATCTTTTTTTGTAGTAGATATTTGTTTAAGTTAAAATTGAATTCCATTGGGCGTATATCATGCGATCTGTATAATGATGATATCTCTAATTTACTATTGTTATTAAGCGTTATAATTGAGTTTATTATTTTAATATTGCCTATTTTAATTGTTTCCGTTACTTCAATAACGTTTTCTTTAATGTAAACGACCACACCATCTGATTTATTTACTATACTTTTTGCCTTCACTTATTTCAGCATCTGAACAAGGATGAAAAGTTTCCTGACAAATAAGGCAAGTAAAAAACCTCATTTGTGACACATGAAAACATGTATTGCACATCTTGGCAATTTATGGAATTAACTAATTAACTCTTGCGATTTATCTAAGTCCATGAGTCTGTAATAAGCTGACCATAAAGACTGTACTTGTCTTTTTCAGTGAAATCAAATTTACTTGTAGCTTGTCAAATTTATCTCACGTATGCTTCTTCTTCGCCATCTTCTTCTGGGAAAGAAACTTCTAAATAATTGGTTAATAGTACGATGAATAATTTTTTAATTTCATTCAAACTTTCTTTTTTTTCTGATGGTTTAAAAGTTTCCTTAGAATTACTCTTTTTGATATTTTCATTTATATCTATAAATTAATAATATGGAGCTTATACAGAGACGATGACTCTATAAATCAACTGAAACTCAGGATAACATTTGTTGTAGATTATTATATTTTAAAGCGTTTACTTTGATTATGTTTAAACAACCTCAATGTTCTTTGTTAAAATATAGTATATCTAATGGATTCAATGATGGTACATTATGAAAAAGTACAAAATTACAAAGAACTTGGGTCTCAATTAATCAAATCATCCCCTCTATCATCAAATGAAATCCCCTCTATTGGGCAGCCAGGAGGAGAATCCTTCACCTAAGCGTCAGGGTCACTCGTACTTTTTGTATTATTTGCTTATTTCTTTGTTATCTTTTTGTTTTCATCCGAGAAAAAAAAAAAGTCATTCGACGAGCAAAGAGCGCGACGACGTACTTTTCAGCTAACTGCCTTCCGTCAGCCTTCAGCGTCCGTCGTCTCATCGTCGTTAAATAACGTTAAAATCATTAACAGTGCCTGGCGCCCTGTAAATCGCTAAATGCCTTCAGCATTGCGATTTGTTCATGAAATTATCTACACTGCCGACTACCATTCAGTCGTGACTCTTATTTGCCTTTTTCGGGTCTTTCATTATATTTTAAAACACACGTTATAATTGGGGGATTCTGATGAACCCCACCAAGCCGGAATTCCCACCGTAACAGTACATAGCCAGCATGCACTGCAGCTGATACTTGAGCGCGTCGCATTACAATTTGGCATCTTCTCCCTGGATACACTTCAATTCCTCTTCCACGACATTGCACCACGTAGAGGTGGAATTGAGATCCAGGAACTGCTGCTGCTGCTGCTCTCGGACGACTTCTGATGCGAATTGTCCGTGCTGGAACTGATGCCGGGGGCTCTAACTTTGGCTGAGTTTGAAGTTTTGGCACTTTCAACGGCAGATTATACTATTTCTTTTTTAACAGCATTCATACCTCCATGACGTTCTATAAAATTGCAAAAAAAATCACTTGTTGCTCCGTGCTCTAAATCATTTTGCCATATTCCTATTTTACCAAAAGTGCTTTTAATTCTGAATCAATGACGCATGAATAGCTAGAGAAAAAATAAATTATAGTCTTATTACTAAGAATGCAAACTGAATAACTTTAATAAGAATGAGATTTTTGAAAATATATAAATAAAAAAAATGTAATCGTACACATATATACACGGTGACCCATTTTAATCGCCGCACCCGGATTTCTCGGAACCTAAGCCAGATAGAGAAAAATGGTTCAGACAAAAGTTATAGGGGACAAAGGGGGCCACATAATGGCGCTAACGTCTTTGACCTTGAACTTGACCTTTCAGGTTATTTCAAGGTCAAAGTGGTTTTTTCATATGGAAACACCTAGTTTTAACCCCGGATTCGGAAAGAGCGGGAAATTTTACGTTCAAAATTATATCGAGGAATTTTTTCCAAGGTCATTTCAAGGTCAAATCTAGATCAAACTCAGAAAAGTCCGGTTAAAATCGTTTTTTTCCATGAACCACAGGCTAAGCTGGTTCAAATTGATCGTAGGCTTAATAGAGGAACCCACACACCCCAAACCCACACCCAAAACTTACAAATCCTAGTAAACAAAACTCAAACTCGCACATCCTAACCCCATACACTTCATGCCCTCACATGCTGAACTGTTACGCCCCGGTCCCACAACCATACCCCACACCCCCCCAGTCCCACACATCCCTACCCGACGCATGCTAATCCCACATATCCTGAACCCTGAAAAATTTTTCTCAAGGGCAAAATGATTTTTTAACGGAAACTTTAAGATCGTTGAAGCTTCTGTTATAAATGTATTAACCTTACTTTTTGCGCAACCTAGAAACAACGACGTGGACGTAGTAAGGATTGTTTCCTTTGGGGTGCTTAATTAAAGTGAGTCCCCTTGCCTGTCACTGATCGGGATGCTTTATTATAGTGAGTCCCCTTGCCTCTCACTGTTCGGGGTGCTTGATTATAGTGAGTCCCCTCGCCTCTCACTAATGTAAATAAATTTTTATTTAACCTCGAAGCAAGTGTTCGAAATGACGACCATTTGCTTCAAGGCACATAGTCAAACGCCTTTGAAAATGGCGAACTGTGTTCTGCAAAGTTTGTCTCGGAATGGCAGCGCATGCTCGACGAGCCCTATCCTGCATATCTGCTCTTGTAGTGGGTTGTTGCTCAAAGACAGAATTTTTTAAATACCCCCATAAATAGAAATCTGGTGATGTAAGATCGGGTGAGCAAGCAGGCCAGTTAACGGGACCTCCTCGACCAATCCATCTGTTACCATAATGCTCATTCAAAAAAGCCCTTACAATTGGAGCGAAATGTGGTGCTGCGCCGTCCTGCTGGAGCCACATTCTTCGTCGCGTTTCTAAATCAACATCTTCCATCAATCTAGTAGTTCATCTCTTATTAACGTCAAATAGGTATGTTGATTTACATTTGCTTCAAAAAAATAAGGGCCAATCAAATATCCATTGATAATCCCGCACCATACCATAATACTCCAACGTCTTTGATGGTTTACAGTTCTGACCCAATGAGGATTCACATCAGACCAATAATGGCAATTATGCCTATTCAGTTCCCCATCACTTTGAAATTGTGTCTCATCAGAAAAAAGAACAAAGTTAAAAAAGTCTGGATCGTTTTCTATCATTTGTAAAGCCCATTGGCAAAACACAATACGCTGTTGGAAATGCTGAAACTGTAGCTCTTGAACCAAAGTAATATGATACGCGTGATGTTGAAGCACCTTCATAATTCTTAAAAAAGTATTTCTTGGAATACCAATTTCCCTTTCAACTCGACGAGCGCTAATGTGTGCGTCAAGATGAATTATTCATCATACTCATGGCGCCTACGTTGGCGCACCATGTGTCCACCACGAGCTCTTTGAGTTAAACGTCTGATAGCTCTATCGTCAGGATGTCGTCCGTCAGAATAGCGTTCAGCATTAAGTCTTGCCGCACCACGATAATTATTTTGGCTTGCTCCTAAAACCAAAATCATATCAACGATCTCGTTGGGCGGATAGTCAGCCATTTCAGAGCCAGCTATTAATTACTATTAAATTTAAATAGTAAAGTGGCATCAAAAATATTAATAATTATAAGGCTCGCCCGTATACGGTCGCGCCTAAAAAGGAAATACGTTGGAAAATTACGGTAACTTCATTTGGCTAACTATAATTGCCATAAATACTTCGTTTGTCACACTTTTTTAATTTTAAATTTTAAAATAAAATAATCATTAAAACATTAAAGGTATTCAAATCAATAAAGCATTATTTCTTATTTTAATTGCAAATAAAACTAAAACTTCCTTTTATTTTTTTGTTTTATGTAAATAATGTGAATTAGTAGCGTTCGAATTTCAGAAATACTAATTTTGATAAAACACGTCTACGAAGAAAATAGGTTCCGCCAATGGTTCTTTTAAATTTATTTTTCAGATTCTAGCAGGATAGTGAAGCATGACATTTCACACTCATAATAACAGCATTTTTTAATAAACACTTTAGTATTAGATGGATTGGTTGAGGAGGTCCAGTGAAATGGCTTGCTTCTTCATCCCATACTTCACCATCAGACTTTTGTTTATGGGGGTATTTGAAAAATGCTATTTTTGAGCAACAACCCACTCCAAGAGCAGATATGCAGGATAGGATTCGTCGAGCATGCGCTGCCATTCCGAGACAAACTTTGCAGAACACAGTTCGCCATTTTCAAAGGCGTTTGACTATGTGACTTGAAGCAAATGGTCGTAATTTCGAACACTTGATTCGAGGTTAAATAAAAATTTATTTACATTAGTGAGAGGCGAGGGGACTCACTATAATCAAGCACCCCGAACAGTGAGAGGCAAAGTGACTCACTATAATGAAGCACCCCGAACAGTGAGAGGCAAGGGGACTCACTTTAATCAAGCACCCCGAACAGTGAGAGGCAAGGGAACTCCCTTTAATTAAGCACCCCAAAGGAAACAATCCTTACTACGTCCACGTCGTTGTTTCTGGGTAGCGCAAAAAGTAAGGTTAATACATTTATAACAGAAGCTTCAACGATCTTAAAGTTTCTTAATTGTGATGATCTTAAAGTGGGACTGGTGGTGCGGGGTATGGTTGTGGGACCGGGGTGTAACAGTTCAGCATATGAGGGCATGAAGTGTAGGGGGTTAGGATGTGCGAGTTTGAGTTGTGTTTACTAGGATGTGTAAGTTTTGGGTGTGTGGGTTCCTCTATTAAGCCTACGATCAATTTGAACCAGCTTAGCCTGTGGTTCATGGAAAAAAACGATTTTAACCGGACTTTTCTGAGTTTGAACTAGATTTGACCTTGAAATGACCTTGGAAAAAATTTCTCAATATAATTTTGTACGTAAAATTTCCTGCTCTTTCCGAATCCGGGATCAAAACTAGGTGTTTCCTTATGAGAAAACCACTTTGACCTTGAAGTAACCTCAAAGGTCAAGTTCAAGGTCAAAGGCGTTAGCGCCATTATGTGGCCCCCTTTGTCCCCTATAACTTTTGTCTGAACCATTTTTCTCTATCTAGCTTATGTTCCGAGAAATCCGGGTGCGGCGATTAAAATGGGTCATCGTGTATATATATATGAGTAATTCTCAAAATGAAGGCACATTCGTTCTTCTTTGCAAAGTCACATTTCGTATTTGTTTGCAGAGTCTGTGGTACCTGCTGAAGTGAGCACTGCTGTAATGATGCACTTTTAGTGCTGCAGAAGTTTCGATAACGACCAGAACACGTCGAGTATCTCGGGCGTAAAGGCACACACGTCGTTCATCACGAACGAGTAGATGTCGCGGCAGAAGGTGGCTCGTGGTGATGCATATGATGCTTAGGGTAAGCGCGTAGGCGCCGCTGGCGGCTTTTGAAGGAGAAGAGCCCAGCTGTGCCCAGAATACTGAGCTATATCTTTATCTCGTTCCATTTACTAACGCTCCGTCGCCTCGCACTTACTCTCAATAATCAATATAAACCTAACCCTTACAAAAAACCTTCTAAACGGAGGTTAAATTATGTGGCAATTATACATGTTTGGATAATAAGACTCGGGTGGTGATATTATCAACTTATTTATTCATTAAAATAAATAACGACGTGTAGAATATGAGTAAAATATCGCACTCTCAAATTTTTTCTAAGAAGCTAGTGAGTTAAGTCGATCTGACGGAGGCGAGGATTAGAAATCAAAAATTCAACGATTTCATTAGAAAAGGCAACTTTTCCTTGGCTTGGCCTGCCAACCTCTTCAGGCTACAATTTTTTATTAAACAGAAAAAAACAATTAATACAATGTAATTAATAGAAACTAAAAACACTCGCGTAATACAATAATTAATACCTTAAATTATAACGTGTGTTACGTAGTACACATGAAGTCGATGTTAACGCAAAACATGAGATTGGTCAGTATTTATAGTATACAAAGTAAAGGGTTGGTGCCTGTGTTTACAAACAAAACGCAGATACATATAGAAAGAAAAATCAAACGACAACAAATTTAATTTAAAAGTCTCAATAAAGGAAAATAAGACGTATTTAAAAATTTAACTTCTTCTTTCTTATTTATGTTATTACTGCACTTAATGTGGATCATTTTTGACAATATACGTTTTTTGTAATTAGCTTCCTGATCTAGAATTTTGGTATTATCCCAGTCAAAATCATGGAGAAATTTATTCCTATGTTGTGGAACTACTGATTCTATGTTGTTATTTTTTTGATGTTCGTTAATTCTGATTTTTATTGTACGTTTAGTTTCTCCTACATATGACGCAGGACAAGATTTACAAAAGAACTTATAAACTACGTTGGTCTTATCCCACTTTTTTCTAGGGTCTTTACCTAATTTTATTACAGAACTTAGACTCTTATTAACAAGAGGCAAAACACGGAAGTTATAAGGTTTGAGAATGGTTACAATTTTTTCAAAAATGTCATTGAACGGTAATGAAATATGGGATACAAATTCGTTTTGTACAATATTGACTTTTTGGTTGTTCTCATATTTAATTTTGTAAAATCTTTTGTATGCATATTGTTTGATGAATCTCCGAGGGTAAATATTATTTTTGAGTAATGTAGTAACAATATTTAGATTATTCCTATGAAATTTTTTATTTGATAATAAAATTGCTCTGTCAACAAGGTTGTACACAATATTGATCTTCTGTTGTGGTGGATGATTGGAATGATAATTAATAAGTCTGCCGGAAGAAGTGAGAGGGACGGTTTCATGCACACAAGAATTATACACAATTGTTAATGTATACATAAATATTTCGAATTATTGTCGTTCACATGCATTTTTTAGTCTTGCAAATTGATTTATTTGAGATTAATATCCAGCACGTGTGTTTTGAACACAATTTTTTAGAGAGGGACGGTTTCATGCACACAAGAATTATACACAATTTTTAATGTACACATAAATATTTCGAATTATTGTCGTTCACATGCATTTTTTAGTCTTGCAAATTGATTTATTTGAGATTAATATCCAGCACGTGTGTTTTGAACACAATTTTTTATACACACACAATATTATTTGTTCATTAAAGATCAAAATTTTGTACACATAATATTGAGCACATTTTATTAAAACAGAACTTACATATTGTACACCAAATTATTATGCACCTAAAAAATTTTGGTTAATTTTATTATACTCATACATGGTGTTATTTATGCGCATAAGAATTGTACACATATTTATTGTGCATGTGCAACGTGGGCGTGGTGTGGTTTATGCACATAATAATTGTACACCGATTTATTATACACACTTTAACATAAACTAGTCGATGCATTTCGTGGGCATGGTGTGGTTTATGCACATAAGATTGTACACAGATTTATTTTACACACTTCAACATAAACTACACCATGTTGTCCAATATATTGTGCACGAGTTATTTTTGTGTCGCATGTATTATGCACACGTGTTAATTTTATAACTAACTTAAATTGTGCATTTTTTATTTTTCCCGTGGTGCGTATACTATTTTTCACCATACCCTGGTCGAAAGTACCACTTTCGCTCCCGGCTCAAAAACGCGAATGTGGTATTTTCGACCCGGGTATGGTGAAAAATCGTATACGCAACACGGGGATACAGAGGGCCACCCCAGAGTACGTGTTTGCCACCCTCGCCTTCGGCTCGAGTAGCAATTTACACGTGCTCTAGACTGGCCAACTCTTTACCTCCCCAGTTGCGTAAT
Organism: Torymus aiolomorphi; assembly: GCA_036365515.1. Lineage (NCBI taxonomy): Eukaryota > Metazoa > Arthropoda > Insecta > Hymenoptera > Torymidae > Torymus > Torymus aiolomorphi. The sequence continues at coordinate 33,384,276 of CM070874.1, forward strand.
ATACTATTTTTCTTGGAGAAGCCGAAAATATAACCTTCGCGATCTTGCGCTGTGAGAAAAAATGGTACTATTTCGGCAAGCTAGACAAAGTAGTCTATTATGCTACTAGAGAGGTAAAGAGTTGGCCACCCCAGAGCACATGTTTACACGTGCTCTGGACTGGCCAACTTTTATCCCCCTGTTGCGTATTAGTATATTACGCACCTAGAGAGCAATGCTCGTTTTTAGCCATAAAGTTAACTAAAAAATCGCTAGCTTCTGGTTAACATTTCTACCAGGGAAATAGTATCAATCAAATATGTAAAATGTCTTTAGATCATTTTAATGCTCATTTTATTCACTTTTTAATATGACTGTGCGTCTTATTTCACAGTTTGTATGTTATATTTCAGAAAATATTCTCTATATGTACACATTTTATAAAAAATGGAGCTGGTTTATCTAACATACATTGACGACTACCCGAACTTTCAAGGCTATGATACTATGACATCTATGTTTTTATTAAATTAATTTGCTAATTTTGTAAATTCCCATAAGGTTAATGTTAAATTCAAACAGTAATAATTTCGTAATTATTCTCATCAAGCCTCTGAAAAATAAGACCAAAAAGTTGACACAGTGCATTTGGAAGTTCAAAATTTAATGCTTCTCATAAACAGGAATCCCATTCATCGTCTGCTGCTCCACGAACATGTAACAAATGTAATGAAAAATTTCTCGATCCTTAGATCTGACAAAATCCATTCAATCAAGCTTTGTACACATCATGTCAAAAAATACTACCCGATATACGAGCGAGAAGGTGATTTTAATCCCGTGTGACCTTTATCGTACGCGCGAATTACTAATTCCGTAACCGTTACACATAATAACATACTATTGTTTAACGGAGTGCGTGTAACTCGCCTTTTCGTACTTCTTTTATGAGGGCAAAGTATTTGTTTTGCATATTCTATTGGGGAGCTTGCTTGCAGATTGTATTACTTCGCGAACGCTTTCTGATAGAAGCGTGTGCGACGCACGCGCATGCTCTTGACGTTTTCTTCCCTCACACTTCGATTGTTCTTGCTCGACTCGTGTGATTGTCATTCGAGCGAAGTGAGAAATGTACTACCTCAACATGAGCCTGAAAGAGAGGACTACTATTTATTAGCTGTTGTTAAACGAATAAAAATGACAAAATTTCGTTCCGAGAATTCAATTTCAGACTCGTGCTGAACATGTGCGCAAGCGATCTTGCACATATTAAAGGAGGTTACCCAGCACTGGATAAGGTGCCATGTATACCATTGCAAATTGCACTCGTGGTTCCGGAAATGACTTATTAATTACTGACTTATTAATTATTGAAAACGATTTTTCACCATACCCTGGCAGAAAGTACCATTTTCGGTCCCGGCTCCGAAACGCGAATGTAGTATTTTCGGCCCGAATAAGGTGAATAATCGTATAAGAAGCATGGGAATAATTCTTTACCTCCCTAGTTGCGTAATATACTATTTTTGCCTGACTAGGTCGAAAATACAATCTTCACGATTCGGCGCCGGGAGTGGAAGTGTTACTTTCGCCCCGCTAGGCGCAAAACATTATTTAAACAATGATTTTCTACAACAGAAAATTGCTGATACATGCGTACTAAATGCACCAATAGAAAATTAACCATATTTTATAGCTAACGTTAATTAAATTGAAGTATTTTTAGCAAAAGTCATAACGTAAAAATAATATAATTTATTTAAAAGTTCTGCTATTACTTAAAATACATATTTTATGCAGTGTAAACGCCATAATTTATTATTTTATTAATTTTTAATACAAAATTTGTTAATTTATTAATTTATTATTTTATTTTAACTTTTTTATTTGTTCCAAATAAAAAAGATTTTTTACAGTTACAGAAGAAATAAAGATGTATTTTGGTAATTTTAACAAAAAAGCTGTTTTCTACATAATGTGAAATTTTGGGCTCTGCCGTCGGCTCCAGATCTAGGAACTGCATATATTATTTTGATAGGACAGGTTTTAAAATTTTGGTATTTTATATGACTTTGGACTGAAAAGTTGTATGTATCCAATTTATTTGAGTAAATAACGTTTGGTCGTAAAAAATTATTTACTTTTAGGTATTCTCATATTCTTATATACCTTTTTACAATGAAATTGTAGCCATATGTTACAACTTTTTACGGAAAATTCTACTATTGTGGCTCTCTACTACCATGTCGCACAATTGGTAAAATGTACCTAAAATCTCCATAAAGAATTGATTACTTTACCACCAAATGGCTTTGTATTGAGACATAAATCCTTGAAGAATCTGTGTACAGTATCAAACGCATATTTCTTAGTGTTGGAGTAGGTGAATAATTGGAAGGCGAAGGCACAAAAATAGGCAAACTGAGCAAAGCTCTTTATTGTAGCAAAGGTGTGAAATAGCGTGTGTGCTAGCGCAAGCGAGCACAATTCGGTAGGCAGCGTGGTTGCGATAGCAGCGGGAGAAGCGTCCGTCTAGCTCGGCCGTTGTCACAAGAGAGAGCGAGCGGGCAGGGAGCGGCAGCAGCGACGGCGTCGGCAGGCACGGTGTCGGTGGTAGAGAGCGCAACAGTCAGTCCGCTGCGCTACTCTGCTACTACGTGGCGCCATCTATACTTCGTGTTCATCGTGACCTATATATGAAAGTGTGGACTCAAAGTCCCGTGTATCTCGACACTCCCTCCCTTCGAGGGTATGCACTTTCTAGCATCTATATATGGGTGTATATGAGAATTTCCATTCTAAATAAATAAATCTAAGACTAAGCTCAGCTCTAAATGAAAAAGATTATACATTATAAAAAATTGTACATCGAGAGAAAAAGAAACAATCTAAAGGAACGACAGTCTAAATATTCTGATCTCCACTGGAGCTTTATGGACTTGTCTCTGAAAGAGTGAAAAATAAATTTTTCTATAAACATCTAAATTTTATTTAAAGTCTCTTTAATTTTGGTGTATTATGTGTTTTTGTGTATGGTGTCTTTTTCTAAGTTTTATTTCAATCTTAATTTAAGATTTTATCAGGCAAGTATTTGTGTGCATCAAAAGGAAGTGGTTTCGTCATAATATCGGCTTCATTTTCTTTAGTCGAAACCCAACTAACTATTACTTTACCTTCTAACACACATGATTTTATGTAGTCCCCATGGGTAATAGCTATATGGCTTTTACTCCCGGTCTTTTCTCTGTTCTCTAAATTATTTTTGATTTCTTCTACAGTATCATCAAAATTCTTAAGTTTGTCACTGCCGTCTTTCTGAGTACAATCTCCGGCCGATTTGTTATCACACCATATGGTAACAGGATACATTATTTTACCTGTAATATCTCTGATGGCTTTATCTAAAGACACAAGTTCTTGGCAAGCTTCGCTCATGGCGAGATATTCTGCTTGCATGTAGACAAGGTGACATATGATTGTGTGTGGCTTCGCCACATTATTGGATGGCCAAATAACTTTACAATATAGCCACTTGTGGAGGATGGATCAGACCAATCTCGAAAGATTGCGTCTGTCATTGCTTCTAGAGTTTCGTCTTTGGCTTTATATGTCAATCCAAGATCTGAGGTTCCTCTAAAATATCTAAATATACGTTTAACGTTTTTCCAATCATCTTCGGTTGCATTTAATTGTCGTCTAGATAAATAATTCACTGCAAAGGCTATATCAGGTCTTGTGGCACCTGCTAAATACAAAAAACTCCCTATAGCTTCTCTATATTGTGCTTTGGTTTTATGCAGTAAGTCATCTGATTCATCTAAGTTTTTCTCATTTCTTAACTCTCTATTTTTGCAGTCTTTCATGTTAAAACGTTCTAGAATTTTCTCAATATATTTAGTTTGTCTAAGCATCAAAATTTTATTTCCTTTATCTCTAATAATTTTCATTCCAAGAAAATTTTCTGGTTTGCCTAAGTCCTTCATTTTAAATGCAAGACTTAGTTTCATTTTGACTTCATCTAATTTTTGTTTGTCGTTACCAGCCAGAAGTATATCATCTACATACAAAATTGGCAGAACTAATTTTTCTTCTTTTCTCCATGTGAACAGGCCATGGTTCGTTGATGTTTTTTTTCAAGTACTAACTTCAGCGCTTCTTCTGAGAACCTTACATTCCATCTTTTCGGACTTATCCTCAAACCATACAGAGATTTCTGCAGTAAACATACTTTTGTTTTTCTGATTTCTGGATCGCATTCTAAGCCATCGAGGATTTCCATGTAAATTTCTTCTTCTAGTACCCCGTTCAGAAAGGCTGTTTTTACATCCAATTGATGTTCTTCTAATTCATATTTATTAATAATCGCGAGCGCTGCTCTGATTACTGCTAGTCTGGAAACAGGTGCATAAGTTTCTCTTAACTCATATTCTTTTCTATCATTAAATCCTCTAATTACAAGTCTGCCTTTATACACTGTTTCTCCATGTTCTCCAGATTTCTTTTTAAATACCTACTTGGAGTCTATGGTATGTATCTTTTTGCCATTTATAGTTTTAGTAGGTCTGTTAGTTAAGTTCTTCATTTATAGCTCCAAGCCATTTCATTTTGTCTGTAGATTCCATAGCCTCTCGATACGAGATGGGATCATTATTGATTGATGCTAATAATACATGTCCTAATTCGTCGTCTAAATTATTTTTGTTGATTCTTGTTTCAGAGTCTTCACTGATAATGGTGAGACTTGTATCTTCTAATACTTTTTCTATTTGTGTTCTTCTAGTGGCCATGTATTTTTCTCTATTTTCCAGAGTTTTAGCATTTCTCCCAGGTACGTTTCTTTTCTTAACTTCTAAATTGTTGGCATTTTTATTCTCAGCTTTCCTTTTCTTTGGCATCGCTTCTGTTTGTTTTTCCTCTTCTTGCTGTTTTTCCTCTGAATTTTCTGTCTGGATATTTTCTTCTATATATTCTTTTTCCTCTGGATTTGAATGTGCTTTTTCTATTTCTGTTTCTTCTAAATTTTCTGTTTCATCCAATTTATTGCACACTTCTGATTTATCATAGTGTGTGTTTTTATAGACTAATTTTTCGTTACATCTAACGTGTCTAGATTGGAGAAACTTTCCAGTTGTAGGATGCCACAGGACATAACCAGTCGTCGAGTATCCAACCATTATAGCTTTGATTGCTCTTTCTGAAAACTTTCTTTCATTGATTGGTATTTTAGCATAAGCTATACATCCAAATCTTCTGATTCTACCTAAATGGCATTTGGTTTTCGGAGTCAGCATTTGTATTGGCGTTTCAGAATTTAACGATCTATGTGGGGTTCTGTTGTAAACATGAACCGCGGCTTCTAGTGCCAATATCCACATGCTCTCGTAAGCCAGAATCAAACATCAATGATCTTATCTTTGCCTGTATCGTCTTGTTAAATCTTTCAGCTGTACCGTTGATTTCAGGTGTATGTAGAGGTGCTGCGTTAAATTCTATCTTTTCTCTTTTCATAACTTCTAAAAATTTTCCTCCAGTGAACTCCGTGCCATTATTAGCTCTGATGTAACAGACTTTTTCGTTCTTTGCTAATAAATTTCTGGTGGTGATTAGGAATCTTTCTAAATATTCTCTAGCTTCATTTTTGTGTTTTACAGAATAAGCTTTTGCAATTCTTGTATGGTCATCTAAAAATACAATTATAAATCTATTTCCACCAGGAAATGAAGCTGGCTTTATAGGTCCCATTGTGTCGGTATGTATCATTTCTAAAGGCCTTGATGCTCTAGTTCTATTTTCTGAGAAAGGCATTTTCTCCATCTTTGCCATGATACACATCTCACAATCCAATATTGATTTATCGAATTTAATTCCTTTTAATTTTTCCTCTACTTTTTGTAATTGCTTAAGATAACCAAGAAATGCGTGGCCTAAGTTTATATGCCACAGCGTCCCATCATCTAGTTTATTTATGTTATCTTCTTTGGTTCTTAAATTATGGTTTGCAATTGCTAAGGATTCTATAATATTCATACTATCTAAATTATGAATTTTTCTGTTTAATTTATTTTCATCTAAGTCAAAATCACTAATGTTTTGGGAATTATCGACATTTTGAGATGTTTGAACGAGTTTTTCTCTATTCTCCCTCCCAATCTCAGACGTGTTATTATTAATTTGTTCTGAATTCTTTTCTATATTTTTATCTAACTCTAAGTTCAAGACATCCATTTGAGATTGTTGTAAAAACTCGTCCAAAGTAACTAATCTAGCCATGCATGAATATTTTTCCCGTTCTAAATTCTTAATAGTAATGTTACTTTGCTTCTCGGCATCTAGAGTTATTAACTAATTAGCCTTCTCATATTTCCCTGTTAAATATTCTACTCCTGTATCTTTATCAAAAATTTTTAACCTTTCATCGTCTAAATAAATACCTAATCCTACATCTACAAAGCGCCTAAAGGAAATGAGATTTTCTGATATATCTTCTGCAGATATTACATTCTTTGAAATTATTTTATTATCGCTATTATGTTCGATTTAAGAATTAAATTGCCTTTACCGTCTATTACAATATTAGCCGAGTCATTTTTATTAGCGCTTCTAATTACTTCTCCCGTGCATTGCCTAAACTCGCTTAAAATTATGCCTTTATTTACTATGCGATCGGTAGCGCCTGAGTCCGCGATAAAAGTGATTTGTGTTTGTGTGGGTGTATTTAATTTGGTAGTATTCATACTTGCGATATAAACTCTTGCTCCTTGTGCTAGGGCATTCTGGGATCCGCCACGTGCACCCCGATTTGTACTTCTTTTGAACACCCTACCTCTAAAATTACCTCTACCACCCCTCTAATCGCAATTCCACGACCTCTGTTAGTATTTTCTCTTCCTCTAAATTTTTTTTTTTATTTCCTCTGAATTATATAGTGTTATTTTTGTTATTTTGATCGTTATTTACGAACCTGTTCTGTGTTACGGCTGTCCCTTTATTGGGACAGTCCGTTCCCTTATGATTTCTCTCGCCCTGGAATACATAACAAAACCATAGCCCATACTCCGCCAGGGGACACGCGGAGGACACATGGTCATTTCTATTACATCTGTAGCACCTATTGTGCCCCTCCGCGCGCCCCTCTGCCGGCCTCTCGGCAATGTTCGCCTTTGGTGCCTTTCTAGTATCTTCTAAGTGTTTGTTTTCGGCTTGTAACTGTAACAAGAATGATTTGATTTCATCCAATGGCATGTCTTTGTTTTCAGCTTGTCTACGAATTAGAGAAGCCGACCTTAGTTCGGGATTGTTTTTTGAGACAACATGATAAAAAGCTGATCTCTTTTCTTCCTCCGTCAGTGGCACGCCCGCATCGCAGCTTTCATAATCTCTTATGATAGTATCAAATCGATCACTAAATTCATTTACTTTTTCTCTATTGTTCATCTTGATGCGATACAGCTGTGCTCTGACTGAGGAAGCTGTTACGTTTGACTCTAGTTTTCTAAATTCTTTAATTTTACTAATTATTTCTTTTGGATCTTTTACATTTAAAATCTTTTTGTGGTAATATTCATCTAAATGATTTATTATTATATCCCTCACTAAGGATTTTCTCTTTTCTAAATCATGCTTTTCCAGGTTAGGCGGTTGCGTTATTTTATCATCTATAACATTAAGTAGGTCGTTTGATCTTAATTCAGAATTCAAGTAATCCAGCCAGATATTTATAGCTACTTTCTGAGTGAGTTTATAATTTCTTTTAACACTCAATTCTGTATCATTACTTTTTGCTTCTAAAGAACCTAAATCTTCCAAATTTTTAAACGTTTTATTCAATTCATCTATTATGTTTGGCTGGGTCACTAAATTATTCATTTTGTTTCCTAAATTTCTATTTTAAATTTGTAGTAGTGGAATTGTGAAGGAGTGTCTTTACCTGTAAACGTTTAATTATAGCTTTCTCGATTTGCAGAAATATTTCTGTCAATTTCTGCTGCGCGTGTGGGCTGGTGTGTTGGACGCCATTATTATTGTGTTGATATATTGTGTTCTCGTCTATTTTGTGTAAACAATTGTTCTAGTAAATGTTTGGTCTTTTTATTTCATCTATCTATCTAAATGCATGCCAAAAAAATTATTGCATGCTCGAAAAATTGAACAGATCTGTATTCTATTTTCTCTTAATTAATTGTTTACATTCTATTTCTAATTTTTATTTTACAATAAAAAATTTATATTGTTATAAATTTATTTATGTATATATGTATATATGTGTAACACTGAATGAATGACTTCTTTTTATATGTATAGGACATAAAGTATATTTTTATGTGTAACAATAAAAATAAAAATTACTTTGCCGGTTGTTAGCATCAGCTTGTCTTTCCGGAGTTTTATCTCCCATTGTTTCAATTGAGGGTTATTTGGTTATCCTCCTTCTAAACTTCTAACGTCTGTAAAGCCAAACATTTATTCTACGTAAATTGTGTTTAATTTTATATATAAGAAATTATGTTGCTTTTCACCAAGCTAGACCGCACAGCAAGTCTAGTTAATTCCAAGCTAGCCACTATTCCCGCATGCACCGAGCCCGCGCTCGTGCTCCCTCCGAACGTGGCGTCACGCACAGCAATAGCGTCAATAATTTCGGAGAGCCGGCCGTACACTTACGCAAGTCTCGACACGCACTAAGAAAAAGCGACTGAACATGTAGGCAAGAATCCTCTGCACAGCAGTATCATCTATGCCTCATGTTGTCATTCCAGTCTTTATTTGTTTTTGCCGACTTTATGCTTCTATTCTAATTTACGTGTATATATGTATACTCGCGACAGAGTGAGAGAGAGAATCGAATTTCATCTAGCGTCTTTTATGTAATTCACTTAGATCAGTGTGTGTCGCGAATGCACTTAACCACACTTGAAACTTTCTATATTTTTTCAGATCGTGAATTACTAAAAACTATTTTTCATGACGAAAAATTTAACTATCTAACTTCTATTGAGCTCCTCAGAAACGATGCGTTTCTGGGAAATGTCACGCGTGCAATTATTTTTCGTATCACGCCAGCCCCACGCCATTATTCATTTCGAGAAAAAAAGGATTACTTCTTTATGCGGATTTCTTTATATTGATATCTAATCTAATCTACTGAAACTTTCTTTATTCCGGCATCTAATCTAATACACTTAAAGGAAACTTTAACTAATTCTAACCGTCTAAAAACTAATATCACGTCTATTTCTCGCTTTTCGCGCGGATAACTTAAAGTGGCCGCGCGTCTCAAGTTAGCCAAACGGACTCAGGTACTCACCGAAACACAGCTCTAAAAAAACTTCCTGGCGTTGCCGGGCCGATAACCTGTTGGAGTAGGTGAATAATTGGAAGGCGAAAGCACAAAAATAGGCAAACTGAGCAAAGCTCTTTATTGTAGCAAAGGTGTGAAACAGCGTGTGTGCCAGCGCAAGCGAGCACAAGTCGGTAGGCAGCGTGGTTGCGATAGCAGCGGGAGAAGCGTCCGTCTAGCTCTGCCGTTGTCACCAGAGAGAGCGAGCGGGCAGGGAACGGCAGCAGCGACGGCGTCGGCAGGCACGGTGTCGGTGGTGGAGAGCGCAACAGTCAGTCCGCTGCGCTACTCTGCTACTGCGTGGCGCCATCTATACTTCGTGTTCATCGTGACCTATATATGAAAGTGTGGACTCGAAGTCCCGTTTATCTCGACACTTAGTCATAAAAATCTTATCCCAGATCAATAAATCTATACTCTTAATATAATTTACATACGTTGAATTTACCGAAACATATTGATCGTTTATTTATATCAAGATGTAAATTAAATGCAGTATGAGCCGTTTTCTCATTAATTTACAGATTAATTAATTAATAATGCATTATTAATTACTAATTATTATTTATTATTATTTATTAATTATTTAATTTATTAACTGTTGTTAAACGAAAAAAGTGACAAAATTTCGTTTCGAGAATTCAATTTCAGACTCGTGCTGAACATGTGCGCAAGCGATCCTGCACATATTAAAGGAGGTTATCCAGCACTGAATAAGGTGCCCATGTATACCTTTGCAAACTGCACTCGTGCGGTTCCGGAAATGACTTATTAATTACTACTAAAAATAAAAAAATAAGGGTCGGGAAGCACTCCAAATGGGGTGATATCGCTCAAAATATTTTTGAGCACTTTTCATCTATAATATTACAATAAAATATTTAATTATTGATGTTCGTATTCGCGCCCACCAAAATTACGAAATTTAATAATAATACTACCACTGCCAATTCATTGGTATCTAGCTTAATCAAATTTAATTACTAATGACTTTAATAGTCAATGACAACAATTGAAATTCTAATAAAAATTTATCTAGAAATCATTATAAAAATATTATTGACAAATATTATAAATCGAGAAACATGTCCCTATTAGTTTGACTTAAACGTTTAAGTAGAATGGAAAATACTTGAATTTAAAAATTTTGAAGAAAGCCCCCAATTTGGCTCTGACTTGCAATAATTTATTTATATTTATTTTAATTTGTAAATCAATATAAAAATAGAATAGAAAAATAAAAATAAATAAAAAAATAAATAGAAAAATAATCATAATTGTCACCTATTAGAGGAGGACAGACTGAATAAATTAAGATGAATTAGTCGCATAAAAAATATGCGACGAGCGGGTTTCAAATATACACGGACCGGAGGTTTGTAGTCCCGCGTTCTACAAATGAGCTAACGCCGGGATGCTTCATGCTTGAGAGTATCGCCCGTGTCTTGTCCTTATCGTAAAGCGGATGCGTGAGGTCTCGGATGACGGTCGAGCTGAGCCTGTTACATAATCATAAAAAAATTTCTAGAAGTTCTGTTTGGTTTTAAAATTTTGCGCTACTCCACCGATGAAATAGTAGTACATTTAGATACTAGTGTGCGAAGCTCGATTTTGCAGATACTAAATAAGCATGCGCTAAATAAAAAAATACTATTTCATATAAGAGCGCGACGGTGACTTTAATATGCGGCCACTGTTAATTTATTTTTTGAGAGACAGCGTACGATTGTATGAGCGAATGGCAGTTCCTTTCACGCGAAATATGTGCCGTGCGCCCGCTTGCGGGCCCCTTTTCCATATAACATTTAAGATATCAATACCTTAATTATGAAAATCATAAATCTCAAAAGAACATTTCAATAATATCTATATAACTTTTCAATAATATACTATATACAACGTTTCAATAATATCTATACAAAGTTTTAATAATATCCAACTCTGAGTGTTAGAATAATTAGAAACCCATAATCATATAACTTTCGATATACAGAATGAAAAGTTTACTTTTCAAAATTTTCGAAAATATACCGCACATCAAAAATAGAAAACTGTACATTTTTGATAATTATGAAGTGAAATTCTTTAATCATTTTTCGTCATCCTCGCATTTGTTTTTTTTTATTTGGCTACTGTCATTGCATTACTTGGATAACCTTCCACATTCGAACCATGCAGCGCTTGGTAGGTAAGCACCTCAACAGTGTACGATATTTCTACGGTGGGCACGTTTACCATCTGGACTCAAGAGGAGGCGGCTCAATATTTAGATGCGCTGCGAGAAATTCGTTAAGTTGCCGTGCAAGAATTTTCGCGGAAAATCATGAGGAGGTAGAGAATGCGCTTTTGGAGGTTGCGGAGAACATCCACAACCATCCTGGGGATGGTTCCTCTTTAAGGAGCAGTTTTGGCAAGAGCTGGAGCGTCTTGCACGGACTACCTTCACCGACCTCAGGGAAATTTATGATTCTGTGAAAGACCAAGAGAGGTACGACGTTTTCTTTGACTCTCGTTATGTATATGCACCCGTGTGTGTGCGTGTGTATGTGTGTGTGCATGAGCGTGTGAGTGATAAGCGCACTTTTATCAAATGTAATGCGTCGCCCTCGCGTATTTGACGCGCTTGCGTTCAAAAATTGTTTCTCGCAAACTCGCGTAAGCGCGCGTCGTTGTTGTGCCGCGCGAGAAAAACTCATGAGCGTCAGCGTCCGGAATCGCCGAACGCGAGGCGCGCGTGGCCCAGGCTAATCGCACGAAAACCTACAGGAGTTTGTAGAGGTTCGTACCGTCAAGCGCTAGGGTTCGGGGATATACGGTAGCGCGCGGGAATATATCGTCGGCAGGGACAAAAAAGGTTCCAACACGGCTTCACGCGTAAAAAGGTTACAACTCGGTTCTGCATGTAAGAAGGTTACAACTTGGGCGCTTCGTTTTTTCATAGACGTTTGAGTTGAAATAATTTCTAAAATTTACTTTCTTAGAGAAGAAGATGGAAAAATAATTATACTACTCATGAATTACATTTACAAAGATCACATAAAGCTCACAGTAACTTTTACTTTAGTTTGTCGTATCTTTTACTTAAATTCCTCTGAAGTTTACAGAAAGTTAATTGAACATTCTGAAAAAATATTTGAAATCAACGAACTTAGCACAAAGTTTTCTGTAAGATCAGAACAACTTTAAATAATTTTTGCAACATAAGTATTTTAAATTAAGTTAAGCAAAGCTTTTTCGAATTAAAAAATGTACATGGAGATAGTTAAGCTACCGTTCGGCAGAACTTTGTGTAAAGTTTTGTAAACTATATGCTATACTTAGCCATACGTAAAACTAAGTATGGCATATATTTTGCAAAACTTCAAACAAAGTTTTACCGAACTGTGGTTCAACTTTCGCTATGCAAGATTGAGCTTTTATGAACACTTTCGATTTTTAATATAAGCCTTTGCTTGTAATATCATGGTATCATGTGTGCATAAATTAAGAGGAACTACCTCAAGTTAGGTAATCTTAATGATAATCCCCGTATACGCGATCATGAACGCGTGATAAAAATGGTAATAGAGAGGAGCAAGGAGGACCACATACAGCACGAGCTCAGCCATCTGCAGGGCAGGAAGATATTCGAGAATATATATCGATGGGACGCAGATACATGGATCTCGCCTGTCTCGACCTCTACGAGACCTACCACCAAGTCCGAGATAGTACGCAGCGAGCAAGTAAGAGGAGCTGCCGCAGATCGACTGCGCCCTCCTAGAACGTCACTCCGAGGCACTCGAGACTGACTCGCTCGAGTTGTGGTGTTGCTGAAACGCTCGCACCAGTGAAGGATCGGATCAACTTATCTGCTACTGCCTTTTTCGATTATTTATATATGCCTCGCCAGGGTGTATACGAGCAGAAGTGAATCAGAGAGCTTTTCTTTTCGATATTATTATGCGCATTAGCGCAGTCATCTGTAAATAAGATGTTATACGTTACTTAGATAATTATTAAATACATCATGTTTTTTAACTGTAATATCTTATAACTGAACTTTATAACTATAAATTTTATATCTTAAAACACTTTATAACGCTTCATAACATCATAATTTTAACACTTTTTTTTTCTTTAACTACATTCGTGATATCATTAAGCTTCCGTTTTTTTTACTTTTACTTCCCCAGGTTCTATATCATTGTTGATGTTGGATTTGATGCGTTTTGGTTTTTCCGTTTTTTCTACTCTTGTATATTTTATTCTTTTATTTTTTAAATAATTCATCCTTTTTTTATTAGATTGGTTTCGTGTTTGTTGTTTTTTTCTGTTCTGTTCTGTTTTTCCTAATCTCTCATATTTCTTCTTCCCGCAAACTGAAGGGCACGGGCACCGGACAAATCCTAAGCTTATGCGTACACACGAACTCACATGCGAACGGAAGTCTTCTCACGTGCATGACCACTAGCGGAGCTAATGCACGCAAATCAGTTTTCTTGGAGACTCGTTTCACTAGCGCGCGACGGAGTAAACAAGTGTTACTCTCGTGCACTCGCTATCATGAAAGCACTGTCCGAGTCTATCGTCGTGACAGCTAACAAGGAAGATATGAACAACGAGCAAGCTGACTCGCTTTTTGAAAAAGGGTTATTTTTTTGGCATTTTTACTGAAAATAAAAAAAATCGCTTTTTATTTCCAATGTCGAGAAAAAGGATGTCACATAGTCGTTTTCATTTTACACATTTTGTAAATTTTTTAAATCGCTTTTACGCCCCCTGTATTAAAAAATATAGTTCGATGGACGTGCGAAAGATGATTCTACACTCGTTTGATTCATTCTTATTATTATTCATTATTATTCATTATTTATTCCTCTCGCTTCCCTCGAGCGACAAACCTCACACTCTTGCTAGAGTTTACACTTTCGCACTTGTATCAAAATATACTATTTTGCTTGTACACGAGTACTTTCGGTTCATTTATGGTATAAAGAAGAAAAAATAGCTGACCAAATTTGAGGCCGTCATAAGGGCTACTTTCTTGTAGATTTCCTCATATTCGAGCGCGTAGGGGAATACGCGAGGGCATAGGGGATACGCAAGGGCGCGGAGTATTACACGTAGCCTCGTTTCACTAGCGCGATAGAGTTGACAAGCATTATGCTCGTGCACTCGCTTTCATGAAAAAACCGAATTCATCCCAAGTTGAACGTCCTGACTATATCCATGTCCTCTTAAAATGATTTGATATGTATTTTATTATTTAATTTCGAAAACATTAAAATAGTATCCTATTTACAATGTTCAAAAATTTTAACAGAAAATAAAAAAGAACATTAAAAGAATAACATTCAAATTACAAAATGGTCAGTGGTGTGGAATAGACGGTTCGCTCGATTTGAGATGAATTCGATTTCTAGTTTAGAAACATGTTCCTAGTTTTGCTATTTTTAAATTAGGTTTTTACATTTATGTATTGCAATACTAATTTGTAAATTTAGATATCATGTACTTCATCCCGAAATTGACTATCACCGATATTACAAAGCGAAGATGATAGTAGCGCGGAGGAAAAATGTGCCAGCTGTTCCACGTAATTTACGAGAATTAGGAGACATTTTACAAGAATACTTTCGAATGAGGGATATCTTTAAAGGGGTTGTAAACGGAAGTGATGGATCAGTGGGACTTATGTTTATTCATAATAACATGCTCGATGCACTTTCAAGATGCACTCAATTATACTGCGACGACACGTTTAAAGTAAGCAGGCAGGCCAATGTTCTGCATATTATAGATTTAATTATTCATAATTTATCTGTATTTTTTAAGATAAGACCAAGAAGGCCTCGTACAGCGCAAGTATTCATTGTGCATTTGCGAAAAATGATGTCGGTGAGTTGCGTTATCACAGGAGCAAAATGTTCTTCATACATAATGAATATATTATTTGGCGAATGTGATCATTTAATAGTGGATTATGGCGAACAAGGGACGAAAGTAGCATATTTTTCTCTTCACTTGTGCAGTAAATACACACGCGGAAAAATTTACTTTCGTCTCGTACTGCATATAGTATTTTATTCCACTCTTGACGTGGCCATTTTTTAACCCGGAAAAGAAGGACTGATTCGGCCGACTTATTTTTTTATACTTTACTTGGTTGATCAACAAGGTTGCGCATGCACATTAATTTACTACAAAATCAATAGCATAGTATAAAAAAAAAATTGTAAAACAAAAAAAAAGGCAATTTTTACTTTCGCCTCGTGTTGGAAAATTAGAAGGGCGAAAGTAAAATTTGTCAAAAATAAAATAATTAAATAAATAAAATAAAATAAATAATAAATGATATTTCAGGGCTTTCCAGTCGTTTTTGTTCTGACAAGCCACAAAACAACCAAAATGTACGACGCCATCTGGAATAAATTATTTGAAATAGTCCCTGCATTGCGAGCGATATCACGACAGTGACAAGTGATTTTGAACGAGCTCAAATCAAGAGCGTTAAATCAAAATTTCCCAATGCTCGTATTTCGGGATGCCTGATTTATTACAAACAGGTACATACTTTGTCATATTTACTATTAACCTTTAGAGGATCACGAAGCCACTGCAGTGGGCCAACCCATGATCGACACCTTACACTTGGTTAATAATATATTTTTATGGATTTTCTTAGAGGAATATCGGGTATCCAAAATGTCAATACTCTAAAGGGTGAAAGATTCTTTTCACATTGGTTCAATATAAATATGATTTAATTTCAGGCACTTGCTAAAAAATGGGGGAGTTTAAATATCCATATTGATTACCAGTATATTCTGGAAAAGGCCTACGCTCTGGCGCATTTACCTGCAAATCGCATAAATGATGGAGTAACCCACATCACCAAATTAATTGATGATATTTGGCGCCGTAATGAGGCCCAACGAGAACGAATTCAGATTTTCGCAACATACCTCAGAACGCAATGGTTACCCTTAAAAGACGTCATTTCCATATCCGACAAACCAGTTCGTACGAACAACACATGCGAAAATTTTCATTTGTATGCAGCTAGGACGATGGGTAATCGCCCAAATATTTGGAAAATGTTAGGTAATATTGTAATAATACAATTCATATTCATAAACTTATTCCTAAACTATGAAAAGAATATTAATTTAAATGGTAGATGACATGTCCAAAATTATTAACAGAACCTACGCCAATCTAAGACGAGTAGAAGCGGGCTATCGAGTAGCTTCTCGTAAAAAACATCTATACTTCTATACTCTATACTCTACACTCATATCTATACTCTAGTAAACATCTATACTCTAGTAAAAAACATGATATACTTTGAGAAAAATTGCTCTAATCTTTCAACTCGAATTTTCGACCCGAACAGTTTCTGTGTACTGTAAAAACAATAGCACCATTGGAAAGAGCAGGAAAAAATCTATCGATATGTGTCTTTTGTTTTTTCTGAGAGACTCAGAATACGATTACGAGCGAGTTGAACAGAGCGTGTTTTGCACGAAAAATGCGTCGCGCACGCCCGCTGGCTGGTTTCTGGCGGACGCTCCCATGTATACTACACACACACAATCTTTTATGTAAATAAATAATTTTTTTAGATATACTACTGTAGAATTTTTGACGTATGTGGCTGCCCTAAGACGCTTCGACTTAGCAAGAGGTTAATATATATTTATTTGTTTGCTACATATGTTATTTTATTATTTTGTTTTCTTAGTACGTAGATGTAAAAATAAGTATATAAAAAACTAAATTATTTAAAATTCTAGTATTTCAGTACAATGAAATGGTGAGGCGGGATCGCGCAGATGTACGTGACGAGCCCATAGACGAGCCCGAAGATGAGCTTGTAAATGAGCCTGAGAACGATCCGGAGAACCAGCCGGAAAATGAACGTGAAAATGGGCTTGGAAATGACCCCAACGCAATAGTTCCAGGAAATGACGATGAAATCATTGATGATGTAACCTATTTTGAACGCAATCTAAATCCTGATGCTGGACGTGGTATATACTAAAATATAAATTTATGTGCATTCATATCCAAATAGTGTATTGTTATGTATTTTTATAATAATTGTTCTATGTTGCAGGCGCTGTTTTTGAAAATGATGTCACAATTCGTAGAAGGAGAAGAGATCACATACGTATAATAAAATACATTTAAATAATTCTATAGTTTTTTGAAAATTCTAAAATTATTTTGAACAGTTCAAGACAGAGAACAAATACCGGATGATGCACCTGCTACTGCAAGGCCAAGAAGGAGGCGAGGTCGACCTCGTCGCGAAGGTGCTGCAGGTAATGCACCAGAGCGTCCAGCATTACGGAGGCCTGGTAGACCTCGTCGTGAAGCTGGTGCAGATAATGCACCGGAATGTCCAGCATTACGAAGGCCGGGTAGACCTCATTGTGAAGCTGTTGCAGATAATGCACCGGAACGTCCAGCATTACGAGGGTGGGGCAGACCTCGTTGAAATCGAGCTGACTTTCAACAGGAACAAATGGAAGTTCCAGATCGTGACGGAATCGATAATGTAGAACAAGCTATCGAAGTTATACCTGAACAAAGGCAGAACAGAATTAACAATAATCCCGCAGTTGCAGAGATGATGTTAGATCAAGAATTTTTAGATCACGGTACGAAATTTAGGCTAAATATTTATAACTTTTGTGGCACTGAACTTTGCCAGAAAAAGAATTTGACTGATCTCATACCTAGTGACCCCTCGGGTACTCGTGGCAATAGATTAACTAAGAAAATCCCCTGTTATTTTATAATTTGGAGAGACGTTCGTAGTAATGTATTAGTTAAAGTAATGGACCTCTACGAACGAGATATTAGGCAAAATACTTTATTTATGCCGGCGTTTCGAGAGTGAATGTTACTCTCCTCTTCAGGGCATATAAAGTTAAATTCTACCGTTTGGTATCGTTAAGGTCGAAATTTTCATCGCAAGAGGAACATTTTTGTATGATCTGTTGGACCAAAGTGTTCCTTCCTTTCGTTTCACCTTCATTGCCGCCACAAGAACGTTGGTTACGTGTTGGTCTAAGTTCACGTAACCAACGTTCTTGTGGTGGCAATGAAGGTGAGACAAAAGGAAGGAACACTTTGGTCCAACAGATCATACAAAAATGTTCCTCTTGCGATGAAAATTTCGACCTTAACGATACCAAACGGTAGAATTTAACTTTATATGCCCTGAAGAGGAGAGCAACATTCACTCTCGAAACGTCGGCATAAATAAAGTATTTTGCCTAATATCTCGTTCGTTGAAGCCCCTGTTATTTTGGTTAAAATATTCATTTATTGAATAAACAATGGCGGTGCCCTTGGAACCTTCTTTATTAGACTTATTTGTGGGAAATAAGAGAGAGAAAGAGAGAGAGAGAGAGAGAGAGAGAGAGAGAGAGAGAGAGAGAGAGAGAGAGAGAGAGAGAGAGAGAGAGAAAGAGAAAGAGAGAGAGTGAGAGAGAAAGAGGGAGAGAGAGAGAGAGAGAGAGAGAGAGAGAGAGAGAGAGAGAGAGAGAGAGAGAGAGAGAGAGAGAGAGAGAGAGAGAGAGAGAGAGAGAGAGAGAGAGAGAGAGAGAGAGAGAGAGAGAGAGAGAGAGAGAGAGAGAGAGAGAGAGAGAGAGAGAGAGAGAGAGAGAGAGAGAGAGAGAGAGAGAGAGAGAGAGAGAGAGAGAGAGAGAGAGCTGGAGACCGGGTGATAGGTGTATACATAGAACGATAGATGCCGGTGCACAGTTGGATCAAACCTCAAAATTACCATCAAAATTCTGGTTCCACGCGAAACTGGGGTGAAAAAATGTCAAATTAACAAAACTAGGTAACTTTTATAGCTTACTGTATGTTGCCGTTTCCGTCGCAAGTGAACAATATTATTAAAAGCATCGGTGACACATACATCGCGAGTATGTCGAAAAAACATACTTTCATACGAGTGATTCTATGATTATTATAGATCTGAAATATAAGATTTTTTTGAATGACTTGTTCATATATTACTTGGTAACAAACGATATAGCATAAACAAGTATTTCAAGTAACGGAAACAATTCCTTTAACAAAATTTTGGTACTTATAGAACAAATATTAAAACTTGAAAAAATAATTTATTTAATAATTGTTAGTATTTATGTTATACAAGTATTGAAATTTCGTTATAAAAATTTTTTTCCGTTACTTGAAATACTTGTTTATATTATTTCTTTTGTTATCGAGTAATATATGAACAAGTCATTAAAAAATGTAATATTTTATACCCATAATAATCATAGAATCATTAGAATGAAAGTATGTTTTTTCGAAATACTCGTTGTTTACGTATCACTGATGCCTTTTTATAATATTGTTAACTTGCGAGGGAAATGACAACGTATAGCACACTACAAAAGGTATCTAACCAGAATTTTGATCTTAATTTTGAGGTTTGGCTTCACTGTGTGAAGTGCTCTTTCTAGGGACCGAAGTGCCGATAACGTATCTCTCTCACAACTGTGGCCGTAGCGCAGGAGGCCCGCGTACTTCGCCACGCGTGTCAACGTCAATTCGTCGACGTATATTTCTAAAGAAATTATTCTTAATAATCTCGAAAACTGCTGGCTTATAATTTTGTTTATAATTCCCGGTGGTAAATTTGGGTGTTCAACGGTACGTTTCTCATTTCACTCCGACAAAGTGGGGTATTAGTGAGTGGTTTTTTTTCGCATGTTTAGGTGTTGTTCACATCATTTTTGTCGTTGTAGATCTGATTCTCAGCGGATATTATTTTTTTGAATTTTTTTAATTAATTTTTTTAAATTTAGAATTGGCATTATAGTTGCGACATTGCAAACTTCAACCATATCGAGAGGATATGATCACAGGATACAGAATAGAGCAAGGATGAAAAACTCTTTCCCCACTTTTCAGTGCTTGAGCCTATAGTTCCCGTGGAGGAAATCATGGACGAGGAACGAGACATAAAGATGGAAGAACCCATCATCATGCCTGCTGAGGAACTCGGTGTTGTATTCATGTAGCAACCAAGTAAGAGCAATGCAGAGCAAGAATGAATGCGAATCTATAAGTGGTACCTAGCAAGAAAGCGCGAGGGATCGAGTGACAGCGAGAAACAGCAAGAATGAGAGAGAGTGAGCGAGTGATAGTGACGAATCGGAAGAAAAGGAGCAAGTGACAGTCTGTAATAGCAAGAAAGAGCATAAGCGACCTTAGGAGACCGAGAAAGAGCGACCGAGTGAGTGATAGCGGGACAGTGAGAGAGAGCAAAAATGAGTGCGACTGAGCGAATGATAGCGAGAAAGCAAGAATAAGTACGACTGAGCGAGTGATAGCGAGAGAGCAAGAATGAGTGCGACTGAGCGAGTGATAGCGAGAGAGCAAGAATAAGTACGACTGAGCGAGTGATAGCGAGAGAGCAAGAATGAGTGCGACTGAGCGAGTGATAACGAGAGAGCAAGAATGAGTGCCACTGAGCGAGTGATAATGAGAGGGCAAGAATGAGTACGGCTGAGTGAGTGATAACGAGAGGGCAAGAATGAGTGCGACTGGGCGAGTGATAGCGAGAGAGCAAGAATGAGTGCGACTGAGGGACTGATAACGAGGAAAAGCGAGAGGAACGGAGTGATAGCGAGAGTGTCAAAGATCTCGAGTGAGCTAGTAGTAGTAAGTAATAAGGAGAATAAGGGCGAGAAAGCGAGTGATAGCGAGAAAGAGGAGGAGAGCGAGACCGGGAGATAGATAGATAGATATATCGATAGATGCCGGCTGCCCTTTTCTGGGGGCCCAAGCACCGGTGATGAGCCTTTCTTACAAATGCGGCCGTGGCACAGACGCCCCGCGTACTTCTCCGCCACGCGCGTCGACGTTAATACTGATTGGATTCAGTTTGAATAGAATGAATAGATACACTGAGAAAAATGATGTATTAAAAATTACTATAGTATATAGGAACGTGGAGAAAAACTTCAAATATCAAAATTATTACTATAAAATATAGCTATGTACATAGCAATTTTTACGACAATACATAGTAATAATTTTGATATTTCAAGTTTGTCTTCATGTTCCTATATATTATAGTAATTTCTAATACACCATTTTTCTTAGTATACAGGTTGAATACAGGTTTTGAGCAAAGGTCGAACACCAAAAATAAAATTCTGGACAATCTTAGAAACCAGCGGCTTGAAATTTTTTGCAATTGTCGAGGGTGAATGGTAACAGTTTGGGATTATTCCGCGGTACTTACAAGGAGAGTCCACGGCCTTTGGGAAACGGATTTTCGTGGGTATTGGAGAGTCGATTTCTGTTGTTTAAAAATGAATCCCAGTGCCCAAATTTCCGTCTAACAGATCCTCTTTCTTAAGACATGGGCAATCTCGTCCCAAATATCCTCGATTTTGTTAAAAAATGGTGTTTCTTCTATTAACTATCACATTGTAAGTATTTAAGATACTAAAACGAGGAAAAAAAATTCTCGAAGTAGACAGTAAAAGCTAAAATTTAATCTCTGATTTGTTTGAAAAATATTTATTTTTCATGAAATTATAAGCAGTCAATGATAGCGTAAGAATATGGTTAAAAAATTGTCTTCATTTTAAGCGATTAAATGGATCGCATTTTTAACTCTCATTTTTAGAATATTCCCAATTCTAGAGCTTCTCCATATGCTAAAAAGTATATTTCTAAAGAAATTGTTCTTAACAATCTCAAAAACCGCTAACTTATAATTTTTTTACAAGTCTCGGTGCTAAATGTGGGTGGTTTTGAGGTGTTCAACGCTACTTACAGCGTTGCCAATTCAGTTATAGCATCCTGAGTGCTCAAAGTGTTTCCTAAAACAAAGATTTTGGTGATCTCAAAAATAGCTGAGTTAGAATTTTTTTCTCATTTCACTCCGACGAAGTGGGGTATTAGTGAGTGGCGAGCTTTTTTTGCCTTTTTCGTATATTTACGCGTTGTTCGCATAATTTTTGTCGCTGTAGAACTAATTCCTAGCGGATATTATAATTTTTTAGAAATTTAGAATTGGCATTAAAGTTGCAACTTTGCAAACTTCAACCATATCGAAAGGATAGTGTCGCAGGATACAGAATAGAGCAAAGATAAAAAACTTTTTCCACGCTTTTCAGTACTCGAGCCTATCGTTCCCATGGAGGAAATTATGGACGAAGGACTCGTCATACAGATGGAAGAACCCATGATTGCGCCTGTGGAGGAAGTCGGCGTTTTACAGATTCCCGTACAAAAGCGCAAACGGCCAAAGCGTACCGGCAAAAAAGGAAGTAAGTTAAAGTTAAATTAAGTTAAGTTTAATAGCAAAAACTCTTTAATTTTATCAGTGGATTTTACCGTATTATATCTTGTGTATTTAATCATAATTCTTTTTTTATTACTTACAGAAATTCTACCAACAGGTATAATAATAAATAAATTTTTTAAAGTTTGAATATACATGATTTTATTCTTTAAATTTAAATATCGGCGCTTTAGATTTTGAAATTAAAATAAATTCAATAATCCTATCAGCACGTAAATATAAATTCCAGACGTTATCTTAAGATTTTCTTCACTAATATATCTTAATAACCTTCAAACTAACAAGTCTTTACATTATTACCACGACTGCATTCTTATGATCAAAATTCTAAATAATCTGGTAAACTGCAAGCCTGTACGCAACCTTTTCACAGAACACATTTTCACCTATAACCTAAGTAACTATAAAGCAATAGAAGAACAAACTGCGCACTTTAGCACTGGTTTTCACTCTACCATCAATCGTCTGAAACGTTCTTGGAAACCCTCTTCCTTCTTATACAACAGCGATAAACAGAATCTTGCTGGTTAAAAACGCAAATAGATCCTTCT
The DNA here is from genome assembly GCA_036365515.1 of Torymus aiolomorphi. NCBI lineage: Eukaryota > Metazoa > Arthropoda > Insecta > Hymenoptera > Torymidae > Torymus > Torymus aiolomorphi. Next base: position 33,407,479 of record CM070874.1, read on the forward strand.
CAATAAAATATTAGATCGTACTATTCGTAAGAACCATTATAAATGTCCACCATATAGTTATTTTGTATAATTTAAAGGGTTTTAACCCGATTAACAAACAAATAAATAAATAAATAAAATAAATAAATAATTTATACTTTATTAATATCTGGAGAAAGCTGATATAAAAACAGTCTTATTTTCGTAATCATTATGAAAAGATCAGAAAAATTTGAGTTAAATTATTATATACGTTTTATTCACGTTAATGTTACCCACACTTACATTCGTCAGCAAAAATTGAGTGTCGCTTGACACCGTTTCTTGCTGATGTTATGGACGTGTGAGAAAAGTTATATGTGTATGTGTAGGTCGATGGGTAAAATACGAGCTGTCGCCTCACACCGTTTTTACTTATCTTCTTTAAACGTAACCGTTGACTCGACATTAAGAGATGAAATGCTAGAGTATTTACAATTATAATGATTACTTCTATCTAAGTCTCTATAGTTGATTATTATCAAAAAATTAATCATCAAAATACGTAAAACTTTTCAAAGTTTAAAATAAATATTTTTAATTTTTCATTTTCGTTAATGTTACCCACACTTACATTCGTCAGCAAAATTTGAGGGTCGCTTGACACCGTTTCTTGCTGATGTTATGGGCGTGTGAGAAAAGTTATATGTGTATATGTAGGTCGATGGGTAAAATACGAGCTGTCGCCTGACACCGATTTTACTTATCTTCTTTAAACATAACCGTTGACTCGACATTAAGACATGAAATGCTGGAGTATTACAATTATAATGATTACTTCTATCTCAGTCTCTATAGTTGATTATTATCAAAAAATTAATCATCAAAGTACGTAAAATTTTTCCAAATTTAAATAAATATTTTTAATTTTTCATTTTCGTTAATGTTACCCACACTTTCATTCGTCAGCAAAAATTGAGTGTCGCTTGACACCGTTTCTTGCTGATGTTATGGACGTGTGAGAAAAGTTATATGTGTATGTGTAGGTCGATGGGTAATATACGAGCTGTCGCCTGACACCGATTTTACTTATCTTCTTTAAACATAACCGTTGACTCGACATTAAGACATGAAATGCTGGAGTATTACAATTATAATGATTACTTCTATCTCAGTCTCTATAGTTGATTATTATCAAAAAATTAATCATCAAAGTACGTAAAATTCTTCCAAATTTAAATAAATATTTTTAATTTTTCATTTTCGTTAATGTTATCCACACTTACATTCGTCAGCAAAAATTGAGTGTCGCTTGACACCGTTTCTTGCTGATGTTATGGACGTGTGAGAAAAGTTATATGTGTATGTGTAAGTCGATGGGTAAAATACGAGCTGTCGCCTGACACCGATTTTACTTATCTTCTTTAAACATAACCGTTGACTCGACATTGAGAGATGAAATGATAGAATATTTACAATTATAATGATTACTTCTACCTAAGCCTCTATAGTTTATTATTATCAAAAAATCAATCATCAAAGTACGTAAAATTTTTCCAAATTTAAAATAAATATTTTTAATTTTTCATTTTCGTTAATGTTACCCACACTTACATTCATCAGTAAAATTTGAGTGTCGCTTGACACCGTTTCTTGCTGATGTTATGGACGTGTGAGAAAAGTTATATGTGTATGTGTAGGTCGATCGGTAAAATACGAGCTGTCGCCTGACACCTATTTTACTTATCTTCTTTAAACATGACCGTTGACTCGACATTAAGAGATGAAATGATAGAATATTTACAATTATAATGATTACTTCTATCTAACCCTCTATAGTTGATTAGTATAAAAAAATGAATCACCAAAGTACGTAAAATCTTTCCAAATTTATAATAAAATATTGTAATTCTTTTATTTGCGTTAATTTTTTCGTTAACTGATATCATGCCAGAATATTTACAGCGATAAAAGTTGACGTTAAGTATGTGTGGGTATAGACTTGATTGTTATATTTTCCAATCGATCAAAGGAACATAAACCTTGGTAAAGAATGTGGCATGTAGTTTTATTCACACGATATTTTCTTATGAGATAAAGTCATGTATATTACGATCCATATTAGAATTTATAGTATAAAATATATCACAAATTTATATTTTATGTTAAATACTGATTTAATATTCTTTTACTTTTAATAAAGAATGCTGTTTGTGCGACAGCCGGAGCAAAGTGCTTAAATTGCGGCCGTGCTCGCACAGAATTTGCGAAACCTGCGTAAAGAGTATAATATCGAGAAAATGCCCAATGTGCAGAGCTGATATCGACTCCTATTTGCCACCGCACATGATGGGAGGTGAGCGCTGGGAGGACAACGTCCCAGCACAACTTGAACGCGAATTTCATCAAGAATTATTCCAGCAAATCGGTTATAATTTATGAATAAAATTTATGTTGTACATAATTAAAAAAAAAAAAAAAAAAAAACAAATCTTCTTTTGTACATACGAGTTATTAAAAAATTAATAGCTATATATACCTTGCTTCTCACGTCGCTCAGTAATACAAAAAATGTATCCCATTAATTACTAAATAAGGTAACTATCAATATTATATAATAAAATTAATCGACATACATTTTAATAGGTATTACCTTCCAAAAAACTCTTTAGCATGTATTCAATTATCTTATTATTATTATTATTATTATTATTATTATTTTAATATATTTAATGCTTAGTTTACGTTTTTCAATATGTTTAGATTTCGTTATCTTTAAATAATCCTCTCTTAAAAAAGTGATGGAGGAAATCTGTCATCACAATAAGACTGTTTTGATTGGTTGCTGCTGGCTCATATGATTGGTCTACATAGAATAGGCGTCAAAATCGAATATGTTTGAATTTCGAAGATTGGATTCTTGACTTTGAGTAGTTAGAACTGAATAATTAAAATAGTGTAACAAAAATTTGATAATTTTAGTTATTGATAATTATGTTATTATCATATAATTTAAAGTATTTGAACAAACTTTTAAAATGAAACTGACTAACTTGATCATGTTCATAACCTCAAAAACAGAAAGTAAATAGAAATATAATACGCGCAAAGTTTTTCATATAAAATAAATTTTCCTTTGTTAAAAAATGATGGCCGGATGTTTTGAAGCATTTAAAGATTGATCTGATTGGTCTGTAAAGAATAGGCACGGAGATCCGACACTTCCGCTATATTTAAATTTATAAAATTGAATTTTTATTCTACACTATTTAAAACTACAATAATTAAATCAAAATATAAAAAAAAATAATTAATTTTTTGTTCTGCAAAGTTATCCGATTATCCTATCATGTAGTAGTACATTACGATACTAGTGGCATAAGTTGCACTTTACAGCACGGCGTGTATAAGCGCCCGAGCGTAGCGAATGCACGTGTATCGTACATTATTTTATAGCACTGACTGCATAAATCCGCCATGTCACGCCTATTCGTGCCATTAGCAGTCCATTTTTGCACCGTACAGTATCGCCCCAGCGATAGTGAGGATGATAAGCACGGTGCAATAATGGACTACTTATGTCATTGATAGGCGTGACATAAATGCGGATTTATGCCACGCAGTTCTATAAACTAATTAAAATGAAATCATAATGAAACATATAAAATAACAACCTGAAAAACAAAATAGTACGCGCGTAGCGCGTTTAATTTTGCTCCTAATATTAAGAAAATGATTAATTGGACGCCGAAGTCACGTCAGTTAGTGGTTCAAAGTTCAATAGCTAGAGAATATACAAATTTATTTAACGTGCTGAACACTTAATGTATTATAATTTATTTGTATTGACTAGTTTTGGTGCAAAATTGGTAGCATTCCCAACGGTAGGCCGCAATTTTCTTGTATTTGCGGACAAACTTATCATATTACTTAAACTTATATTATACATACACATACACACACACACGTGCGCGCTTTTATAAAGGTCCGGATATAGCCATAATCTGTTCAAGTAATTCAGAATATACAATTAAAGATCATGCAGATATTTTAATAAGAAATACTGCTTCTGAATCTGATGGTACCACGCATACACTGAATTATGGTAGATTATGACATACTATATGTATTCATGCTCTTATTAATGGAGATGAACTTGATACAAGAATTTAATCGTTAAACAATTATTAGCATAAAATATTTACTGAAATAACGAACGTGGTTTTAGGCGACAATGAAAAACAACTATTGTTTTTATTGACAGTTCTGATGGAACTGGAACAAGTCATTTATTAAATAACTGACTTTATTTAATAATTCATTCAATTTTTATTTCAGATTCTGCGGGGGTGATTATAAACAAGGGCAATCTGACTGCCATAAATATTAATTATTTTAATTTAATTTGCAAGACTGTAAGACCGATGGAAAAATTCTTATCAATTGATAGTAAATTGCAGTCGACATAAGTAATATTTTTAATGATTTATTAAATACTTTGATCATGTTCTTAAATAATAAAAATTATCATGAATTAGCAGTTGCTTGGACTGGTATTGCTGCTAATCTGTAAATTAATGAGAAAACGGCTCAAACTGCATTTAATTTACATCTTGATATAAATAAACGATCAATATGTTTCGGTAAATTCAACGTATGTAAATTATATTAAGAGTATAGATTTATTGATCTGGGATAAGATTTTTATGACTAAGAAATATGCGTTTGATACTGTACACAGATTCTTCAAGGATTTATGTCACAATACAAAACCATTTGGTGGTAAAGTAATCAATTCTTTATGGAGATTTTAGGTACATTTTACCAATTGTGCGACATGGTAATAGAGAGCTACAATAGTAGAATTTTCCGTAAAAAGTTGTAACATATGGCTACAATTTCATTGTAAAAAGGTATATAAGAATATGAGAATACCTAAAAGTAAATAATTTTTTACGACCAAACGTTATTTACTCAAATAAATTGGATACATACAACTTTTCACTCAAAAGTCATATAAAATACCAAAATTTTAAAACCTGTCCTATCAAAATAATATATGCAGTTCCTGGATCTGGAGTCGACGGCAGAGCCCAAAATTTCACATTATGTAGAAAACAGCTTTTTTGTTAAAATTACCAAAATACATCTTTATTTCTTCTGTAACTGTAAAAAATCTTTTTTATTTGGAACAAATAAAAAAGTTAAAATAAAATAATAAATTAATAAATTAACAAATTTTTTATTAAAAATTAATAAAATAATAAATTATGGCGTTTACACTACATAAAATATGTATTTTAAGTAATAGCAGAACTTTTAAATAAATTATATTATTTTTACGTTATGACTTTTGCTAAAAATACTTCAATTTAATTAACGTTAGCTATAAAATATGGTTAATTTTCTATTGGTGCATTTAGTACGCATGTATCAGCAATTTTCTGTTGTAGAAAATCATTGTTTAAATAATGTTTTGCGCCTAGCGGGGCGAAAGTAACACTTCCACTCCCGGCGCCGAATCGTGAAGATTGTATTTTCGACCTAGTCAGGCGAAAATAGTATATTACGCAACTAGGGAGGTAAAGAATTATTCCCATGTTTCTTATACGATTATTCACCTTATTCGGGCCGAAAATACTACATTCGCGTTTCGGAGCCGGGAGCGAAAATTGTACTTTCTGCCAGGGTATGGTGAAAAATCGTTTTCAATAATTAATAAGTCAGTAATTAATAAGTCATTTCCGGAACCACAAGTGCAATTTGCAATGGTATACATGGGCACCTTATCCAGTGCTGGGTAACCTCCTTTAATATGTGCAAGATCGCTTGCGCACATGTTCAGGAAGAGTCTGAAATTGAATTCTCGGAACGAAATTTTGTCATTTTTATTCGTTTAACAACAGTTAATAAATATTAGTTCTCTCTTTCAGGCTCATGTTGAGGTAGTACATTTCTCACTTCGCTCGAATGACAATCACACGAGTCGAGCAAGAACAATCGGAGTGTGAGGGAAGAAAACGTCAAGAGCATGCGCGTCCGTCGCGCACGCTTCTATCAGAAAGCGTTCGCGAAGTAATACAATCTGCAAGCAAGCTACCCAATAGAATATGCAAAACAAATACTTTGCGCTCATAAAAGAAGTACGAAAAAACGAGTTACACGCACTCCGTTAAACAATAGTAATTCGCGCGTACGATAAAGGTCACACGGGGTTAAAATCACCTTCTCGCTCGTATATCGAGTAGTATTTTTTGACATGATGTGTACAAAGCTTGATTGAATGGATTTTGTCAGATCTAAGGATCGAAAAAATTTTCATTACATTTTTTACATGTTCGTGGAGCAGCAGACGATAAATGGGATCCCTGTTTATGAGAAGCATTAAATTTTGAACTTCCAAATGCACTGTGTCAACTTTTTGGTCTTATTTTTCAGAGGCTTGATGAGAATAATTACGGAATTATTACTGTTTGAATTTAACATTAACCTTATGGGAATTTGCAAAATTAGCAAATTAATTTAATAAAAACATAGATGGCATAGTGTCATAGCCTTGAAAGTTCGGGTAGTCGTCAATGTATGTTAGATAAACCAGCTCCATTTTTTATAAAATGTGTACATTTAGAGAATATTTTCTGAAATATAACATACAAACTGTGAAATAAGACGCACAGTCATATTAAAAAGTGAATAAAATGAGCATTAAAATGATCTAAAGACATTTTACATATTTGATTGATACTATTTCCCTGGTAGAAATGTTAACCAGAAGCCAGCGATTTTTTAGTTAACTTTATGGCTAAAAACGAGCATTGCTCTCTAGGTGCGTAATATACGCAACACGGGGATAAAAGTTCGCCAGTGCAGAGCACGGGTAAACATGTGCTCTGGGGTGGCCAACTCTTTACCTCTCTAGTAGCATAATAGACTACTTTGTCTAGCTTGCCGAAATAGTACCATTTTTCCTCACAGCGCAAGATCGCGAAGGTTATATTTTCGGCTTCTCCAAGAAAAATAGTATATTACGCAACTGGGGAGGTAAAGAGTTGGCCAGTCTAGAGCACGTGTAAATTGCTACTCGAGCCGAAGGCGAGGGTGGCAAACACGTGCTCTGGGGTGGCCCTCTGTATCCCCGTGTTGCGTATACGCTTTTTCACCATACCCGGGACGAAAATACCACATTCGCGTTTTTGAGCCGGGAGCGAAAGTGGTACTTTCGACCAGGGTATGGTGAAAAATAGTATACGCACCACGGGAAAAATAAAAAATGCACAATTTAAGTTAATTATAAAATTAACACGTGTGCATAATACATGCAACACAAAAATAACTCGTGCACAATATATTGGACGACATGGTGTAGTTTATGTTGAAGTGTGTACAATAAATCTGTGTACAATCTTATGTGCATAAACCACACCATGCCCACGAAATTCATTGACTAGTTTATGTTAAAGTGTGCATAATAAATCGGTATACAATTATTATGTGCATAAACCACACCACGCCCACGTTGCACATGCACAATAAATATGTGTACAATTCTTAGGCGCATAAATAACACCATGTATGAGTATAATAAAATTAACCAAAATTTTTCAGGTGCATAATAATTTGGTGTACAATATGTAAGTTCTGTTTTAATAAAAGTGCTCAATATTATGTGTACAAAATTTTGATCTTTAATGAATAAATAATATTGTGTGTGTATAAAAAATTGTGTTCAAAACACACGTGCTGGATATTAATCTCAAATAAATCAATTTGCAAGACTAAAAAATGCATGTGAACGACAATAATTCGAAATATTTATGTGTACATTAAAAATTGTGTATAATTCTTGTGTGCATGAAACCGTCCCTCTCGAAGAAGTGGGTTTATTATACCAATCTGTAATAATCGTATTATTATGGTGGATTAAAAGAATATCTAGAAAATTGATTTTTTTGTCCTGTTCTAATTCATAAGTAAATTGTAACTTGTTATTATAGGAATTGAACGTATTTATTACGGTATTGATATGTTTTTTGTCGATATACATAATCGTGTCATCAACGTAGCGGAAATAAAAAAGTGGAAGAATATCATTGTATTCTTTCAAAATTTTTAGACAGTCAGCTTCCAAATCGTCCATCACAATATCTGCGAATAATGGCGATATCGGGGAACCCATAGGTGTACCATCAATTTGTCTATAAAATTTGTTATTGAAAGAGAAAAAGGTATTCGAAAATAGAAATTTTATACATGTAATAATTTCGTTGAATGGGATTTTGCATCTATTATGTATGGAATCAAATCTTCGATCTATACTGTCTAATACTAGTTGTAGTGGAATGTTTGTAAATAGAGAAATAACGTCTAAAGAGAGTAATACATAGTCATCTGGTATGATAACTGAATTTAATTTTTGTTTCAAATGAAAACTGTTATCGATATGCGACTCTGAGATTTTTATGGACGATTTGATTTCATTGTAAATAATTTTAGCTAAAAAGTGGCTCGGACTATTGACTAATGAGATTATGGGACGGAATGGTATATCTTTTTTATGTATTTTTGGAAGACCGTAACATTTTGCCAGTGTAGTATTTGGACAAGAGAGAGAGCTATTATGAAACTTTATGCGTAAATAGTTATTATTATTTAAGTTCTTAAGAATCGTCGACGTGTCAGATTGTAATTTTTTTATGGGATTCTTTTTAATATTTTCGTAAACAGTTGTGTCAAATAGTAACAAGTGCATTTTGAGTTGTATTCAGTGTTGCTTAAGCAGACGGTGACATTTCCCTTGTCAGAAGTTGTAAACCATATATCTGGATTATTTTTAATAAACTTTTTTGTATTAGTTAATTTCCGTTTAAACATTTTTTCTTGTGGCTTTTCATGTTTTTGTTTCATAAACGCTGTTGTTAGATTTGATACAATTCTTTCCCAGATTTCAGATTGTTTTGATGTCGATAGTTCAGAATTCATTGAACTAAACTCAACATTTTTAACTGTGTCCACGATGTCTTTTTTATCACACTTTTTGTTGATACTAAATTTTGGTCCTAATGAGACTACGTCTATTATGTCGTCAGGTATATGTACCTCTGTCAAGTTTTTGAAGAATTGTTCTTTTGATGTGGTATTCTTCGCTTGTAATTTTTGTTTTCTCGATATACATTCAAATTTTTTAATTAAATTTTTGTTGTGTTTTTCTCTAATCAATTTGGCTTTTTTGTTAGTATATGTAAAGAAATTATTAATAGTTAAATGATCAATGTTGAGTTCTGAAATTAGGTTTTTAAGAGAAGATAATGATTTATTTTAAAAATTCATATGAAAATTGATATCACGGATTTCCAGATTTAAAAGTTTAAAGGAGATATGTTTTTCCATATCAACGAGTCTTAGTTTGCAAAATTCACTGAGAAACGAAAAAGTAAGAAAACGCTTACTTAAATTTAACATATGTTGAGGAAAGATGTTGTTGGATCTGCACCTCAAAAGAAACCAGCGTTGCGGAATTGATACGGCGAGTTGATAGTTTAAATTAATCCATCGTTTCAGATGTCGTTTAACTTGTGGACCATGTATATTTTCGATGTAGTTGAAAAACGTCTGTCCTTGAAGTTGAGTGTGTGAGTTCATATCTGATCTAAGACTCTTCTATTGTGTAGAATATGAGTAAAATATCGCACTCCCAAATTTTTTCTAAGAAGCTAGTGAGATAAGTCGATCTGACGGAGGCGAGGATTAGAAATCACAAATTCAACGATTTCATCAGAAAAGGCAACGTTTCGTTGGCTTGGTCTGCCAACCTCTTCAGGCTACAATTTTTTATTAAACAGAAAAAAACAATTAATACAATGTAATTAATAGAAACTAAAAACACTCGCGTAATACAATAATTAATACCTTAAATTATAGCGTGTGTTACGTAGTACACATGAAGTCGATGTTAACGCAAACCATAAGATTGGTCAGTATTTATAGTATACACAGTAAAGGGTTGGTGTCTGTGTTTACAAACAAAACGCAAATACATATAGAAAGAAAAATCAAACGACAACAAATTTAATTTAAAAGTCTCAATAAAGGAAAATAAGACGTATTTAAAAATTTAACGTCTTCTTTCTTATTTATGTTATTACTGTTGCACTTAATGTGGATCATTTCTGACAATATACGTTTTTTGTAATTAGCTTCCTGATCTAGAATTTTGGTATTGTCCCAGTCAAAATCCCAATGTCCCAGTGTGTATCGACAAAAAACATATCAATACCGGAATAAATACGTTCAATTCCTATAATAACAAGTTACAATTTACTTATGAATTAGAACGGGACAAAAAAATCAATTTTCTAGATATTCTTTTAATCCACCATAATAATACGATTATTACAGAGTGGTATACTAAACCCACTTCTTCCGGCAGACTTATTAATTATCATTCCTATTATCCACCACAACAAAAGATCAATATTGTGTACAACCTTGTTGACAGAGCAATTTTATTATCAAATAAAAAATTTCATAGGAAAAATCTAAATATTGTTACTACATTACTCAAAAATAATAATTACCCTCGGAGATTCATCAAACAATATGCATACAAAAGATTTTACAAAATTAAATATGAGAACAACCAAAAAGACAATATTGTACAAAACGAATTTGTATCCCATATTTCATTACCGTTCAATGACATTTTTGAAAAAATTGTAACCATTCTCAAACCTTATAACTTCCGTGTTTTGCCTCTTGTTAATAAGAGTCTATGTTCTGTAATAAAATTAGGTAAAGACCCTACAAAAAAGTGGGATAAGACCAACGTAGTTTATAAGTTCTTTTGTAAATCGTGTCCTGCGTCATATGTAGGAGAAACTAAACGTACAATAAAAATCAGAATTAACGAACATCAAAAAAATAACAACATAGAATCAGTAGTCCCACAACATAGGAATAAATTTCTCCATGATTTTGACTGGGACAATACTAAAATTCTAGATCAGGAAGCTAATTACAAAAAACGTATATTGTCAGAAATGATCCACATTAAGTGCAGTAATAACATAAATAAGAAAGAAGACGTTAAATTTTTAAATACGTCTTATTTTCCTTTATTGAGACTTTTAAATTAAATTTGTTGTCGTTTGATTTTTCTTTCTATATGTATCTGCGTTTTGTTTGTAAACACAGACACCAACCCTTTACTGTGTATACTATAAATACTGACCAATCTCATGTTTTGCGTTAACATCGACTTCATGTGTACTACGTAACACACGTTATAATTTAAGGTATTAATTATTGTATTACGCGAGTGTTTTTAGTTTCTATTAATTAAATTGTATTAATTGTTTTTTTCTGTTTAATAAAAAATTGTAGCCTGAAGAGGTTGGCAGACCAAGCCAACGAAACGTTGCCTTTTCTAATGAAATCGTTGAATTTTTGACTTCTAATCCTCGGCTCCGTCAGATCGACTTAACTCACTAGCTTCTTAGAATAAATAACGACGTTTCGGCCCGTACAGAACGACGTACGTTACAACGCCCTCATTAGGTTGCCGTGTTGTTTTTGTAGAAGTAACTGTAAGTTTGTAATAATACGTGATTTTTGTTTAACATTTGTTTGAATTTACATGTATCTTAACTTTTAGAATTTGGAACCTGATGAGGGTCTTGTAACGTACTCCGTTCTGTACGGGCCGAAACGTCGTTATTTGTTTTAATGAATAAATAAGTTGATAGTATCACCATCCGTGTCTTATTATCCAAATTAATCTATAGCTATCACTAGAGTCTTTTAATCATTAATTATACATGTTTCCGAAACATTGTATAAAGAAAAATAAATTTAATAATTATTAAAAATTCTCCCACGCTTTCTCCGGTCATCATCAATCTTAAATAAGTTTATTAGAACAAAACAAAGAACTTTTTTAAATACGATAAGTCATGCTCTCCAAACTAGTGAAAATAATTCACGAAATTGTGCATGAAAAAGTAATGAAATCAAATATATAAAGTGGACAATTATTTTTATCCCTAGTTAAATTATTCGGTTCGATGATTTAGTAAACATTATTATTACCCCGCATAACAACGTAAATGAAAAATTATAAATAAAAATAATTTTCGAATTATTATTGATAATTCTCACACGCAATCTTCCACCATCATCCATGTCAATTAAGTTTGTTAGAACAAAACAAAAATGTTTTTAATAAGAAAAGTCAAACCTTACTAGAGTCCAGCGCCGTTAGGAACAATTAGAGATCTAGCGCCGTGCGGCCGAATTATACAACAACATCCTTACCGAGACCATACCCTCAAATTTCATAAGGAACAAAATGAGCCGCAGTACATTGCAATTGAACGAAAAATAAAAATTTCCATAAAAGCGACATGTAAGTAAATTCAATTATTTTAATAAAGTTTGTTGAGATGACTGATCGCACTTGTTAAGCCTGAGTTCAGGTGTATATGTGATTATAATTAAATGTCCTGGGAGTCTGTCTCGCTTGTGAGCTCCCACTGTTCTAGGTTTAAGGAAATAAAGATTACAATATTGTTTATATATTTTATATATTATTTGTTACACTTTGGTACAATTATGTACTGAAGCTTTTCGTGTACAAATAGTTGAGTTAAGTAGGAATAATTATATTCTAAGTTACGCTTTTGATGCAATACTGTAACGAAGCTTTTCAGCGTAAAATTACAGTTAATCTAAATTCTTTGTTGAGTTGTTCGTTGATTCGTGGGCCGGTGGTGCCTTCTTGACGCTGGAACCTTGCAGCGGGTACTCGAATCTCCGGTATTTCGGCCGTAATAGACTACGCGGCGGCGCGCCGGAGGAAGTTGGGAGTGACCTCGTCTCCTCGTTTGGACGCGGTTTTTATACCCGACGTGAAGATAAAAAGATGAAATAAGTATTACGCATAAGTCGGGCGCTTACGCGTAATTTCGTCAAGCGCTTACAAAACTGCTGACGTCGACCGCGATTTTATATTAACGCGATATACATTATTAGTATGTCGATGACGGATGTGATCATACTACGTGATGACGGATGTCACACACTGTCCATTAATTTTGAGGAAGGTGGTAAAAATAAAACGCTTAAGTGCGAGATTTTTTTCCCCACGTTTCGATCACTTCACTGTGATCCTCATCAAAGCGAAAGTTTTATTAAGTAAATTAAGTAAATGTTAAAAAAATTAATTGTTGATATTAGCGACAACACTACGTAATTTTTCATGATAAAAATGTTACCTACTTCTTAAGACCCTCATCATTCGAATAAACTTGATCTGGTTGTATCAAATATAAAAAGACAAAAAATAAAAATTCATTACGAAAAGCACTGTTTTTTGTGATGAACGGCCTTAATAAATAACTGTTCGTAATTACAAATTTTAATTTTAAAAACATTTCAATTTCAAATCTTAGAGCACATTCGTTTTTAGTGTACTTAGCAGTATTGTATAAAGAATCTCAGACTTTTTCAATAGCTTTTTTCTTTTCTTTCAAATTATTTTTTTTGTTAAATTTTCTTATTAATATAATTGTAAATTACATCATTTAAAAAATTCTAAGCATGCTTTGAGAAAATATTTATAGGAAATTTTACATTTAATTAATTGATAGTTTGACACACGTTAGTTTAGATGCTTCTAGTTCTTCAAATTTCTTTTTTGGCCCAAAATAAATTTTGAGCATGTAAATATGTTACAAAAGAAAAGCTTTTCAAGTGCAAAGGTATCGGTACATTGCATTTTAACGAGGATAAACCTAAAATACAAAATTACGTAAAATATGTAAAATGTTATGTAAATGGGAAATGTCGACGCTTAGAGGCACGTGTTAATGGCCTTCAAAAAAATTCTACAAAGCGGCAAACTTCTAGTTTTTGACCGAACATTCGATCTAATGGGCCGCCGTAACGATTAAAAAAATTAGGGAAATAAGGGACACCCTAATGTGCATGCTATCCATCCATCAGCTAAATCAGAAAAACCAGCTAAGCCAGAAATCTATAAAGCTGAACTGCTAGTAGCGCTTCTTGTAGTTCTCCTTATCCTCGGTGAGTTCTTCAAAAAGATCCAAGCATTTTTTGACAAGATTCTTCCTTATGACCTTGAGATTCTTGTTCTGCTGCAGCATCTAACGAGAGATATTCAATGGAAAATCCTAATTGTCTACCACACCTCGTATAAAGTCACGGTATTCAAGGATGAGATCCCCGCAGTTGTCCATAGAGAAAATAGAGAAAAAAATACATGTTTATAATTTTTTTAGTTTTAATAAAGTGATGGTAAATTTAGATTTTAAAAAAAATTCGAAATTATTAACATGCAAATTTCATAAAACTGTAAATAAATAATAAGAAAAATATAATGAATTTAAAATTTTATAACTGTTAATAATTTTCGAAAGATTGTTGCAAATAATACCTAATTTGAATATTTTATAAAAAATATTCATAATATCTTTCCAAACATCCAAAGATTGTTGCAAATAATTTCAATTCAACATATATGCATACATAACATAAATATATTACCAGTGGTGATACTGAGCGATATCGAATATGTGATTGTAGCAGCCATCAAAGCCTCATCTCTTGCTGTGACAAAACACGTAAGTGGGATGGGAATCGGACCAATCCATGTTGAGATCAAAAACATTGTACCGAATAATAACTTATCCGCTACAGGATTTAAGAAGCTTCCACATTTGGAAGCTTGAATCCGTGTGCATACTATTGATCCATCAGCTAAATCAGTGCTGGTAGCACTTCTTGTAGTTTTTCTTATCCTCAGTGAGATTTCTAAAAAGATCCAAGCATTTTTTGACAAGATTCTTGCTTACGACCTTGAGATTCTTGTTCTGCTGCAGCATCTAACAAGAGATATTCAATGGAAGGTCCTCACTGCCTACCACACCTCGTATGAAGATACGGTATTCAGGGATGAGATCCTCGCAATTACCCGTAGAGAAAATAGAGAAAAAATACATGTTTATATTTTGTTAGTTTTTATAAAGTGATGGTGAATTTAGATTATAAGAAAATTTAGAATTAATAACATGCAAATTTTATAAAACTGTAAAAAAATAATAATCAAAATATAATGAATTTAAAATTTTATAAATGTTAATAATTTTCAAAAGATTGTCGCAAATAATTTCTAACTTAAAGTTTTATAAAAAATATTAATAATATCTTTCCAAAGATCCAAAGACTGTTGCAAATAATTTCAAATCTACATATATGTATACATAACACAAATATTTTAGGCTCTTGCTAAACGTACGTCAGGAGCGCTACAGATAGGTATACCTATATATACGTAAAACCTAACCTTCAATTTTCTTTAGTCGAAGAATTAACGCTTGACTAAAGAAAAAAATAGGCATGGATTGACGTTTGACTAAAGAAATAATGTTCTCTTCCATGTCAGACTCTCAAAACAGCGGTTTTTTCTGTTTCTAAGTGGGTTATAGGTTATTTGTACGTCAGATCTGACGTACGTTTAGCAGAGGCGAATATTTTATCTGTGGTGATACCAACGAAGATAGACACTAATAGAAGCGCAAAGCTTATAGAGAGACTGAGGCAACCCGAATGTAGTATGTACCCCGATCACACGCAGCGCGACAGTCGATTTCTGAAAGTTTCGTGAACAGCTGACTGAGCTGACGGACGGCCGATAACATACCACCCGTAACGACTGCAATGGTAACACAATACATATTATGTATGTAAAACTGATAAACTGGGCATTACAAAAATGTCAGTAATCAACATTAATTACAAGGAAGTAGACTAAACCCCAAAAATATTTAAGAAAACAAATTAATGTTAAACTCCAATCTATAAACCAAATGGGGGAACACTTTATATATTACATCCAGGTTACAAACATATGTATGTGGCGTTGGTCCTGTGGTTAATGTACCTGAATACTCTTTTGATGTGGGTTCGTATCCATCACCCGGAGAATATTTTTTTTTTTTATTTCTTTAATTAATAAGTAAGACTGTACTTTTCTGCTGGTTGGAAAATAATGTATTGAATTTTGACGTTTTTAAATAGTTTTTTGTACTACCCTGGAAGTACTGTTCACAATGCGTTGGATATAATTTTTTTTTTATTTACAAATGATTGTATGCAAAAATTAGAAATACTTCATTACAATCTCTTGGCATGTAGACATTATATTGAACTATTAAATAATATTGTTATATAATTATTGTAAATATAACGGTGGAAGAAAGAAAATAAATGATATAGAGGAAATAAAGAATTGTTCCTTATTTAATTTCCTTATTTAATTTAAAGAATATTATTATTATTATATTAGTATTTTTTGTAAAATGATGTTGTTATAGTTCGTTTTTTATTTACTAAAATTTTTTTAATTTGTATACTGTTTTACTTGTATTGCTTAGAAATGTTTTTCCTTACAGTATTATTATTTATTTTAAATAATTTATGTAGTTAAATAATCGAATTAATAATATTAAATATTATGAGTAATTTGTAATCAATTATTATAATCGTATAAGAAGTATAAGAAAAGCGAAAGAAGTTTTGAATTAAAAATGTCATTATAAAGGCGCCAAGACGGGAGTTCGCGCCTGCATTTGTTTACATGCGCAAAGATCGTGCTTTGTTTTTAACTGTCAATAATCAGTGTGGCTAAGCAACTCCCCGTGATCAGCTGTATTTGCGGTTCGCGATTTAAAAATTTACAAAAATTCAACTGTGACGAGTGTAAAAAAGATTTTATTTGCAATGATAACGAACTGGATTCATCATCGGATTTACTGTTGCTGTGGAAAGCATTTCCCTCCTTAAAAGGTTATCCTTATGGGAGTTTAAAAGCTCCAACACAAATTTTCTTTTCGATTATTTTAGATATGTATAGTATTTATGAAAGTGAATTTTGTAAGATGTCTCACATGCATAATGTAGCTGAATATTTGTACCAATTAATAAAAAAGCAATTGCTAGTGAATCATAGTATTTTTTTTTGGAAACGACGCGTGTTCAGAACATCGAGATTATGTTATTAAATTTTTTTTAAAGACGCACATTTTTAATAATGTTAAATGGATGACAAAAGATTTTAGAGATAGAAAAGTTAACAAGCGATCCGCTTCCGTAAATGCACCTAAACGTAATAAGAAAATGCTTAAACTTGATTGTTAGTCGCGTTAAAAATTCATTGTATTGTAATTATTGTCAGTATTATATTTAGTATTATTTCTTTTTTTTTCGTGTTAACTTTTCAAAGGCCGCATTACAAAGACCAGAAATAATAATATTAATTTTTGTTGAACTATTTTAAGTAAAATTGCAAGACATGGTACAGTTACTTTTAGTAGACAATATTGAAATTAATATTATTATTTTATTATGTACTTCATTATAAAAAGGCAAAAAAGTTACATTTTGTATTTGAATAAATTTTTGTAAGTATATTATTCTTCTATATATTTATAAAAATGTTGAAGATTATAATAGGCGCTTTTAGAGTTTTTTTTATAATGAAGTGCACACAAAGGAGGAGGTGGAAAAGGTCAAAGGAGCCTGGAGATGGGATGGACGGCTCCCGTGGTTTGTGTAGGGCTACTGGCGAAGGATTCCACGGTTTTATTTACAATAGTTATATTTAAAGATTATTGAATACTTGAATATAATTTCTACATGTCATAAGATTGTAATGAAGTATTTTGAAATGTTTTATATGATAATTTGTAAATAAAACAAAAAAAATATCCAACGCACTTCGAACAGTACCTCAAAGGTAGTGCGGAAAACTGTTCCAAAATTGCAAAAAAATAAGCAGCAGAAATAAAAGAAGGGTTGCAAATAATTTATTAAAATTTCAATTAATTATAATTCGTTTACTAATTTATAATTCGTTTTATACTTGTTGTTATCTTACCACCGTCTATATACCTAGTATTTAATATATGTAAAGGCCAATTTGCCCGTCTAAATAAATAAATAAATAAATTAATTAATTAATTATTCAGTTAAATTAAGGATTAAAATATCAATCGTTAATTAAACCCGCGTTTAGTTAAGAACTACATTTTTAATCGTTAATTGAATCAGCGTTTAATTATAAGAATTAAAATTTCAAGCGTCAATTAAACCCGCGTTCAGTAAAAAATTTAAATTTCAATCGTTACTTAAACATGGGTTCAATTAAAGACTGAAATATTAAATCTTAATAAAATGCTGGTTTAATTAACAATTAAAATTTTAATTCTTTATTAAACGCTGGTTCAATTAACGATTGAAATTTTAGTTCTTAATTAAAATTAAATTAATGCGCAATTAAAAATATTACAATATTTTCGCAGTCCTGAATAAAAGTATACAGTCTTAAGTACTCATTAATTAAAGAAATAAAAAAAAAAAAAAAAAAATATTTTCCCGGTGATGGATTTGAACCCGCATCAAAAGAGTAGTATTCAGGTACGTTAGCGACAGGACCAACGCCACATACATAGTTCGTAACGTGGATGTAATATATAAACTGTTCCCCCATATGGTTTATAGATTGGAGTTTAACATTAATTTGTTTTGTTAAATGTTTTTGGGTTTTAGTCTACTTCCTTGTAATTAATGTTGATTACTGACATTTTTGTAATGCGCAGTTTATCAGTTTTACATACATAATATGTATTATGTTACCATTGCAGTCGTTACGGATGGTATGTTATCGGCCGTTCGTCAGCTCAGTCAGTTGTTCACGAAACTTTCAGAAATCGACTGCCGCGCTGCGCGTGGTCGGGGTACATACTACATTCGGGTTGCCTCAATCTCTCTGCGGGCTTTGCGCTTCTATTAGTGTCTATCTTTGTTGGTGATACTGAGCGATATCGAATATGTGATTGTTGCAGCTACCAAAGCATCATTTCTTGCTACGACAAGACACGTAAGTGGAATGTAAATCAAATCAACTGATGTTGAGGTCAAAATTATTGTGCCGATCAATAACTTAACCGCTACAGGATCTAAGAAGCTTTCAAATTTCGAATCTTCAATCCATGTGCATGCTATCCATCCATCAGCTAAATCAGAAAAACCAGCAAAGTCAGAAAGCCATAAAGCTGAAATGATAGAGCACTTCTCGTAGTTCTCCTTATCCTCAGTGAATTTTTCAAATAGATCCAAGCATTTTTTTATAAAATTTTTCCTTATGACTTATTTTTCCATATTCTATCTTAGTCGAGATGTTTTCTCTTTCTATAATAATTTCTTCTACTTTCTGTCTTGTTTTTTGAAAATTCTTAAGGAGGTTCATCAGGTTTAGAATTAATAAACGGATTTTGATGAAATTAAATATATAAGTTTATTATTATATCTGAAACAACATATTAAATTTTTGAGTTCTTCAGAATCTGCATTGATGAGATATTACTAAAATAAATTTTCGCAATTTAACATTGAGTCTTATGGGAAGTTGAGTTTTTCTGGACCTTTAACTTAAACTGCATACTTATTAACGAATACATTACTAAAAAGTTTTTACACGTAATAACAGAATATCTAAGGAATAATTTGAGAGCTTGAACAACTCGCAAGCAAAACTATAAGGTTACTAATTTATATGTATTTTGTGTAAAATAGCTGACATCGAGTAGTGACAAACGAAGTTCGCGTGAATGTATTACATGTATGTAATATATAAGTTGCTCCCCCATTTGGGTTTAGGAGTATGAGTTTAAAATTAATTTGTTTTTATTTATGGTTTTGTTATAGCAATAGTAATAACAGATCTTTGTAAATAATAATTTTGTAATGTTACGTACGAAGTACGTCGTGTTACCATTGCAGCCGGTATGGGTGGTGTGTTACCGACCGCGCATCAGCTGTTCCCGCAGCATTTAGAAATTGACTGCCGCGCTGCGCGTGGTCGAGGTGCGTACTTCTTCGGGGTGCCTCAATTTCCCTGCAGGCTTTGCGCTTCTATTTACGTCTATCTTCTTTGATCCAGGAAAGGAATGGATAGGAGAGAGAATAAATGAGAGTCGGAGAGTTAACTGGTGAGAAGGAGGTTTTTGTAGGTATTCCATAGGTGTACAGCGGGCACACATCCGCACGCTCTTAACTCTCAGCAACGACTGCCGCTCGTAGGTGGCTTCTCGCCGTAAGCAACATGGCCGCTTTCCCCACACTCACCGAGAGAGCGAGAGAGAAGATAGCACTCCCTTCATACTCCTCCCCGAGTGCTAACGCAATACACAAAAAATAAATAAATATAAATACAATGCAAATATACCTATCGTGCTCGATAGCACTTACAAGCTAAGTGAATCATTGTATATCACAAGCTACCTTTTTTCTTCCGTAAGTTTTAATACTGGTCGATCAACGCTAGTGGGCTGATTGCCATTCAAATCACCACCGGAAGGCACTTCGGAGAGATCATCGCGGATTATATACGCGGGTTTCAGGAGTTACACCGATACACTGCGTGACGCTCCGTTAACTCTGATATCGAAGACGCGATCGGACGGATGATTTAATACTTTATATGGGCCTTTCCAACGATTTTTTAGCCATATTGCGCATAAATACATGAGTACGACTATACAAGTCCTTAAAAAAAATACACGCTTCTTGCAGTTATATGTAACAGGGACTGGACGAATCTGACACATAAACTCATGAAATTCTTCAATGAAGAAGTTCGGATCGGGCGCGAAGTTTTCACGGAGGAAAACCGCTGCTAACTGCTTTAGCAGAATGCTTTCTCAAAGAGAATTGATAAATTACTTTAAATAATTTTTTTAAATGTACATTTTAATATAAAATTTTATTCTTTCTGCATATCTGATTTTCCATAAATACAATTATTCAAAATGATCAATAAAATTATATTTAAAATAGTTATGTAGTAATTATTAAATTGCAAATTAAAAAATTTAAGGTATTATCACATGCTATTTATTGAATTTATAAATTAGTTGCATTTCTTTGAAGTTTCTTCAGCGTTTTCTTCGAAAACCTGCTAAATCGGTGTTTGCTTCAAAACCCCGCCAACTCAGCGAAGACTTTAAAAATCTCCCAACTCATAGAGTGGTCTAAAAAACCATATAACTCGGCGAAGGTTCAAATATCCTCTAATTCAGGCATTTTTTTTTTAATTTTGTAGTGGTAGCTCTAGGATGTTAAAGTACAATTTCTGTATAAGCGATGAAAAAAATTATTTACGATTTTTTCATATTTATCCTTATTTTTTACCGACTTAATATTATCCGTTTCGAGAGACAAACATATGAATTGATAGGTAATTTCAAGGCTTTTAAGAAAATGTGACTACTTCTAACGGATATCCAAACCCAACGTCCTAAAAAAATATTTTCGATTTATCCATATTTTTCTTTATTTTTTTTTAACCGACTTAATATTATCCGATCGGGCCGACAAAAATATGGGTAGATAGAAAATATCAAGACCTTTCAGAAAATAGGCCCACTTCCCACCGATATTCAAACCCCAGAGGAAAAAAATTATTTTCAATTTATCCATATTATTTTTAATTTTTTTTAACCGACTTAATATTAACCGATTGGGCCGACAAAAATATGGATCGATAGGGGATTTTGATGCCTTTCAGAAAATGGGCCTACTTACGAACGATATCCAAACCCAGAGCCAAAAAAAATTATTTTCAATTTTTCCATATTTTTCTTTATTTTTTTTAACCGACTTAATATTATCCGATTGGGCCATCAAAAATATGGATTGATAGATAATATCAAGATCTTTCAGAAAATGGAGCTACTACCGAACGATATCCAAACCAAGAGCAACAAAAAATTATTTTCGATTTTTCCATATTTTACTTTATTTTTTTAACCCAGAGGCAAAAAAAATTATATTCCATTTTTCCGTATTCTTCTTTATTTTTTTTAACCGACTTAATAATATCCGATTAGGCCGAAAAAATAGGGATAGCTAGGAAATTTCAAGTCCTTTCAGAAAATGGGCTTATTT
Organism: Torymus aiolomorphi; assembly: GCA_036365515.1. Classification (NCBI taxonomy): domain Eukaryota; kingdom Metazoa; phylum Arthropoda; class Insecta; order Hymenoptera; family Torymidae; genus Torymus; species Torymus aiolomorphi. The sequence goes on from CM070874.1 coordinate 33,429,457, forward strand.
CCGACGGATGTCTAAACCTGGTGATGAAAAAAAAATTATTTCATTTTTCCATAGTTTTCTTTATATTTTTTAATCGACATAATAATATCCGATGGGGCCGAAAAAAATATGGACAGATAGGGAATTTGAAGACTTTTCAGAAAATGGGCTTACTTCCGTCCGATATCCAAACCCAGAGCCAAAAAAAATTATTTTCGATTTTTCCATATTTTTCTTAATTTTTTTAACCGACTTAATAATATTCGATTGGGCTGACAAAAATATGGATTGATAGGTAATTTCAAGGTCTTTCAAAAAATGGGGCTACTTCCCATCGGTATCCAAATTCAGCGACGAAAAAAAAAATTTCGATTTTTCGATATTTTGCTTTATTTTTTTAACCGACTTAATATTATCCTATCAAGTATATAATTGAACTTGTACAACTTCAAAATAAGCTTTAAATAACTGCCAAAGATAAACCTGATATCTCCGGCCAGTTTCGAGTTATGCTGCGGACAAATTTGTAACACACATACACACACACACACGCATACACACACATACACATGCATACACACAGACATTTTCTAGATAATGCATATCTCGACGCAGGGAGCTCAGAAATATAAAAAATCATCGAAATCTCGAGGTCGGAAAATGTCGCCGTTACCAAGCTTTCTCTTTGAGAAAGCAAAACTCACCTGGAAGACGCAAGGTAGTGCCGAATAGAAATTCGTCGGGTGAGGCATTCGTGTCTTGACGGAGATGACACCGTAAACCTAATAATACTATGCTTAGAGTACGGGTGCAGTCCTTGTCCACATGACACATGATTGCTACCTTAAAACTACGATGCAAACGCTCTATTAGGCCGTTCGCCGGAGGGTTATACGCCGTAGTGCGAATACGGTCGCAACCTATTAGCGACAGAAGTGCCGTAAATAAGCGCGTTTCGAATTGCGAACCCTAATCGGAGGTGGTGACCTTTGGAGCACCATAGCGAGAGACCCAGGTATCATAAAATGCCCTTGCAACCGTTTGTGCCGAAATTTCACGTAGCGGAATCGCTGCAACCCATCGCGAAAAGCGGTCAATCATGGTGAGAACGTACTGGCAACCATTGCGATTGGGAAGAGAATCGACTAAATCAATGTGTACATTGTCAAATCGATCAGTAGGCACGACGAATTTGTCAGGAAGAAGTTTGACATGGCGATAAATTTTTAACTGTTGACAGTCTAGGCAGTTTTTACACATATGCGAAATATCACGGTGCATGTTGGGCCATACATAACGTTGCCATATGAGTCGATCGGTGACCTTGGGACCCGGGTGAGCAGATTTATGGAAGATGTTTCAGGAAGGGACTGGGGAATGTAAGGGCGAATGGCCTCACCAGTGATTTCGCAGTATATAGTGGTGTGTGTGCAGGACCCCATTGAATACGTTTTAATTACAACGGATAATCCGGAGATTCTCGAAGGGTCTTGAGCTGTTCATCAGCTTCCTGTTTCTTGGCAAGATCATTGAGGTTAATCTCTACCGGCAGTGTAATAGATTCTACACGATAAAGCGAGTCAGCTACAGTGTTGTCTGCACCTTTGATATATTCAATTTGGGTGGTATACTGAGCGATAAGGGACACCTGACGCGTTTAACGCCTTATCGGACTTTTGCACAAATGCATAAATAAGTGGTTTATGATCTGTTAAGATCTTGAAGTCTCTGCCTTCAACCAAAAACGAGAAGTACTTTATCGCTTCATAAATGGCCGCGAGCTCGCGGTCATAAGCTCTGTACTTCCGCTGAGAGGGAGAGATCTTTTTCGAGAAGAATGCTAAGGGTTCCCAAATTCCAGTGAGGGAAAGCTGTTCAAGGGCAGCAGCCATACCGGAATCAGAGGCCTCAGAAACGATACGAACCTCCGCACCAAAACGGGGGTGGACAAGCAGAGCTGCAGCTGACAACTCCTTCTTATCACGAACAAAGGCTTCCTCCGCTTCAGGTGTCCACGAAACGGGACGTTTATCGTTTTTGCGAGGATCGCTAAAAAGAGCGTTGAGAGGAGCCTGGGAAGTCGTAGCACGAGGCATGTTACGGCGGTGAGAATTTACGGTGCTGATAAACCTACGAAGATCCGCTATAGTCTGAGGTTTGGGGAAGTTTAGAATAGCTTCAACCCTACTGGAAATGGGGCGAATGCCTTCACCATTCACCAGATAGCCTAAATACTCTAACTCTTCACCAACAAAGGTACATTTTTCGACGTTTAAGCGAAGATGAAATTTCTTAAGTCGGTCAAAGACCGTGCGAAGGTGACCATAATGCTCTTCTTCAGAATAAGATGCAATCAGAATGTCGTCAATATACACTGAGAAAAATTTGGCACAGGAGCTACCCTTGACGGTATAACCTCTATGCCAAAAGGCGGAGCTGTGCGATCTCAAGAATTGGCATGGCTCTTCCCCATCAGCGGAGCTGTCCCATCCCTGCGCCGCACCGCTCATGCCCCCTTCAATGTGCGCGCGACACCAGTGGTAACGTTAGGTTAACCTGGCACATGAGCCATGCCGAAATTGGGAGCTTTGCCGTGCCAAACAGAGGGAGCGCTTCAGTACTATGAGGAAGGCAGCTCCTGTGCCAAATTTTTTTCAATGTAAATATAAACAAAATCGGGGCCACCTAGCGCGCTATTAATATAACACTGAAAGGTTTGGCTTGCGTTGCGGAGACTGAAGCTCATGTACATGAATTCAAAGAGACCGAAGGGGGTGATAATGGCCGTTTCCGGTATGTCGTCGGAGGCAACACGAATCTGGTTGAATGTTTTGTGGAGATCAAGCGCCGAAAAGATCTTCTTACCATGAACGTTATTAGTGCAGTCATGAATATGTGCAGTTGGATATTTATCTGGGTCCGTGGCAGCGTTTAAGCGCCAATAGTCACCACACGGTCTCCACGAATTGACTTTTTTTAACTCCATATGGAGAGATCTCGCCCAAGGGCTGCTGGAGGGACGGCAAATACCTGCCCCAATCCAAGCATCAAATTCAGCTTTTGCCGCTTTAAGTTTACCCGGGACAAGTTTACGAGGACACCCTGAGACTGGAGGACCAGAGGTTAAAATGTGATGAAACATATCGCTGTTTCGGGAGACTGTGGGCTTAGAAACGTCCCTGATCTCTCGAAAATCAGCGAGAATCTCTGCGTATTTTGAGCCAGGAACTACTGTGAGGACAGAGTCCACCGAGACTTCTTTTACAATTCCGAGGGAGTAGACATTAGTGACCGAGTCAACGACACGTCTTTGCTTAATGTCAACTAGAAGGCCGTAATGAGATAAATGATCAGCACCTATGATGGGATGAGGAACTTCCGCGATGCAAAAGCTCCAGCGAATGGGGCGTCCAACACCCAGATTAAGTGTGAGCATCGATTTGCCATAGGTACTTATCAAAGAGTTGTTCGCCGCAAATAGCTTAAAGGAGCTGGGCTTGCCGCATGCTTTAGGATTTTCTGGAACGAGCGAAAAATCCGCATCAGTGTCGATAAGGAACGACCTGCTCGAGATGCGATCACGAACATGGAGACGTTTGGACATGCAAGGGCTTTCTGAAGCCGTCTCCTCAACAGAAGGTTGATTTAGATTTCTGTTGAGGGTTTTTCACCTGCCACTCAGCATATTTGGAACACCACTCACGGCACGACAAAGGATTGTCCGGATATTTATGGTGAGTCAGACATAGGCTGGAAGAATCACAACTAGCAGAGCGGGAACGTCTGAATCTGCCTCTGGGCTGAGGGTTGGATGAATCTTTTGAAGATCCCGAGTTACCATCTATTTTCTTTGCCAGTGTCTCAAGCTTTCGTTCAAGCTTCTGCTCAAGGCGCTTGAAGGCGGCTTCAGCATCAAAAGAACTGGGTTTATTTGAAGAAATGGCGCTGACCTGATGGTCAGAATTGCCGGTAGCCACAGAAAGTCTGTCGGCTACTTCCGTAAGTTTATTGAGGTCGGTAATATCCGTAGCAACAAGAATCGAACGGTGGTGAGGCGAAAGTTGGTCTAGGAAGACCGACCGAATGATCTTATCATCACAGGAGCCGTGGTTGAGGTCACGAAGCCTCTGAAGAATCCTAGCAGGCTTGCCATCAGTCAACACTTCCCCCTTTAAAAGCTTACGCAGGTTATGTTCTGCAGATCTAGCAAATATCGAAATGAGGCGTTCTTTCACCTGTTTGTATATGTTTGCAGGAGCGGGGTCGTGCCAGATTATATCCCTAATGGCCGACAAGGCTTCACCCCCAATCGATGGGCAATGATAGTCTACATTTGTCGAGCGTACAGTGATATTCGAGTTACGAAATGTTGCTTCTACTTGCAAAAAACACAAGACGGGATCGGTTTGGATGAACGGCGGGATTTTAAGCATGCGCGCGCCTTCAATACGATTAACCGCTGGGGCGTGGGCCACGGCTTGGTTGTTATCTTGAACATTTTGTCTAGCACTCAGATTAGCTAATTGCTGACGGAGTTCCTGTATCTCGCGAGCTAGATTAGCTTGATCATCAGCGTCAGCCACTTTGCTGGATAAAAAGTACGCGAGCCGAGAACCGAGGGCACATATAGTTACTTCTACACGAATCGAGAGTACACGTAGAAAGTCAGAAAGGAGATCCTACCCCTCCCTATTAGGTTTTACAACAAGCCTAACTACCTTACGCCGCTTGCGTATCACAAGTTACCTAGTTAGTGCTCGCAGGGACAAACAATAACTTTTAAGCTAAGTCTATGCTAAAACTTAAAACTATAATTTGGCAAATCGCACGAAAATTTAAGAGAAATCACTCTCCCGCTATGAAGACTTTTTCTTAAAAGATTTATTAAATAACGTTACTAGATTGTGCATAAATTGATAAAGGTCGTAAAAAGTAGCACGCGAATTTCAAGAAATACTAAAATGACTTTCCGAGTAACCTTGCAAAGAACAAGCTTGAAAACACCGCAACACGCGAATCAAAATGGCCGTCAAGTTCTGGAAACGCGTTATAGTTGCGCGTCAGTTCCGCGAATTCAGAGCTCGCGAGTTAACACGCGCCGAACAAGAACAATTCTCGGAATTCGAAAAACTCACGCACGCGTGATTTTCACTAACTTCGCAGGCCATGCACGGATACATTTAAGAATTACGCTGAAGACTAGTAGCCTCGGAAAGGACTTGACGAAGTGCTGCAGTAGCTGACGGAGTGCGGTAGAAGAGATGAGCTGGCCAAACGTTGCTCCACGAGTGCGTTGAAAGGCGCCGGTAACGATGGCTTCACACGTCAACGTACGTTGAGTACAATGTCGTGGATTTTATCGATCATTTCTTGAGAAGTCACCTCTTTTGGACGGCCAGGACGCTCAGTGTCACTTGTGCTAATACGGCCGCAACGAGATTCAGTGAACAACTTATGAACCATACCATGCGATGGAGCAGACTCCTTATAATATTTTGCGAGCTTTTCTTCAGTTTCCTTGGTTGATTTTCCTCATAGAAAATAATGTTTAATAAGCTTTGAAACTCGTTTTTTTCCATCGTTTTATTTTAACAATGAAACACTAAATTCAAATGACTGTAAAAAATTTTCTAACCAACGTACTGTCTTGAAACTTTGTGTACGCGCTGATATTAGATAGTATTCTCTTAGAGTAGCAACATATTTACGATAAAAGCACCATCTTTCGAGAAGTCACGGACTTATTGAACAGCCGACATATATAAGGGATATAAGGGATTGTACCGGGGGTTGATCTTTGCGCTAGTCTTGGCAGACACCAGCGTAGGTCTTGGGTTAGTCTCGATCGAGCCTTGAAGTATAATTCTGGAGCGGACTGACCCTCGAGCTGGACTTTGGCAAATAATATTAATTTTTTACAAAGTTACCCGTATATAACATTGATATAGATGATTTACATAATGTTCTTTCGGACGCTCTGTGCGTACTTGTTATCACCTATATGAGGAATTAAAAAAAAAAATTTTAAATGCTTTTGACGTTACGTGAGCTATCATTTTTAATAAATTCGTTTATGAATAAAATATATTCATTTAAGATTCATACGAGCCAGGAATAGTACACGGGTATCATCATCATTGTACTTCATATTTCCGTTAGTATCGCTGGACTAACCACGGTATTTTCGTCACTGTAAACGCACTCATAGTCTACCACATAGGACACATACATGCGCATCAGTCAGTAAATATGTACGCTTTAATAGTCGATAAACGTATTGACTAGCGCGTTCGTGTATTTATAGTCAGCAAATACGTAGATCCTAAGTCTAAACGTATTGACTACTACATAGAAATAATAATAATAATAAAATATATATGAGTAACTTTATTTGATGAGTGATTGTGGTAAAAAACCGAAAAATTACATGAAAAAGAGATTATAAAATAATATAGTAACTATTCGTTTTAAAGTCGATAAATACGTTGACTGTAAGTAAATACACGTTCAGACTAGCATATAAAAATAATAATAACAAATGTTTATCTGCGCTCTTTTTAAAATGCGATAGATAAAATCTTTCATCACTATAACCGGTGTAAATTGGTTGTTGTTACTACATTCCATTAGTCTATGCATAATGGGTTTCAAAAATTTAAAGTTTGAATTTTGAAAATAGAATTCTTGGGTTTGAGTATTTAAAACTGAATAATTGTAAAATAGAAAAACTATTATTTTCTCACTTATTTATCAACAACATTATTATTGTATGATTTATACTAATTAAAACAAACTTCTGTCATGTAGATGCGTGCGCATGCAACTAGCGCTACCACTATATGTACGGCAACGGCGTCCGATCAGCATTGGTCCCGCGAGGATTCTCCGTATGAAACGGTATCATTTGTCTAACTTCAGAGCGAACTAGAACGGTGTCATTTAACTGAGTTCAGAACGCTGCTCCGGCAGACCGCGGCGAAGAGAGCAGATACTATAGCAAAGAATCCACTGGTCTGTTAAGTTTTCCTTTTTACATAAGAGGTAAGTTGAGGAAATTTGTGGTGAACATGAGATGATTTTAACATACAGAAACATATTTTATCAGCTATGCAGAGAATTCAGATATGCCCTTACGAAAAGATGCTATAGTTATTACTACACAAACGCTGCAGTACAGTCCTGTAGTAGTTACTACACAATAACAACAGAAAAATACTGTAGTAATTTCGGTCTGTAGTTATAAATACACAAAATTACTACAGGAATTTTGTAGTTACTACTAGAGACAATATGTACTAATTACAGTGCAACCCCGTAATAAGCGCGCCTAGGCCCGTAAGGGGAAGAATTTTTTACATAAATGTATACCCTCTCCACACACTTTCCCCTTGAGTATCTAGAGCTCTCTCTCTCTCCTTTCTCTCTCTCTCTCTCTCTCTCTCTCTCTCTCTCTCTCTCTCTCTCTCTCTCTCTCTCTCTCTCTCTCTCTCTCTCTCTCTCTGTCTCTCTCTCTCTCTCTCTCTCTCTCTCTCTCTCTCTCTCTCTTCGGCGCGTGACGTCTCAATAAGCGTTCTGACGATCATCAGTTTATTGACAACATTGAAGGGCACGTAATACAACGTTTTGAGAGTGAATATCGTTTTCAGTATAGGAAATTGTGCTGTGCATACAAATTTATACTTGTAAGAATATTTAAGTGTACCCCTGTTGATTAAAATGAAATTTTTCTATTAAAAAGTCTCTTCTAAACTCTGTTTTGCTTGGCGCGCTTATTAAGAAGACAGGTTGTGAAGTCTAACTCGAGTTGGTAGTTTGAGTGGGAGTGGGGATACCCTGTTCTTAGAATTGAGCGAGAAACTTGGGAAACGATAGGAGGGAAAAATTAGCCTCCTAAAGGTTTCCCTCTTGTAACGGTCTTAATCGGGAATTAATATATTTTCACCATACCCTGGCCGAAAGTACCACTTTCGCTCCCTGCTCAAAAACGCGAATGTGGTAGTTTCGGCCCGGGTATGGTGAAAAATCGTATACATAACACGGGGATAAAGAGGGCCAGCCCAGAGCACATGTTTTCCACCCGAGCCGAAGGCGAGGTTTTACTACATGTTCTCTGGACTGGCCAACTCTTTAACTCCTTAGTTGCGTAATAAACTATTAAATGGCACTTTAGAATCTTATACACAATCCCGATTAGAAGCGGCACTAGTTTTGTAACACACGGAAATAAGAGTGGGCTGTACTCCTCGCAAAGGAATATGATCTCCTCAACATGCCAGATGCAACGCGAACCTTATTCGACCCTACTAATATTTTGCTTTTTGGAATAATTAGTGTTTCCACCCGGGTCTATCCATTGGATTCGTCAGTAAGGCATAGTGCGGACAGACCCTGCCTTAGACGCTGGAAAACGTATTAATTCCCATGCGTCCGTTAATTTACCTGAATCCCACACGCACCGTTCTATGTGATAATTGCATTTCATACTGTTGTTCGATGAGGCCGGTCCCGTCTCACGAAACCTATCTACTGGACCGTTGTCGCGTGGCGATGATAAGGGCGTGCAATGTGTTTTTGAGCCGGCGACTGTTATCCGGTGGTGCATCATCGCTGTGATCTGATGGATCCCTATTGCGGAGCACCTGGATCGTCGTCATCATGGGACTCTAGTGGGTCTAGGCCAAACAGCACAAAGTGACAAAGAGTACAATCGGTAGAACGCAGGGAGGGGGAAGGTAGCGGGGGCAGTGGGATGTGAAAGGCAAGTGCGTGGTGGGGGCAGCGGGAAAGGAGAGATGTAGACACGCGGTGGAGATGGAGAGAGAAAGAGAGAGAGATAGAGAGTGAGAGGGAGAGAGAAAGAGTTACTTAATTGAATACTCTCTCCCTCCCTCCCTTCCTTCCACCATTCCTCCTTCCCCCTCTCTCTCTCTCTCTCTCTCTCTCTCTTCCACTCCCTCTGTCTTCCTCCAGCTCGCTTTTTTTAGCTGTACAACATTTTTTACTGCCTCTTCTAACTCCACCGCGTACCTACTTCTCTCCTTCCCCTCTGCCCCCACCGCGCGGGGAAGGAGAGAAGTAGGCACGCGGTGGAGTTAGAAGAGGCAGTAGAAAATGTTGATGTTCTACAGCTAAAAAAGCGAGATAGTAGGAGAGAGAGGGGGGTGGGTGGAAGGAAGGGAGGGAGGGAGAGAGTATTCAATTAAGTAACTCTTTGTCTCTCTCTCTCTCTCTCCCCCTCTCTCTCTCTCTCTCTCTCTATCTCCACCGCGTGTCTACATCTCTCCTTTCCCGCTGCCCCCACCACGCACTTGCCTTTCACATCCCACTGCCCGCGCTGCCTTACCCTTCCCTCCGTTCTACCCATTGTGCTCTTTGCCACTTTGTGCTGTTTGGACTAGACCCACCTAGTGACCCCATCACTGGCAATGCCCGATCATCTTCTCGCAACACCTCCTATTCTTCAACCCATACCTCCCTACTATAATGGGTCACGAATTAGCTCACAACTACGATCACGTGTACCCCCCACGTGATTGTTATTGACTCGACCGGAGCTCGAGCGCGACTGCCGAGCGAGCACTCGTGGCACATCAGCCTTCGCGAGCCGCGTGCTCTCCCCATTACTCGCCCGTTCCGCCCACCACGCCAACACTCCCGGCCGTTCGGACGTTTTCGTGACTCGCGAGCTCTCTCCGAACCCCACCGCATCACTGTCGCGACTTATAGGAATTTCTGACCTTTGCTTATGTTTTCGTCTTATTCGCATCATTAACACTCTCCTATCATACACGCGGATGCGTTTTCAAATAATATTCCATTTTAAAATTATTCTAAGATAAATTCGGAGATACGCTACAAATTAACTGACTGTTCACTTTTGTAACTCGGTCAGTAAATTCTAAGTAGCTTTACGAACAATGACTCTTTATTCTTTTTACAGTACTGATTTTTCTACGCCTTACCAATATTTTCCTATATGTATGACATTTATATGTCTAAATGTATCAATTTCTATTTCTATCCGCAACAGTACATAAAGACATATAAAATGCGGGATTCAATTAGGAAACCAATAAACTCAAAGATTATTGTAAATATAGGAAAATATTTGTAAAGCGTAGAACAATCGGTATTGTAAAAAGGATAAATAGACACTGTTCGTAAAGCTACTTAGAATTTCCTGACCGTGTTGCAAAAGTGAACAGTCAATTAATTTGTAGTGTATCACTGAATTTATCTTAAAATAATTTTAAAATAGGAAATTATTTGAAAACGCATACGCCTGTAAGATAGGCGAGTGTTAATGGTGCGACTAAGATGAAAATATAAGCAAAGGTCAGAAATTCCTAGAAGTCGCGGCAGTTACGCGGTGGGGATGGGAGAGAGCGCGCTAGCCGCGAAAGGGCCCGAACGGCGTGGAGCGTTGGCATGGTGGGGGGACCAGGCGAGTAATGTGGAGAGCACACGGCGCGTGAAGGCTGATTTGCCGCGAGCATTCGCTCGGCAGTCGCGTTCGAGCTTTGGTCTAGTAAACAATGATCACATGGAAGGTACACGTGATCGTAGTTGTGAGCTCATACATGACTCAGTATAGTAGGGCGATATGGGTTGAAGAATAGGTGTTGCGAGGAGATGATCAGGCAGTGCCGGTGGGGTTACTAGGATCCCACGATGAGGACGATCCAGGTGCTCCGCAATCGGGATCCATCAGATCACAGCTATGATGCACCGCCGGATAATAGTCGCCGGCTCTAAAACACATTGCACGCCCGTATCATAGCTAGGCGACAACGGTCCAGTAGATATGTATCTTGAGATGGGACTCATCGTGAGATCCGGCCACATCGAATAACAGTATGAATTTCAATTGTGACATAGCACGGTGCGTGAGGGATTCAGTTAAATTAACGGACGCTTGGGAACTAATACGTTTTCCAGCGTGTAACAGAGTAACTTCAGTTTCCGAGTTTCGCGCCGAAATCCTGCTCGCGTGGAGCCTTGATTAGAAAATAAACTATAGACCATCTACATAAATAGAATAGATATCTATATAAATAGTACTATCATAAATACGATGCTCGAGACGTACTCGCTTTCTGTCCGCTCTCACCTGTCGTACCTTCCTTCTCTCTCTCTCTCTCTCTCTCTCTCTCTCTCTCTCTCTCTCTCTCTCTCTCTCTCTCTCTCTCTCTCTCTCTGTCTCTCTCTCTCTCTCTCTCTCTCTCTCTCTCTCTCTATCGGTAAGTGTGCGCACGCTTCTTACATCAGCTCCTGCTTTTTTCACCTATACTCACCGCTTTTTACTCCTCGGAGTCGTTTTTTCGATAGGAAAAGGGGCCCCAAAAGGCCCTTAAGCTCCCAGCCCAAAAACTGGGGGCATTGCGCTCCTGTTTTATGAGCCGGGGACCTTTTCCTGCCTACGCTGAAGCCCTAGCCTCACTCTGCCAAGTCGCTTGTCTTGAGAGCCGCTGCCTACACCGTGAGTGTCTCTAACCGCTGCCCGGCCACTGATGGTTACCTGCCTCCTCACGATCGCCGTCGCTGCATTGCTGCGCATCACTGCCGCCGTGCCGCCCGCCACAACTGCACTTCGCATTGCATCGGCTGCTGGCTTCTTTCTGCCCCTGCTACAGCGCTTCTCGTCTGCTCAGGGCCAGCTGACTACAGGTGACTCTGCAATTAATTTCAAACGGCAAGCTTTCAGCGGTGTGTTCGCTTGGGCAGACGTTGACGGCTTCGTAATGGGCTTTTGCGGTCACGTAACATCAGAACATACCTCAATCGGCTCCATCAGCGCATCTGCTCTACGCTGGCTGTGGCGCCTCCTGACGGAGCGGGAGAGGCTCGCGACCGGGGCTCTCGTTGTTGATCAACATGCCGCCGAAGAGAATGCACACCGGCGATGATGATACGGAATCTACACCTCAGTTGCTATCGCTCGCCGACGTAACCAGGATTACAGCAGGTATTCGCACTCACCGCGACACGCTCCTCGGTTGGTTCGCTAACGAGAAAGATACCTCAAGGAAAACAACTTTGCGGGCGGTGATCAATCATATTTTAGACGGTGTTGAGGCGCTCAGCACCGCTTTTTTGTGTAAACTCACCACGGAGAGTATAACGACGAATCTAAAAGATTCCTTGTTACATGCTTGTGAAGAGGTCAAATGCGCGGCGCTTGGAAAGTTTACACCCCCGGGCGTTTCTCAAGACTCAGATAGCTCGTTCGTGAATATCGCCTTGCGTAATAACCCTACTGCTTCATCTAGAGTGCCAACTAACTCTGTCAGTTTGAACCGAGGCAAATCGTTCCCCTTAGCTAAGTGTGAGCGTGTTATCATTGGGCCGCGCAATGATATGAAAGATAATTTTGCCTCTTCGATCGACACTAAAACCACTGTGCTAAATGCAATCGATCCAGTCGCAATGAAACTGCGCCCGAACCTTGTTCTATTCGGCCTGGCATGCTCGGTAATTTTTGAAGGTGACGGTAATAACATCTCCGCTTGTAAATAACACAGCTCTCTCGGAGGCTGGTCTCGAGATCAAAGCCGACCTTAAATCGAATCCGCGTCTCGCCATACACGATATACCGGTCGACCTAACTGAAGATGCAGTTGCCAATTATATCGCACAGCAGAACTTTACGGATGCAGCTCCTGAAGGTTTTAAAGTTATTTATCTTTTTCCAGCAGAAAATAAGAAAGCCCGCTCTTGCATAATCGAGACTAAACCGGAGCACAGCCTCCATTTGCGGGAACGGGGCAAAGTCAACATTAATTGGGTTGTTTGTTGGGTTACCGACCATGTCTTCATTCTCCAATGCTACAATTGTCACGGTTTTGGGCATATAGCGAAGAAGTGTAAGAAGAAACAGTGCTGCGGTAAATGTGCGGGTGAACATGCCACTAAACCCTACAAGATAACTAGTAACAGCTTTAAATGTATTAATTGCATGGCCGCCAATGGCACCGTAGTCAATCACTCGGCGACAGATAAAGCTAATTGCCCAATATTACGCGCTAGGATCGACCGCAAAATCTCTTCTATCAACTATAAATAATAGCAATTTAATCTCCAATCGAGGCGCTAATGAACCCGCTGCGCACTATTTGAATAACTGTCATTCCAACGCGCAATCACTCCCTTTGCATATCTCGGAAATTCAAAAGGTTGCCGAGGACAATAATATACAGGTATTTGAGATCACGGAATCCCACTTGACACCTAGCGTTCCATCGATAAGGATCGAGATCCCGCACCTTAATATGTTCCGTGTTGACCGGATTGGTAAAGCATGGGGCGGCGTAGCAATATATGTACACGAGTCTATACCCGCGAAAGAGGTGTGTCGATCAGCTCAGCCGGCTATCTACCACAAAAGACCAGAGTTTTTATTCCTTGAACTGACATTGGGGTTCTCTCAGATTTTATGTGGGACTATCTATGGCCCGGATAAGGGAGGCTTTTGGTCCGACGTTGAGGAAGCTCTTTTCGACAACAGCGCTTACGATTTCACCGTAATTATGGGGGATTTTAATATCAATTGGCTTTCAAGATCTTCCCCACGCAACACTCTCTCGGACATTCTAACGTGTTGTAAGTTACATCGTTTACCGTTTACACCTACCTACCATGAGAAGAAATTAAACGGGCATGAGTCACACACAGAAATCGACTACATCTGTGTTTCAGATATTAACAAAGTGACCTCGCATCATCAAGAGCAAATCCCTCATATATCGAATCACGATGTGTTATTCGCCACCCTCTGTTATAGTGTTCCTAATCACAACCCAGAGCCCATTAGCAGACGTTCTTATAAGAATTTTAATGTTAAAAATGTTTTACGCGACCTTGATGCTGTTGATTGAAACCTTTTTGACTCCCTGGGCAGCGTGGACAGCAAAGTCTAGTTCCTGTCAAATGCACTTATCACAACGACACTCACCCTCCATTTCGTATTTTCACTCCAAAGAAATGCTATACACCTTGGATAACATCCTGAAGAAAACAACTAATCGCAACCTGGAATAAGGCGTAGAGTTCATGCAAAAGAGGGTGTGGCTTAGCTGCGCGCTTGCGCTACAACGCTTTGCGTAATTCTGTCCAGACTACTGTCAGAAATGCGAGATACTGCTTTTATCGCGAAAAGCTTAGGAGTTGCTCTGGTTCGGCTGACATGTGGAAAATTGTTCGTGAGCTGGGCCTTACGAGTATCCCAGAGAGCCAACGTATGCCCCCGGATCCGGACAGCTTCAATATGCACTTCATCGGTTCGAGTAATCCTGCCACACTTGTTGACCTTCGACCGACTGGAAGGATCCCACCGGATATGCGGTTTTACTTCAGGCACGTCGAAATCTCCGACGTCCTTGAGGCTTTTTCTCGTGCACGATCCAATGCTCTGGGCCCTGATAGAATCCCTCTCCAACATCTTAAGGAGTGCCTACCTGCCATCTTACATCCTCTAATTAATATTTTCGATTAATCACTTCAGTCAGGCCACTTTTCATCCGAGTGGAAACGAGCAGTTGTACTACCACTACCGAAGACTACCGAAGAAAAAGTCCGCTTCAGAAATCTCAGATTTCAGACCTATCAGCATTCTTTCCGCAGCATCTAAAATTCTTGAGTATGTGGCATTTAAGCAAATCGATGAATTTGTCTCGCAAAGAGGTCTATTGGATGACTTCCTATCGGGTTTCAGACAAGGCTACAGCACGCATACAGCGCTCATACGGATTGTGGATGAGATGAGAGAAGCTAGTGACAGTGATTGCATCGCACTCTTAGTTGGCATCGATCACACAAGGGCGTTCGATCTTGTTAACATCAAATTATTCGTCGACAAATTACGTTATTCTGGCTTCTCGGATGCAGCTAGTAACTGGATAGAATTCTTTTTGTCCGAACGCTCGCAAGTCGTCGCCTTTGAGAACGGCGCAATCCCAGCGCCATTGGAGAGGCATGCGGGAGTTCCACAAGGTAGTCTTTTAGGTCCCCCCTTTTTCTCACTCTTCATCAATGACTTGCCTCTGGCTCTGAAAAACTGCAAATATCAACTCTACGCCGACGATTTTGTAATTTTTAGGCGAGTCAACGATGACCTGGAGAACATCTCTCGCTGGGCATCTCTCAACGGTCTTACTGTTAACCCATCGAAAACACAAGCCATTTGGGTGGGGTCGAGGGGCTACATGAGCCGTCTTAAAGATCTCAGGGACCTACCAGATATCACCCTGAACGGTGTCATCACTGAGCCGCGCGATTCTCTCAAAGTGCTCAGCATAACCCTTGATAGCACTTTATCGTGGCGCGAACAGAGTAACACCACGGCGAGAAACTGCTTCGGTCCATTAGCCAGACTCCGGAAATGCCATGGCTATCTGCCCCTGAAAACAAGACTCACGCTAATAAAAACTCCGGTCTTTCCTCAACTCGACTACCGTGCTGGAACCTTCTTAGATTTATCTAAGGAGCTTACTCTCAAGCTTGAACGATGCAGGAGTGCGGCGCTACGTTTCGTTACGGGTACGAAGATCTTCGAACACATCACCCTGGTGTATCGTGAGAAGGAAATTCTTAAGTACGCAGCTAGACGGGACTTTGTCGCAATCTGTCTTCTAGCGTCTATCTTGAGGACACACTCCCCGCGGTATTTAGCTGAGAAGGTGTCCTTCAAGGAACCTTTATGGGAAGGTAATTTCCGGCACTCTCCCCTTGATCTAAATATTAGAAAATTTAATTTAGAAATTCAACGCGGCTCGTTCTGTGTCACCGCCTCCTATCTTTGGACCGACATTCCCGATGTAATTCGAAAATTGTGTCTGCGCCTAGCTTTAAGTCTACGTTATTTAAGTATTTTTTGGCTGTGAGAAATGCGTAAATTGTTGGGCACTTAGACCCAGTTGTATTTATTTTTGTTTTTAACTTTTTCTGTTTATTCTTTGCGGATTTTACTGTTAACTATTATGTTATCTGTATTTACATTTAAGTATTTTAGTCTCCTCTTTGTACAGGGAATTCGATCCCTTCGATTGTTGACTTGTATGGTTCTGTACTATAATTGGCACTGGCTAAGAAGGACCAAGAGTCCTTAGCCATGTAATAAATTATCTGATAAAAATCTCGCTCTCTCGCTCTCTCGATCTCGCTCTCTCGCTCTCTCGATCTCGCTCTCTCGCTCTCTCGCTCTCGCTCTCTCGCTCTCGCTCTCTCGCTCTCGCTCTCTCGCTCTCTCTCTCTCTCTCTCTCTATCGGTAAGTGTGCGCACGCTTCTTACATCAGCTCCCGCTTTTTTCACCTATACTCATCGCTTTTTACTCCTCGGAGTCGTTTTTTCGATAGGAAAAGGGGCCCCAAAAGGCTCTTAAGCTCCCAGCCCAAAAACTGGAAGCATTACGCTCCTGTTTTATGAGCCGGGGACCTTTTCCTGCCTACGCTGAAGCCCTAACCTCATTCTGCCAAGCCGCTTGGCTTCAGAGCCGCTGCCTACACCGTGAGTTTCTCTAAACGCTGCCCGGCCACTGAAGGTTACCTGCCTCCTCACCATCGCCGTCGCTGCATTGCTGCGCGTCACTGCCCCGTCCGCCACAACTGCACTTCGCGTTGCATCGGCTGCTGGCTTCTTCCTGCCCCTGCTACAGCACTTCTCGTCTGCTCAGGGCCAGCTGACTACAGGTGTTCTGCAGCATTTGCCGTCTGCTACTGCACCAGCAGCCCTCATCAGCTGACATCGCCAGCTATTTCTTGTTTTGTGCGTCGCTGGATTTTTTTGCGTGAGACAGCACATTCTTGGTCCCGCTCTGTTCAACTCGCGTGCTGGATGCCCCCTGCGGCAGCGGCTACTACTATTCACGCCGCTTAGCCAATTATCCGCGCTCGTTCTTACCGACCGCCGCCGACTTACCGCGCGACTGCATCCGTTACCATCGGGCGCACTCGCCTCCCGTCAGTGCTGGCATGCTTATCGCACTCTCGTACACAGCGGCACCTTGCTCTCCTCTAGGCCATTCGTATCTTTCGTATGGCCCACGAGGGAGTGCCCTGTTTGCTGTGCTCCTATCGTGCGAAAGGACCCAGACCTCGCCGCTTCCACTATCTGCCAGCGCTACTTCCATAGTGCCTGTTTGTCCTTGTCCGGCCCGTCAAGTCGTTGCAACAGGTGTGCACTGAAAGACGTGAGTAGCGCTACTATCCACACTGCTGCGAGCAGACCCTGCTCCGTGCAACCCGACGCCGCGCCCACGCAGCCATCTTCGCTCATCACCAGCGAATCAGAGTCGACTACCACGCCCACCATCAGCAGCTTGTCATCTAAGAGGCGTGCCTCGATCCCCTCGCCGTCCTTCACACCTGCTCTGAAGGCGCATTGCTTCGCCTCTACTACAACTGCATTGACGACACCAGAGGTATTCATGGACGATGACATAAGCTCTGGCCTTAACGCTGCTGCCCCGTTCCGTGAGCTGGATCCGGATGCGGCGATGAAAGCTGCTCTCCGCGATGCCCCCGCGTATACTCATGTACTCTACGACCTCTTGAAGAGCTCCCACGATACCACTGCTGCAGCGACTGCTGCTAACACGGCCGCTTTCGCGCAAGTTTCGCAAGCTCTCGCCGAAAATACGCGCGGGCTCAGTAACCTGGCGCATCGTGTGGATGCGGTCGAGCAGCACCTTCAGACCATGGATAGAAACCAAGCAGCTCTCGGCGCTCGACATGATGCAGACATTGCAGCGGTGTGTGCGGGTGTGTCTTTTAACTCCGTCGTTATACAGGACGCGCTGAACCATCGCTCTCTTGAGGACCCGCGAGAGCTAATTGTTCGTGGGATCCCTCCGGCCGTTCAACTTGAGCCCACGCCTCTCGCCGCTGCACTCCTCACCGCGCTCAAGCTCCAACATCTTGTACCATTCGTTACTGGTTGGCGCGCCTGGAATCCACCGGCACGTGCTGAGAACCGGCGAATCCCAGCCGTCGCTCCGAGCGCTACACCTGCGCTGGCTGCCCCGCCCAGAGCACTGGTTTCCACCTTTGCCTGCCCGGCCGCGCACGACGACATCTTATGGAGAACACCTAGTCATAAAGCCTTGACTGCCAAACCATTTTTGGAGCGGGTGGTTCCGCCAAGTTCTCGTTCAACGCGCTGTGGCCTGACCCCGTCCACAAGCTCCTGAAGTGCGCCACTGCGCGTTATAAAGAGCTTGGCCACCTTTGCCCACTGGTAAAGAACCTCACTGTCTTTATGCGCCCGACCAGGAATGGCGTGCTGCTGCCGGTCACCTGTGTAGATGACATCAATGCGCTGACTCCGCCGCCGTCTTGACGGCCATCTAACTGTTCTTCGCGCTCCGTAACCCTCAAAGCGTTCATCGCCGGCTACATAAATGTGAACGGCCTGTTCCTTTCTCATTTCGCGCTGCTCGAGGCCATGGTTGCTGAGTCTCGCTTCGACGCCATCGCGATTAGCGAGACAAAAATTAATCCACTCGCGAGCGACTCGCACCTTGCCCTCGACGGCTTTAATTTCTTTCATGTCGATAGAGAGGGAATGGGCGGTGGTGGCGTCGGCCTCTACGTTCGTCACACCTTCAGCGTCGTAGTTTTAGCTGGTTCGGATCCACTCTATGACAACACCCCCGAATACATAATATGCGAGCTGACAAGGGGCCAGCTACAACTTCTTTTCGCCGCTGTATATCGCCGCTCGCACGCTTCATACACCATTAACTTGTTCGACTGCCTCGCTAACCATCTCCCTCACTTCCCTTCCGTCATCATCGCAGGCGATTTCAATATGAACATGGCCCTCCCTAACTCTCCTGACGCCACCCATCTCAACAACTCCTTCTGCTCCAACTCACTTTTCCTCGTCCCATCTGATCCCACTCATCACCAGCTCTGGAGAGGCTCGCATATCTGGATCGACCTTTTCATCGTTAAAAATAACGATCGTGTGCTTAGCTACTCGAAGTCTGACGCCCCCTTCATTGCGGGGCATGACTTTTCAGAAATTTCACTATCCTGCGCAGAACCTTCATCTACCATCAAGTCGGTGACGCTCCGCAACTTAAAGAAGGTCGATCCAGAGTCGCTTCGTCTCGCCCTCATCAGTCATCTCCCCACACTTGACCCCCAAGCTCCCTACCCACCCCACTCGTTCATCGCCACCGTGACCACATCTGAGCTCGTCTCAGACCCGTGCTTCACTAATGTAAACGCGGCGGAGCGTGCGCTCAGCTCTGCGCTGACGAATGCGTTTGATTGCGTCGCGCCCCTGCGGAAAATTGCGCTGTCATCCCGCCGAAAACCGTGGGTAAATCCCCAAATCAGGGCACTGATGCGGTACCGCGACCATGCGTACCGCCTTACAAGCAGCTCGGGCTCTGCTGCCGACCTCGCCCGTTTTCGCTCACTTCGCGCGCGAAGCTCTAATGCCTTAGACAGCGCTAAGAATATCCACGTTGCCTCTCGCCTTGTCGATGCTCCGTCTGCTAGCGCATAATGGGGCGAGCTCCGACGCCTGCACGTCACCAGCCCCAGCCTGCCATCACCCCTACTAACCTTCACCGCCGATGACCTCAACATATTCTACGCATCTACCGTGAGCGGCTACCCTGTTCAGAACGTGAAGTCTCAGCCGCCGTTCTCAGATCATCCTCAAAAGCCACGGGTCACGATGACCTCTCTCAACCTATGCTCAAACTCACCCTACCTCACTCCCTGCCTCACATTACCAACCTCTTCAATACCTCCATAGTCTCTGCTGCCTTTCCCACTAACTAGAAGAAAGCTACGATTCGATCTCTCGCTAAGACGAAAGCGATCGTCCAACTCTTCGACACACGGCCGATTGTCCAGCTGCCTGAGCTTTCAAAGGTCCTCGAACGACTCGTTCACAACCAGCTACAGGGGTACCTGGAAGCTCACCGGCTTGTCCATCCTCGCCAAGCGGGCTTCTTCCGCCACGGACACAGCACCCAGACTGCCCTCCTAGGGGTGTTTGATGACATACGCCATGCAGTTGATCTGCGCAAGCTCACCCTTCTCATACTCTTTGATTTCTCAAAAGCCTTCGACTCGATCCCTCACGCCATACTACTCGCCAAACTGAAGGCCCTGAACTTTTCCACCCATGCCCTGCGGTGGTTTCCTCGTACCTTGCCGACAGGCTACAGGCTGTAATCGATTCAGGGGGAAAAATTTCCGACTGGCTTCGCGCGGAGTCTGGAGTGCCGCAAGGGAGCGGTCTCGGCCCCCTACTCTTCGCCATTTACATAAACGGCCTCCCGGCAGTCGTCCGCTTCTCAAAGGTCATGATCTTCGCCGATGACACTCAGCTATACCATCACTTCTTTCCCGCCAATTTCCATCGTGCTCTCGACTGTGTCACTCGAGATGTCCAAGCGGTCGCTGACTGGGCCCGCTCTAATGGCCTCACTCTCAACTCTGGGAAAACCAAGGTCATGAGTCTTGAAAGCATCGCCTACACTCGCGAGCTTGACCTCGAAACCCTACAACGTGTGATGATAGCACACGATGTAGTTTTACTTATAATTATAACTATAATATCTTATAATTATAAGTAAGTTGCTTGAAAACATTTTGTATGGCAAAGTAATAAGTTATTAATAATTAAATATTTTATATTCAGTTTTTAACAGCTTTTTATTAGAAGAGAAATATAAATTATATAATTTTTTATGTAGGCCATATATAGAAAATGAGTAAAAGAACTGGAATATAAGGATTTGCTCTTCATTATTAAAATACTATAATATAGAATTTTAAAAATATTTATTACTTTTGTAAGAAAAGCTAGTTCTTATTTACTACGTATGATTATTAACCATTAACCTTATATATTACTTTTATAAATTATAAATATTTTTCAGTAGTTAAATTTATACGGTAAATAATATGCAGTATGTGTTAAAGGTATTTGTATAGCTGAAACCACTAATTATAAGTAAGACACTTGAAACCATTTTGTATAGCAATATAAGTAATGGGCTATTAATAATTTAATATGTTATATTCAGTTTGTAAAATTTTTTTTTTAGAACAGAAGTATGTAATTATATAATTAGTAAATAATGTTGAATGAATGATTATGGGCATACAAGTAGCATAAACAAAAGTATTTGACACGCGTAATAGTTATTAACACCGAATATGATATAGTAATAACTTCATTTTAAGGCAATTTCATGCTTTTTGGGGTGGAATTCTATTGCATACTAGATATTGTGTAAAAAAAGCTACAGTCTAACCTATAAAATTTTGTGAAATGGCATTAGCTGTGAATGACTAGATTCATATTAGAGGTGTCAAAAAATTTTATTTTTTATGGATATCAGATCATATGGACATTTGCAAGAATAAATTTGCATATTATTATTTTTCAGGATACAAAAACATACTTGCCTTATCGTATACTTTCGTAGAATGTTATAATAATATATTAACCAAAACTTTCAAAATAAAAAGATATTATAGATCAAAGTCGAAAAAGTCACAATTTTTATTAATAATATATGTTTTAGTATAATAACAACTAACATAACTTGCCTTACCATATACTTTCGTAGAAAGTTATATTACCTGGAATTTTTAAAATTGATAACACTTTATACGCTCTTTTTTCAGATACATTAAAACATTATATTTATTTATGCATTTACATTAAAAATTAATTTTTTATGAATTAATTAAAATTACAGATGAGATCTCATATGAGATCTCATATGTCTGAAATTCGTATACTGTTTTCATATGAGAACTATATGAGATCTCATGAGATCATTGTTAGCTTCAATTACGATCTCATGTGAGATCTCATATGTTATTTTCACGCGGGTTGTTTCGGTGTCTCTATCACATCGCTGCCACCTCTGTGCCTCTCCCTGCTCCTGAACTTTGTTAAGTTACTGGGACGCGCCTTCCTCACTTCTCTCATCATCCTTTTCCTTCCTCTTTTTTTCGCTGTCCCTGGTCCTATCACTCTGCCGCTTCTCCTCCCAGTCACTCCATTCACTCTCGCTTCCTTTGACCTTCTTTCTCTTTCCTCCTCCCCTTTTTGCTTCTATCTTTCTCAGTCTCTCCTCCATCCTCTTCTTATCCTTCCTCACCTTGGCCTGTAGCTGTTCCTCTCGCACCTTCTATTCCCTCTCTTTCCTTTTCCCATCCTTAGATAATCCATTTCTTCTTTCAACCTCTTAACCTTCTTCTTTAAATCGTAGAGTCTTCTCTATGTCTCCTTCAATTTTCCTTCCATTTCCTTTCTTGCTTTTTCTCTCCTACTTATTCTCTTCTGCTCTTCTTCTTTCTGTCTCTACTATATGTGGTGTGTTTTATGATTATGCAACCACATATCACGTAGCTGCTCTTCTGCTGCTGCTCTCCCCTCTCCATCTTTTATTATATTAAAGTGCTTTATTTAATTCGTCAACTTATTTTTGACATCACTCATCTACTCCAAATATCCCAATTTTAATTTCTGTGGAGGTTTTATGTACTTCAATATAATGTTCTGTGGAATTATAAACCCTAATGCCTTATGTAAGAGTTGTGCACACATATGCCCTTGATTTGGCGATATACCACTTTTCCACAATATTTTTCAGCCAGAATAAGGTAGAAGCAAGAACAATCCAATAGGCGTTTAAGTGGGTACGACAGTTATGAAGTGGGCCCTACCAAAGGTCTGTAAACCCATTTGATTCAAAGATATTGAGATTTTATAATTTGTATTCTGCTTTCACCTAAAGGTTAAACCATTTGATATTTTTTAATGGGATACAGTCCAAAATCTTTGTCTTTTATATCTCCTTTGACTGAAGATATTCGCATCTCTTAATTTTTCCATTTAATATTTTTTTTTTAAAGTCAAAGAATTGATTTAAGATTCACCATTTTTGAAAAATTTCTTTTTTTTTTAACTTTGGCACAAGGCGTTAGGATCTATAACTCCACAGAACATCTTTAAATAAAACTAAAAAGTATCTCTAAAAATTGAGGAAAGTTTTGGGTTTCCGTATTCTTTCAAAGACTTAGCATGATGATGTCTATTTTCTATTACTTTTAAGCGGGTCCTGTCTATTCTCACATACATTTATTGACTAACTTCACTGAGTCTCTGTTCTGTTGCGTGATTTCATCTACTGTGACCTACTGTGACTTCAAAACATCATAATTTCTTTTCATAATAGCATCTACAACAGCTATTCGAATCCTGTTTTTAGAAATAAATATTTCTTTTGGACATCATTTCCAAATTTGTGAATGCAAAATTTCATTTGCCTTCTAGGTTTCTCCTCTGCCACATTTTTTCAAAAAATTAGGATTTGGTCTTTCATAGACAGGTTTGATAGTTTTAAATACCATTGCATTTAACCACACTGTCATTAGATTAGGTATGTGATTTTGGTTTTTTACGAAGAGCAATAGCCTTGTTAAAAAAGCACCATGAGAATGCTCCCTTTGACCAGTAGGTGTAATTTTTAAAGGTGGCTCCAGCGGTCTGGTAGGCCTAAAGCTATGAACATTTTTACAAAAATTCATTTATACATTCCAATCTGAAAACTGATATGACAGGAAGAGAGTTCTTAACATAACGAAAAATATTTTTGTTAGAAAATTTCCAATTTTGCAAAAGTATATTTTGTCCATTAAAAAAAATTCAATAAGAAATACAAATCTTTTTTGTTTTTCATTCAATTTTAATTTGCAAGGTCTTATTTTTTTCCTTGTTAAATTTCAGGGGAAGTCAAATATATCAAAATTGAAAAATTTTCAAAACCTGCAAAGTTATATGCAATTGTTTGGAGATCTGTCACTGAATTTTATAAACAATTGCATATATAGCTTTGCTGGTTTTGAAATTTTTTCAATTTTGATATTGTTGACTCCCCCTGAAATTTAACAGGGAAGAAAATGAGACCTTGCAAATTAAAATTGAATGAAAAACAAAAAAAATTTGTATTTCTTATTGAATTTTTTTTTAATGGACAAAATATACTTTTGCAAAATTTAAAATTTTCTAACAAAATTATTTTCCGTTATGTTAAGAACTCTGCTTCCTGTAGTTTTCAAATTGGAATGTGTAAATGAATTTTTGTAAAAAATGTTCATAGCTTTAGGTCTGCAAGCTGCTGCTAAGGCTATACTTTGCTTCGCATGATGGGAGAGCTTTTTAGTAGACCAGGTGGTAGGTGCACCTTTGAATATAAATATATAGCCAGTCACTTACCTTCTATCTGTCAGATCATTTGCCCAATGCGCGTCACAAAATTCAATTATTTTGTTCCCCAGACTTCTATCAAATCTAATGCTCATTTTTTTGGTACCTTGTAAGTACCTTAGTTCCCTCTTGAGCGCTTTGACGTGAGGTTTTCCTGGATTTTGGCTGTACATACTAACAAGGGAAGGCCGAAGTCTTCGGAACATGGATTTGGCTCAGACTGGGACAACCGAACTTGTTGTCATAAAATGAAGGAAAATCATTGACATTTTGTCAAATGGGCTTTAGATATTTAATACTTATAGCTTAAAGATCCATTTTTTGCAGTATTTTGTCAATTTTCCATATGTATGATCTATACCGTCATCAGTACCTCTTTACATATCACCTCTACCACAGAATTGGCTTTTTAGTATTAAATAGTATTTAAATATATCTAATATAGCCTAGTATCTTACTAACCTGATTTTATTTATACTTTCATCAACACAACACAATTTAAAAAAAGCTTTTTATTTTACTTATGGTCAAAGTTATCATGCACATTATATTTTCTTTATTGGTACAAGAGTTTTAGTTTCGATGGTTAGCTTGTGGACAGATATCAGATTAGGTTGTAAGTTGGGTACCTGTAGAACTTCTCTTATTAATATTATATCTTTGAGTTTTTTATTTACATAAACTTTGACATGTACTTCTCCTTTGCCTTTAGAGCTTGTTCATTTTCTATTTTTACTATTTTATCTTTGATTGGTTTGTAGTTCATGTACCAATGTTTGATCTAACCCGAGAATCTCGCGTGATTTTTAGGAACAAATATTTTTGATTCACATAAGAATTTCACCTGAGAATCTCATCTGAGTTTTAGGAACTTGTATTTTTTTTTTACTTGTGTTGAAGTTTATATTCAATTCAGATAAGATATTATACCTATGAGAATCTTACCCGATTTTTACGAATTTAGTGTAACAGAATTTCTGCTAGCTTGAGGTGGGCTCTTTCATAACTACTAAATAAACACCTTTTAATATATCAAAATATACCTAAAAATTTTAAATATCAAATCTCTCAAAAAATAAGCATACGATCTTCATGAAAATTCACAGAGATATTGTATACTCACAGGCAAAATTGTCTATAAATTTAGAGCTAATTCATCGGACCATTCTCAAGAGATTACAATTTGAAAAAGGTAAAACAGTTAACCTCAAATATCCCTTAAATTTGTGGACCGATCTTTTTGCCCAAAGAAATTAGCCGAAAGATATCCAAAATCTACCCCTATAAGAAATTTTACAGCGATTAAGCCAATTTTACTCCAGTTATCGTGCAACACAGAACTAATTTTTTTTTCGATTTTAAATTTGTTACTCCTAAACTAATCAACAGCATGGATTCAAATTTTTACAGATTCTGCATTATCATGATTTTTTCTTCAAAGAAATTGATCAGTTAGTTTGGGAGTTATAAGCTTAAAAAACGCGTTTTTGTTAAAAACAAAAGAACCATAATAGCTACAATAACCATAATATAATTTTTTTTAAATATAGATATTTTATGTTTGTTCAAATGTTATTTATCCGATTCAAATATCTCAATGTTATTAAAAAAATGTTGGCTGTCCGAAAATGATTGGTTAAAAATCGCTGTCCGAAAATGATTATGGTTAAAAATTGAAAAAGTTACAGCGTTACACCCCCCTCCCACACACCCACCCACACACGCGTACCCCCACACACGCACATACACTCGCACATACACATACGGAACACTCATTAAATGTCAGATTATGGCAACTACCATTCCGATCGCGGCGCTCGAAGCGAGCGGTCATGAACGCGCTCGCGATACGGCTTGCCTCGGGATCCGCGAGCTGAATCACTGACTCACCTTCTCAAATCTCAACTAAGTTCAATTTTTCATTTTCATTTTGTATCTTCGTTTTCAATGTTCTCATATTTGCTTCATTTATCTGCAGTGCTGATGGTTTTTGTTTAATCATCGGACAGCCCAAGTTTCTTCCACCGTCAACGAGGATTCCTTTTCCGGACAACTGAAACAATCAACGCTCCCATTTTGGTAAATCATATCTTCGTTTGGGTGACCATTTCAATTTTATTCTCTTCAATTACCTGTTTTCAACTAAGCCTCTCGAAAGAGATTTGCTCGGTTGCGGAGACTGATCTGCGAGTTACAAGATGTTTCTTGGCCAATGGCCCTGGCGGATATCATTTTCTACACGATATCTGGAGATTCAGGGGCCCGGCACCGTCACCCCCAAATCTCTCGGTTCATGTTTTTGAAGTTCTGAACGTTCATCGTGAACGAAATATCGAAAATTTCCAAATATAATTTTTTTTTATATTACCTCTTAGAGATTTGAATAAAACATGTAGAAACTGCAAAATAAGTTATTTCAAAAGTGATCATCCCCCCAAATCATCCCTAAACCACCCCGACTAGACAATACATGACAAAAAGAAATTTATACCGTCAGAGTTTTTGAAATTCAGACAAAATTTATGGCTGATATTTCTTCCAGATGTTGCCATAACCTTGTAAAAAAATTGGCGATATGAAATTATATCCCGATCATTTTCATTCGGGAGTGTAAAGGGGATAAAATAGCGAAAAATACACGAAAATATCGATGAAAAAATCATTACTCGGGACTTTAGTAGTTTCAGAAAAATTTTATGGCTGATACTTCTTCCAGATGCTGTCATAGCCTTGTAAAAAAATTGACGATATGAAATTCAATCCGGATCATTTCCATTCGGGGGTGTAAACGAGCTAAAATAGCAAAAATACACAAAAATTTCGATAAAGAGTCACTTCTCGCGAATTAATTAGTTTTAGACAAACTTTATGGCTGATATTTCTTCAAGATATTGCCATAGCCTTGAATAAAATTCGCAATATGAAAATCGAACCGGTGTTTTTCCGTTCGGGGATGTAAATGGGGTAAAATAGCTCAAATGTACGAAAAATATCGATAAAAAAATCGCCACTCAGGAGTTTATTAGTTTCAGACAAATTTTATGACTGATATTTCTTCCAGATGCTGCCATAGCCCTGTAAAAAAATTGACGATGTGAAAATGGAACCGGAGCATTTCCCTTTGGGGGTGTAAAGGGGATAAAATAGCGAAAAATACACGATAAATATCGATAAAAAAATTACCACTCGGAAGTTTATTAGTTTCAGACAAATTTTATTGCTGATATTCCTTCGGTATGTTGCCATGGCCTTGAAATGCTCCGAATCGAATTTCATATCGCCAATTTTTTTACAAGGCTATGGTAACATCTGGAAGAAATATCAGATATAAAATTTGTCTGAAACTAATAAACTCCGGAGTACTGATTTTGTTATCGACATATTTGTCTATTTTGCGTTATTTTTATCCGTATACACCTCCCAATGGAGATGCTCTGGTTCTATTTTGATATCGCCAATATTTTTACAAGGCTGTGGCAATATCTGAAAGAAATATCAACGATAAATTTGTCTGAAACAAATAAATTCCGGAGTAGTGATTGTTTTATCGTTATTTTTGTGTATTTTGCGCTATTTTTGCCCGTTTACACCTCCCAATGGAGATGCTCCGGTTCTATTTTGATATCGCCAATTGTTTTACAAGGCAACATCTGGAAGAAATATCAGCCATAAAATTTGTCTGATACTCATAAACTCCCGAGTAGTGACACTTTACCGATACTTGTCGGGTATTTTTCGCTATTTTAGCCCCTTTACACACCCGAACGGAAATGTTCCGGTTTTATTTTCATATCGCCAATTGTTTTACAAGGCTATGGCAACATTTGGAAGAAATATCAGCCATAAAATTTGTCTGATACTAATAAACTCCCGAGAGGTGATTTTTTTTTTATCGATATTTATTTGTATTTTTGCTATTTTAGCTCGTTTACACCTCCGAATGGAGATGATCCGGATCGAATTTCATATCGCCAATTTTTTTATAAGGCTATGGCAGCATCTGGAAGAAATATCAGCCGTAAAATTTGTCTGAAACTAATAAACTCCCGAGTGGCGATTTTTTTATCGATATTTTTCGTATATTTGTGCTATTTTAGCCCATTTACATCCTCGAACGGAAAAGCTCTGGTTCGGTTTCCATATCGTCAATTTTTTTCAAGGCTATGGCAACATTTTGGAAGAATCAGTTTTGGGCACGATTATCAACAGCACCCTAAAAAATTTTTTGAACGAAATTTCGTTTATTTTAGTTCGAAAAATTGTTTAGGATGTTGTTGATATTTGGGCTCAAAACTGTGTAGGATAGTAGATCATTATTTTTAGTCCATTAACATGACCGGAATATTCAAAAAGCTGTAACCAAAGAAAGAGATCCCCTTTTGATAAAAAATTGTTCATTTTTGACAAATAGGTTGGGTCTCGGAACAAAAGGCCCATTCAGAAAAACCTCGAGATAGGTGTCTCATTATTTGTCATGAAGAAGCGCCTCCTACAGTTTTAGCCAAATCCAGGACCCGCATCCCTGTTACTGCCCTTGAAAGCGGAGCAGCTCCGCTATCGGCCTTTTATAACTCCCAAGGCTTGGCAACCACGCGTCGGCGCATCTCTCCCTCTCTCTCACTCTCCCCTCTCGAAGTACCGAACACCCGGTCCGACCATCCCCCTAAGTCAGAGGTATCTTACCTCCTAGAGCGCCTTGCTCCAACTGAGCCGAGCAGCTCTGCTGCCGGCCTTTTATAGCTCACAAGGCTTGGTAACCATGCAGCTGCATGCCTCTCTGTTCCACTGTCTTACTCTTACTCTCTCCCTCATTCTCTTTTCCTCACTCTCTCTCACCCCTCTCTAAGTCCCGGCCACCCATACCCAGTACCACCTCCACTCAGTAATATCCGCCACCATTACCGACCACATACCACCCGCCCTAAGCCGGAGGTATCTTACCTCCTCGAGCGCCGTGCTCAAACTGAACCGAGCAACTCTGCTGCCGGTCTTTTATAGCCCCAAAGGCTTGGCAACCACGCATCTGTGCACCTTTCTCACTCTCTCGCTGTCTCTCGCTCTCTCTTCTTTCGCTCTTGCTTTCTCTCTCGCTCTCTCTATCTTACTCTCCTTCACTTGCTCTCTGTTTCTCTCACTCCTTAGTAATACACATCTATCTATCTCTTTCTATTTTTAGCGTTCCTCCCAAACGTTGCATGGATCTTAATATGTAGGATTATATTGCTATATATTATGTTAAGTTAGAATATGTAACTTTTAGATCCTCGCTATGAAAATTTTGAAGAAATTGAAATAGATCAAATTTCAAATGATGACTATGAAGAGTTTGATCCTGATTTGGTCACTGAGGAAAATATTGATGATGATGGATCCTCGAATTGTACTTTTGATACAAAAGTGAATGAAAGTGAGCAACAAATATATAATTTACAGTTTTGTGCTAATCCTTTCAAATAATTTTCTTTGCAATTTTATAAACGATTTTATAGAAAATTATTGTACATCATTCTTAAGGGTATGTCAGAGCCAATTACAGATTCCTACATCAAATTTACCATTATTTGAATTAATTCTGAGGTTATTCAAATCAGTTCACGACTTTTTATAAAAAATTAAAATATTAAAAAGAATAATGAAAAATCGTAATATGTCAGTACCTATGTATTTCTATATAAACTCCGACATCGCTTTAATGAACATATTCATGTTTTCTATTTTTTTTTTTAAATAATATATTATAACTTGAGAATGTTGTCATTTTAGGCACTACGCTTAAGGTATCAATGGATGATGAAGGGAAGAATATTAGTATTCCAGTAATATATAGCAGTCACTCTTTAATTTCAAGCTGTGACATAAACGACTCTGATGAAGGTCAACGGGAAACCACAAATGTGGCAAATGATTGTAGTGATGCTAGCAAAGCTCACAATCAATCGAATAAATCCAACACTTCTGGATTGAATATTTCCACCAATATGAAGTCCGTCTCAACAGCGATTAAAGATTCAACGACTCCAGTGCTAAACAGCAATCAAGGGTCGAAACGGTACACTTGTAGCATATGCCATGCAAAAATAATTAAATTTGCTGAGCACCTCACAACTGTACACAAAGATTTACCTGAAGTCGCTCGATTAAATAAAATCACTCCAGAGAAGAGACAAAAAAATAAACCTCTTTCTGAAAAGCAAAAGGAACGTATAAAAATTATCAACAACTTTAGGAAAGAATCGAATTTCCAACAAAATATCAATGCTAAAAGTGGCAATGAATTCGTACCCTCCCATCGTCCACCTGTTGGCAAAGTGAGAATACCTAAAGAATACGCACCGTGCCCTAATTGCAAGGATTTCTACATAAAGAGAAGATTACATAGGCATGTTGCTAAATGTGCCAATACATCATTTAAACACAACCGTATCGTTTCGGCAATGTCAAAAAAAAACCCTCGGGGATGTACACATTTCAGCTCAGAAGTCGCTGATAGAAATTTTAAGTCATTTGTCTGATGATGAAGTTTCTCAAGTGGTTACGCATGATCAGGCGATAATAAATTATGGAAATATTCTGGATACCAAACACCAATATTCTAAACATCTCGGAAAAATGATTAGAGCGAGATTAAGAGGCTTAGGCCATCTCCTAATAGAAATGAGAAAATTATCTGATAAAATAATAGATTTTGGAAGTATATTATCTGATGAATTTTTTGATCTGTTCATCCAAGCATGCAAAAATCTATCCAATTATAACAAAGAAACATTGTTAATGGAGAATCGAGCAACTGGTGAATCCATAGGGATGCACACAAAAGAATGTTGTGAACTTTGGATCATTCATTGTAAACGCAAGAAATGGAAAGAAAAACAAAAAAATGCAGAAGATTTTCTGTACTCATACAACAAGTTGTTTAATAAATTAATATCAAATATCGTTGCAGAATCGCAGTCGGAAATAAAAAGAGCAAAGAAAGTGAAACTGCCATCCCTAGATGATATAAAATGTTTGCATGATCATTTGAATAACTAACGATGTTCTGCTTTTAAAGAACTTCAGGACTCATCAAATCGAAGTTTTAAGGCGTATAAAAAACTCGTTGATACAACTGTTTTATCAATTCAACTCTTTAATAGGAGAAGAGCTGGCGAAATTGAAAGATTAAAAATCGCTCATTATGAGTCATTGGACTATATAAATAACAGTACATGCCCTGAGATATATAGAGCTCTAAACGATAATGCGAAACGTTATGTACATAAATATGCCAGAATCTTATTACGCGGAAAGCGTAATAGGACGGTACCTATTCTCCTCACTGCTGAGTATATCCAGTGCATTGACCTCATTCTTGAATGCAGAAAAAGCCTCCGTATATCAAGCAAAAACCCGTATGTGTTTGCATTTCGAAGTACGGACAAAGCAGAGCATAAACACGCATCAGCGTGTGATGCAATGAGACTGTACGCAGAAGAAAGTGGAACTAATATCCCACATCTGCTACGTGGGACACTTCTGAGAAAACACGTAGCAACTACGTGCATTTCTCTAAACTTATCAGAGACAGAAGTCGAACACCTCGCCAACTTTATGGGACATTCGGACAAAATCCATAAAGATATTTACAGGCAGCCCCTCGCCCAAACCGACATTGTGGACGTTGCCAAATTACTAGAAAAGGCGCAAGGCATCTGTAGTGAATCGGACGATGAGATATCGCAGAAGAAAGATAACAAAAATATATCTGTAAGCCAGATAGAAGACAATCAAGTCAGTGCAGCTCATTCGACGCTGAAATCTCACGTTCAGCGTGATGTTATTGAAAGCGAAAGTGATAGTGAGGGTAAGACATAGTCAATATTAATGCGGAAACCAATAAAATTCATTCAATTCGTTAAAAAATTATACTGTTTTCAGATGAATGTATCAAGAGCCGTCGAGCAAAAAGGCTCATCAAAAAAAGGTATATATTTTTTCCAAATACTAAGCGCTAATGATATTCTAAAGATTTGCATGAGTAGCTTAGTAAATGGATACGTAGATGATTGGGCTGATAAATGGATAACTGGATATTTGTATGAATAATGGATAAAAAAAATGGCATGAGGTTGAAGTTTGCAACGTTTCGACTCCAAAGAAAATACAAACTTCCAAAAAATTATGATTTCCGCTCCGAATCGATTTCACAGCGACAGAAATGATGTGAACAGGTAAAAGTGCAAGAAAATAAAAAATCTCACTCTCTAACACCACATTTTGTGATGGCGAAAAAAGAAAAAAATTCTAAGTGAGCTGCTTTTAAGATCACCAGGAATTTTATTTTTGGAATACACTTTGTGGTATGCAGAAAAGCTACAAAAAAATTGGTAATGATGCGAGTACCGCAGAGCACCCTCACACAGCATTGCCAAACGCCGGATTTAGAAATTTTTTCTGGTCTATCTCGACAAAATGGAGTGTGGAGTGTGAATTTTTGTTGGGTTTTAGTTTTTGGCATATTTACATCTTGTTGGCATCATTTTTATCGGTGTGCAGTCGATTCCGAGCGGATATTATCAATTTTGGGAATTTCAAAAATTCGTTAGATCGCTACGTTGCAAACTTCAAATACATTGCGTTGATAAATGGATGGATGGATTGATGGACATCGGAATAAACAGATAGAGCGACAAATAAATCGATGGATGGATGGATGGATTTACAGAAGAGTGAATGGATGGTGGGTGGAATTGTTAGATAGATAGGTTAATGAATTACTGATTTCAAACTACTAATCTCTTTAAGTTCAACTATTGAACCGATACTTGAATTATTTTTTGCAATATTGTGCGTGAAACGCGATTTTACACACCCGGTTTATTGCGTAAAATTCTACTTTATAGTAGACTTGAAAAAGATCATGTTTTTGCTACTGGGGCATAGAATTTCACACTCCGGTAGGATCGCGCCCAATAAGTACCGGCTTCGCCGGCTCTCTTGATGCGCGATTGTCTCCCGGAGTGCAACATTCAACGTCCCAGCTGAAACATGATTTTTTCAAGTTTACATCAAGTAGCATTCCAAGACATTAAAACGGATATAAAATCTTACTTTTACGCAGAGTTTTGCAAAAAATATCGTATGCAACTCGGGCGTACGATTTACTCACTCGTATCCAGCTTCGCTGGACACTCGTGCGCAGTAATTACACTAGTGCGTAAAATCGCATTTTACTCCCATGTTGCATAAAATACTATTATGAATTTTATTATTCTTATGAGCATCGTAATTTTTAGAATTGGCAGCAGCAACGTTTGCGGAGATGTGTCAACGAAAAAAAAATGGGACGCCGATTCCAAGCAGGCGGTATTGGCTGAATTTGAACCAAAACTGCGTGAACATCGATTTCCAAGTGGAGAAGAAATTGCGAATTTCCTAAAAACAACACCAGTTCGACCCATAGAGTAGAACAGTAGCTCAAGTGCGCACTTGGTTACATTTAAAAAAAAAAAAGGATTACAAATCCGATAAATGTAACACTGCACAAAGAAACACTATTCCCAATAGCATATACTTACTTTAAAAAAAAAACATTTTGAAAAAGAAAGAGCCATCAACATTGGAAATAACAAAGGCGATGACACGTTCACCTCAAATGGAACAGTATAATATTGGCCAAATTCGTGATTTCGTAAAGCGTGCAATTTCGTTAAATACCGATTTGAATAACAGTACCTAATCGCTTTAGAAATTATTTGGCATATTTCATTAATATAATGAATATGCGTTTCGTTTAAGTATTATACTTATAATAACACATTTCAAATTTTTTTAGATTAATCTGCGATGTACCTGTGATTATACATGTGATTTTATATGTAAGTCATGCGTATAGAAAACTATGAAGAAACTCACGTTAAATTGGAAAATTCTTTATTATCTGCGATGATGAATGTAATTCTACCATTTAATATGCGTATAGAAATGCGTGAAAAAACTCACGTTAAATTGAAAAATGATTGATAATATATAATTTAATTAAGATATTTAAGATAGCACTCGCAATACTAGTTAAAATATTGAGACTGTTTACTTTTCAGTTACCATTTACTACTTGATTAAAGTGCATTTAAAGTATTAAAAAGTAAACTGAAACCAAATAACGAAAACATATTTTATAAAACAGACTAGACTGACTTTGTAAGGTAATTTTTTTTAATTTTATTAATTCATACTTTTTATTTAGTAGTTTACAATGTTTCTCTCAATAGGTCTTCTTCAGTGCCTTATCTGTTATGAGAAACGTTTAAACATGTATCGCTGCAGCGCACGATATTTTTAAATAAAGTTTGGCAACATAATACATCGACTAATTAGTAAAGATTTATTCCGAAACGTACCCACTTTGATATTTCTGGATTTGGTTTATTTAATATGTCATCAAAATTTAATTAATGATATCTCAAAACTTTTTTTTTAACCAAAAATATTTGGTGTTAGCATTTTTTAATTACGACTAAAACTACATAAATCTGCACCTTTTTTCAACTTTTGAACCATGACTATGATAAATGAAAATACATTATATGATTTAATAATCCAAAATATGCATATTTTTTGTAGTTTTAGTCGAAATTGGAAAACGTTAAAATAAAAAACATTCGCCATAAAAACATCAAAAAATAAAAAAAGAAGAAAAAGAAGATAATCAATATACTTATGTAGGGACAGTTTGGAATAAAACTTTATTCATTCTAAAGAATTGAATAAAAACCCAAACAGTATCTATGCTAAATATCTCTTCTACTACAGTATGTACTAATTGATAAGTTAATATTAGTATAGAATATACAAATTCATAAGTTAAAGCTTGTTGTGTAATCTGAACTGGTATAACTCAGTTCCTAAAGTAAATGTTCAGTTTTTTCTACTCATGCCAAATATGTAGAAAACAATGTTATTTTTATGAATCAATAAAAAAACAATTACAGTATAATCACATTATTTGCTTTCCTCTAAAAAAAATGATGGCCAGAAGTAGTGGTTCATTTAAAAAATCGATGTGATTCGGTATTTGAAAAAGCGCGAATATTTGAATTTTTTTAGATTTAAAATGTGTTTCTTCTTTAAGTCAAGTATTTTTTTTTATTTTAAGGCTTTATCAATATCTATCGAGACTATATATCTAATTAAGTCAAGTATATTATTAAAAAAAAAAAAAAAAATAATATAGTCCTTTTTTCACTCTTAAAAAAGACTATGGCCGGATTTTGTGAAGCATTTAAAGATTTATTTGATTGGTCTGTATGAAATATGTGCGAGGATCCGCTAGATTTGAATTTTGAAACTCAAGTATTTATAGAACTATTTAATAATTATAATATAATATAAACGTTTGATTTATTGCTTAAAAATGTATCTAATTATCTTATAATTTAAACTAATTCAAACTAGATCATAGTGAAAAATAGTGTCCATAACCTCAAAAACAAAATAGTACGCGCAAAGTGCGTTTAAATTTTACTAGTTTGTTATGAATTTAATATGGTGAAAAAAATTCACCATTTGGATGATACTCAATGAAGGGGCAGTTTCATACGTATAAATAAAATGTTTTTAATTTTTACCAATATTATTTTTATAACATGGCAGGAATATTGCCTCAAAATTTAATTCATCTTTACTAACGTTTAAAAAATAATCTAGAGGTTTTAAAGATTTTAAGAAAATTTCTCAGAAACTATATGAGTTAATCAAATCATATCGCGACTTTTATGCATTTCACCGACGCGTGGATTTTTATGTTGATAGATTTTTGTTTTCGTTTCTTCCAATTTATAATCTAAGAAGGATTTCTTTTTGTAAGCACTTTATCTGAAGATCAGAAACAATTTGTAATAGGATTATTATACTATCGCTTTTTATATGGTCTGTAACAAGCTAAGATATGATTGAAATTTCGTAGTATCAGTGTAATTTTCATAAAAGACGGATTGGAGCCACCTTCTCGCGACCTATCTATTTCAATGTGTTCTAGATTCCGGATAAACAACAGGGCATTATCTACTGGAAATGTTACTTTTTCCTCAAAGTACGAGTCTGAAGCATCCACGATTCTGTCACTACACACGATTCTAATTTTTTCTTTGACAATATCATT
The DNA here is from genome assembly GCA_036365515.1 of Torymus aiolomorphi. Classification (NCBI taxonomy): domain Eukaryota; kingdom Metazoa; phylum Arthropoda; class Insecta; order Hymenoptera; family Torymidae; genus Torymus; species Torymus aiolomorphi. The sequence goes on from CM070874.1 coordinate 33,465,822, forward strand.
GGATATTCGGTCAATCAATTCGTTATATTTGAAAATTTCAAGCAAACTTTTATTTAGATGCGTGTAGGAGGACTGTGGGAACTACTGCATTTGTTGGTATTACGGCTGTAGAATCTTATTGAAAACCGCAGCAATACCAGCGACACACTTTTTGAGGTTCTGCGCATGCGTCAGCGCTCTACCTATACTTTAATATGGCACCGTAATACCAATGCAGTAATAGCAGTAACAATTGTTCTAAAATTGTACTTTAATCGATAGATATGATGCCTAAGTTCCATTATTACAAAGAATCATAATTTTTTTTGCATGAAGACGAAATCTATTGGTTTGAAACTAACCTGAAAAATACCGCCATAGTACCCATATTTACCCTATTCCTCTGACATATTCTCTTTTGAAAAGTAGTTCCTCCTACAATAGTTTAATCAACACTGTATTGTTTATACATGATACTTGTAGTTCGAGGACGGACGTGCCAATTTAACATGACAATTACATTAAATTAATCTGAATTTCTTCTGAATTTCATGTAATCTGCAGGTGCAACTTCATTTGAAAATTCATGTAAAAATTGAGTTGGAATTTATTGATATTTGCAAAAAGGGAATAATAATATACCTGGATAGTCATTGATCGGGCGCCGCAATTGACATGCTTGCCCCGGAAGTGCTAGAGTGAAGAATTGATTATTTAATGACAATTAAGTAAAAATTTTTTATCTAACCCTTTCAGTCACAGTGGGACATATACGCCCCACCTTTTTGCTTATCTTTTCTCCTCTGTACTTTTCATTCTACGAGTAAATTTCTCGTTTTTTTTTATTTTCAAATTATCAGATAGTTAAGCATTGCCTCCTGACTATTTTATTGATTTTTTTATTTATTTTTATGTTATAAACAAATTCATAGTAAAAAGAGTGCCTTTTTGGATTAATTGAGTGACTGAAAGGGTTAAAAAATTTGCAGGGGTAAATCGTAATTAGGTATATGCAAAACCTTCTCAGTTGCAAATATCCAGCTGGTTTTCACCTGGATTTCGACCTGAACTTTTACCTGAATTTTCACCTAAAATGCATGTACAATTCATGTAAAACCCACGCGAGATCTCCCAAATTTTATGTGATTTTCCACGTGTCAAAATTCCAAAAACGACGCATGAATTTTATGTAAAATTCACGTCGTTTCACCCGATATTCACGTGAACTTCACCAGAGATAAATTACAGCTTTGTTATCGTGTTATCTTTTATACAGCTGAATTTCATGTGAATTGCAAGAATTTTTTGTGAACTTCACATAGATTTCTGGTAATAATCATGTGGATTTTAGATTCAATACAACATAAGAGATAGTTAGACGGACGTGAAATGAACCTGAAATCCACGTGAAATACAGCTGCAAATGGGTAACATGAAAACGAAGCCATATTTAATTTCTGGTGATATTCACGTGAATTACGGGTGGAAATCACGTAAGTTTTAGGTCAAATTCATCTGATTTTTTACCTAAATCTTTCACCTAAATTACAACGTTATATTATTATTATTATCTTTATTTCCTGTTCAGATTACATTAATCTTTTAACATATTTTCCGTCATACATAGCATCTTAAGATTATGGTCTGGTTTTTGCTCACATTTGTCATTTGATCTACGCTCAACACTATAATTTCGCTATTCACATTTTACATTTTATTTACCGCATTTACAATTAGTGCATTTCGGTGTATAAGTACTTTCGCAGTTCCCTCTCGTAATCTCTCCAGCGTCTAGTCTCTTAGAATTCGCCGGGTTGATTCGCCCCTAGACTTGGCTAATTTTTCAAATATTTTGAAATACTCGCATACTTCCTTATTAAGAGCCCCTCTTATTATTTCTTTTAAGTTTTCCCTATACTCGGACCATCCACCAGTGACCCCTTTGCATTTTATGGTACTTTTTGCAGCTTGACAATCTATTATGTGCTACAACGTTTCCAGTTCTAACCCACACAACTTGCAGTTTTGTTCCTTAAATCCCTTCTTTCCCCCTCTGATCACTCACCCGCATCTGATCCGTGCCCACTGCTCCTTTATTTCCCCACTATATTCCTTATTTTCCCAGTATGGCTCTCTACCTATGTCTCTTTTCTACTCTTTGTATTCCTTGCAAAAACTTGCTCTTTCTATCCTGCCCCAGTCCTTTTGAATCTCCTGCTCTACTTTAGTCTTAATCATATTTTCCAAACTCGCCTTGACTTCTTCGATCTCTCCTCCTTGATACAGTATTTCTATCGTCCTCCCATCTCCCACTTCCTTAAAGCTTTTTTCGACCTCCTTACCTCACTCGCTCGGATATTTATTTATTATTCCCCTCAGTTCTTCCCTCAAACAGAGTTTAGGCCATCTATTCTCCCCCATTTGTAGTATACTTATTAAATAGCTCGCTGCTCTCTTTTTCATGTCTATTTCGAAACTTCTAGTGCCTGCCTCCATTCGCCATATACAATCCGGTATGCTCAAGCCCATACTCATTTTTACGTACCGTTTTTGGACTTTTTCAATTTCCTCTCTTTTACCCCACCCCCAGATTTCCGCACCATAGAGACACCCTGCTCTTATTATTGCTTCCATTAGATACAGCCTTTTGCTTAATGTTTCTAATCTAGCCCTTTTTGTGATTCCCCAAACAGCGTTTGTAGCCCTTTTTAATTTTTTCGCGATTATATTTAAGTGATGTGAGTAGCCGTTTCCCACCGTGAAGTTAAATCCGAGGTATTTATATGCGTTTACTACTTCTATTTTTTCTCCTCTATATTTCCATTCTTCCCCCTTTTTTTGTCTAGCCCCTTTCCTAAATATCATAACCTTCGTTTTCGACGTGTTAACCGTCATTTTATTCTTGTCAGTATATTTTTCCAACTTCTCAAACATCGCCTGCAACCCTTCCCTATCATCTGCAACTATGGCTATATCGTCAGCGAATTTCAAGCAGTATATTTTATTTTTACCTATTACAGTTCCCCGTACCCTTTGTTTTTCCCAAATTTCATCTATGTCATCTAGGCCTAAGCAGAACAGACTGGGGCTTAGCGGACAGCCTTACCTCACCTCTTTTCTGGTTGTGAAACTTTCCGGGACCCCTTGTCCCGTTAGTACCTCATTTCGCGTTTTTTTATATATTCGTGTGATCATATTTAGTATTCTACCCTTTAGGCCCAATTTTTCCAGTTTGTCTAAAAGTATTTCCCTATCTACTACATCAAAAGCAGTTTTAAAATCTATGAAGCCTACGTATAGTCTACCTCTTGGATTTTTTAGCTTATTGCCTATTAAACTATTTAGGACAAATATTTGATCCCTGGTGCCCCTTTTTCCTCTAAATCCGCCTGGCTCTCTCTAAAAACATTCTTTTCCTCCGTCCATAGTCTGATTCTAGCCGCGATAATATTTGTTAATAGTTTATACCCTGTATTTAGCAGTGAAATGCCCCTGTAATTCCCTACATTGCTCTCGTCTCCCCCTTTATATACAGGGACTATTATAGCCGTTTTCCAACTATATACTAGCCCTCTTTTCAGCCACAAGTCGTTCAGTATACCTGTCAATTCTTCCATCCACACCTCCGGTAGCACTTTTAGAAATTCCGTACTGATCCCATCTTCCCCTGGCGCTTTTTTGTTTTTCATTCTCCTGATTGTGAGTATTACTTCCACCTCCCCTACGCTTATTTCTCTGTTCCATTCTTCCTCTGATTCCCTACCGTTTTCTTCTACCCCTGTCCTGTCCCCCACGCTATTTCCCTTTTCTACTCTAATCTCGATTTCTCCCGCACCCAGAAATTTCTTGAAATGACCCACCCATTCTTCTGCTTTGAAATTGTCTCCTCTTTTTTGCTTTCTGGTTCTAAAGAAACCCACCGCTTCCCAGAAGTTAGACATATTTTTACTATTTTTGACCCTATCCCATTTCTTTTCCATATATTCTTTATGCTTGTTTCATCTGATTTCTTTTAATTTCTCTCTCTCCTTTTTTAATTCTAGTTTGTTTGTATCATTTTTAGTTTTTAGCCACTTTTTAAGACATTGCCAAACGCGTTTTCTCTGCTCTATTGCTTCCACTATAAACATCCTCTTACCGTCCTTTTTGCTAAGTTTTTTCTGCATACCTAAATCTTTTGCGACTTTCCTAATTGTATTTATTAATTTCTCCCACCTCTCTTGCTCCGTCGCCTCCCCCTCTGCTATGGCTTCCCCTTCTACCTTCATTTTCTCCCTGTAGTCTTCTTCCTTCCTGCTATCCCACTTTAAGAACTCTTTGATGCCGTTCCCTGTGGCTTCACTGCGTGCACCTACCATGCTGGCCTTTGCGTTAACATTATTTAGAATTAATTCAACTGGCAGGTGGTCCGATTCTATTCGTGGGATCACTCTTATATCTAGCACCGCGTTTTCCCTTACGTTATCGAATTCTATAACCAAGTCTAGTACCGAATTGCCCCCCTCGCCTACGTATGTTAGTTCGCCCATCTTATCTCCTTCCACACAGCAATTACAACGTTATATATTATATACATATTGTAACCGCCTAGTATGTTAATACAGAGTGGGTGGGTGAAGCCAGCCCGCCCACCTTTAGGATGCACACTTTCCCATATTTTCAGACGGTTCCGGTTTATAAGAGTGTTACAATTCCGTAACGCTGCCTAGACGGGCTACATTTTCAGTTACTGCACTAGTTTAGGTGGAAAATCAGGTGAAAAGTTGGTGAATAACGTGATTTCCATCCGTAATTCACGTGAATATTACCAGAAATTAAATATGGCTTCGTTTTTCTGTTACCGATTTGCAGCTGTATTTTACGTGGATTTCAGATTCATTTCACCTCCGTCTAGCGATCTCTTCAGTTGAATTGGATCTAACATCCACATGATTATCACCAGAAACATACGTGAAGTTCACAAAAAATTCCTGCTATTCACGTGAAACTTAGCTGTATAAAGGATAACAGGGCAACAAAGCTGTATCTCTGACGGAGTTCACGTGAATATCAGGTGAAACGACGTGTATTTCACATAAAATTTATATGACGTTTTTGGAATTTTGACACGTGTAATCCACAAAAAAATCACAAAATTTGGGAGATCTCACATGGGTTTCACATGAATTTTATATGCATTTTAGGTGAAAATTCAGGTGAAAATTCAGGAGGAAATTCAGGTGAAAACCAGCTGAATATTTGCAACCGGGTGCAATGTTTTATCAATATTAAATTGTTCTTTAATCAAGACAATAATTCACAGTTACGCATTGAACCATTTTTGAAATTTGCATGATTGTCTTCAAAGTCCGAATCTGAAGCATCCACGATTCTGTCATTACACAAGATTCTAATTTTTTCTTTAACAATATCATTGGATATACGGTCAATCAATTCGTTATATTTGAAAATATCTAGCAAACTTCTATTTAGATGTGTGTATTTCTTTTTACTAGTGATGTAAATTACTAACTGCGTACTCGTTAAAAATGACAATCAAAAATTTAGAATTGTATATAGTGACTGAATGCTGCATGTTTTAAACTCGTACCTCGGGGACAATGATGCAAATTTCGACACTATAGAAATATTAACATTGCAGCAGGAACGGCTTTTTAAAATTGTCGACGCCATCAAAATACATAGGCCCAAAATTTAAATTATTAAGAGTTTGGCATACTAAATTACCTGCATTTCTTTATACTCCTGCAAATTCGTCAAATGAAAAATTCTTATTTCATTGTCCCAAAGTTAATAACGCTTCACTCTCGTACTTTGAGGACTAGCATGGCCATCGCGACACCCGAGAAATAACTACAGGTTTAATTATTGCTGTCCCGTTGAAAATATCTTTATGAATTCCCCCAGAATTTCCTCCTGAATTTTCCAACGAACTTTCTCTTGCAAATTGCGTGAAATTCAGATGAAATTAAGAAAAAATGAATGTAAAATCATGTGAATTTGGTATAGAAGTCTAAAAACGGACCATAGATTTATCTTCAAATTCGCGCAAAATTCATGTGAATCTCTACTGAATTATGTCCCGGCTTCATTTATATTAAAATATTCCTTAACGAAATTTTCTCTGAAATGTTCCTCGATTTTTTTGTGAAATTTTTTGTAAATTTCTATATATTTACTACAACGTTTCAAGATCTTTTTAGGTGCTCGGCTTTCTGCAAATTGGCATCATATTGTAATTGGACGACCTGCTTATTTCGTTCTTTTATATTCGTAAGTGTATCCACATGTAACATATGAAAATTCTCAGTGCAAATATATTGTTTGAAAAATAAACGATATAGATTGTAATCAAGAGATTAAGTGGATAGATTCATTTACAAGGCTATCAAATTTTCCGACACCGCATATCAATATTTAAATGTGTTATCGGAATAGCTATTTTTATACAATATATGCAATTAGCGTTTACAAAATTAAATGATTGCTTTCCGAATTGACAATTTTGAGCATTATCTAAAAATTGTTATAAAAGTTGCATGTTCGTGTCCCCAAAATCGGAGGTCGATGCATCACAATCGTCTATGTTCTTCATACCCACTTTTACGGACGATTTGACACAATCGACAGATTCTGATTAGTCTGATTTCGATATATAAGTATTTTTTAATAGCCCAATTTATATGCATGATTATTACTGAATATATACCTAGTTAAATTTTAGGATACTAAATTATTTGTGGAAATATTTGCTTGTCCTCAAAGTACGAGAGTAAAAAGTTATATCGTTCATGTAAATTATTCAGGTACTGTGAGAAAACGATAGATTTCTGAAAAATAGTTACTTTATTATATAAATGCTCAATGCAAATATATTGTTTGAGAAATAAACGATATAGTTTATCATCAAGAAATTTAGTGGAAATATTCAAACACAGGATTCTAAAATTATCCATCCGAGATCTAAAAGATCCTCCGAATATCGATTATTTCGATTATTAAATGTATTATCGAAATTTTACTTTTTATTAGCCCAATTTCTGTCGGGGAAATAATTACTTTATTATGTAAAGTCTCCTTGCAAATATATTTTTTGAAAAATAAACGATATAGTTTTTAATCAAGAAATTAAGTGGATAGATTCATTTACAAGGGTATAAAATTTTCCGACATCGAATATCTATATTTAAGGTAGTTCTCATCATATTGCAAAAACTGAAAAAGCTTCTGGAAAAAATATACAAATATTCTTCAAAGTGACAGAAATGATACCATATGTTTGTTTATATACATTGCGGAACAAATTTTTGAGACAAAAATTCTTAAAAATGGTTATTTTTACATGAGAGTAAATGAGTGATATATCAATGGTGACAGAAAGTAATAGTATTACTCATAAAAAAAACTGGACTTCAAAAAGAAAAGCATATCATTCAAAATATTACTTATGTCGACTGCAATTTACTATCAACTGATAAGAATTTTTCCATCCGTCTTACAGTCTTACAAATTAAATTAAAATAATTAATATTTATGGCAGTCAGATTGCCCTTGTTTATAATCACCCCCGCAGAATCTGAAATAAAAACTTAATTAAAACCTGGAAAAAACTTTGTTAGCAAAGTGGGGGTAAGAGAGAACAACGGGTATATAAGGAGGTGTATCGCGGGTTTTATTTCAGTCCCTGAGGAGGAGCCGGAGCGGGCTCGAAACGTTGGACAAGGTGGTGGTGGTGGGGACAGCCAGATCGTCCTTTGCTAACAAAGTTTTTTCCAGGTTTTAATTAAGTTTTTATTTCAGATTCTGCGGAGGTGATTATAAACAAGGGCAATCTGACTGCCATAAATATTAATTATTTTAATTTAATTTGTAAGACTGTAAGACCGATGGAAAAATTCTTATCAGTTGAAAGAAAAACATAGCTTAAGAAAGATGAAATTCGGCACTTTCTATTAAATTTATCAAATATGTGTCAAGCCGATCTTTTTAAAAAGATATTAATGATTATAAACACAAATAGCAGACGACGTGCACGAGAGCGAGAGAGACAGAACGACGCCCATGGTATAGTTTCTGCTCTCGCTGAGCCACAAACTGTAGTGCCCGAGGAGGACCCCCTTAAATGTGTTATCAAAATAGTTTTTTAATACAATATCTGCATTTATGGTTTATAAAATTAAATAATTGTTTTCAGAATTACCACTCTTTCAGAATTATTTGAGGAAATATTCGTATGCATCATCTCAAAGGACGAGAGTAAAAAATTCTAACGTTAATGTAGATTATTCAGGTACAGTCAGACAACGATCGATTTCGGGAAAAGAATTACTTTATTATGTAAACGATCAGTGCAAATCTATTGTTTGAAAAATAAACGACATAGTTTGTAATCAGGAGATTAAGTTGAAAGATTCATTTACGCGTTAAATAAAACCTGAATAATTATGAAAATTCTCAATATTGTGCTCAGAAACCGCCTTATCGTATAGAGCACAATACCAAAAATTACTATTTTCAAACAGTAAATAGCTATGGCGGATAATGCATATCGTGCATGTATTGTAACCTTGTGAATGTTACCATAAGAAAACCGTGAATAATGATGATGTTTTTAACAATAAATATCCAATGTTATTATACAAACCGCCTTCTCGTGAACCGCAATAATTAAAAAACGGTGAACCATGATATACATCATAAGATAGTTATAAGATGGGTATTATAATATTTATCGTTTATTATTGCTCCGCCAACAACAACTCGTGTCGTGCCATGAGGATATTTCAGCTTATTCTCTTTTCGTTACATCGTTATAGCAATAATCTACACATAATAAGAGACTAAGTCTTACTGTATTTTCTGTCATATTTTCTAGAACTACTTTTCATCAATATGACCAACTGGGACATTAATAATTAAAATCCGATATGGGCAATTATCACTTTTTATTTTTTCCGTGTAAATTTTGAAACAAATACAAGAACTGAAAAATCAGTCGGATAGAGAAAATGAAAATTAATTAAGAGATATATAATTAATAGACGTAATTTATATCTTTGTAAAAAGAAAAACTAAAAAAATGAAAAATCCTTACGGTTGGAAGCGAATAGGATCTAAAAACCGCCTTCTCGCAACCCAGTTACATATAAAAAGGTCAACACTTAAACAATTAATACTTTTCATTAATGTGTTCCAGTTTTAAATTATCATAGAAAACATTATCTACCGTTCTGCTATCTTAAGGAAGTCGCGTTAAATAAAACCTTAATAATAATGAAAATTCTCAATATTGTGCTCAGAAACCGCCTTATCGTATAGAGCACAATACCAAAAATTACTATTTTCAAACAGACAAATAGCTATGGCGGATAATGCATATCGTGCATGTATTGTAACCTTGTGAATGTTACCATAAGAAAACCGTGAATAATGATGATGTTTTTAACAATAAATATCCAATGTTATTATACAAACCGCCTTCTCGCGACCCGCAATAATTAGAAAACGGTGAACGATGTTATCCATCATAAGATAGTTATAAGATGGGTATTATAATATTTATAGTTTATTATTGCTCCGCCAACAACAACTCGTGTCGTGCCGTGAGGATATTTCAGCTTATTCTTTTTTCGTTACATCGTTATAGCAATAATCTACACATAATAAGAGACTAAGTCTTACTGTATATTCTGTCATATTTTCTAGTACTACTTTTTATCAATATGACCAACTGGGACATTAATAATTAAAATCCGATATGGGTAATTATCACTTTTTATTTTTTCCGTGTAAATTTTGAAACAAAAATACAAAATACAAAATCTTGAAGACTCAGCTGATTATTTTCCCAGTACGTGAAAAAAGCATATTTCTTTTTTTAAATAAAATTTTTCGGGGATGTCCTCATACAGTATTCCATTTTGATGCCCATGCACTATTTTCTTTATGTAGGAATTTGATCAATTATTATGAAACATAATATTTTTAACTATGCGTCACTTTCGTCCAAGAATTTGCGATTTTTCTTCATATATTTGTAGAATATGTTATTTTTCATGTAAGGTAAAAGATAAGCTTTATTTAGATTTTTCTTATCTCAAATTTCAGCAGGAACTTTTCATACAGTATTGCGTTTTGATGCCAACGCTGCATTTTATTCATAAAAAAAATTATAACAAATATCATGGAAGGTTACATTTTTTAAAGTGCGAAATGTAAGTTCCAGAATTTTATGATACCTTCGACATACCTAAATATATGTGTGTTTTCTCGATTTCCCGGAATATTTATAATTCTAATGAATAATTATAATTATGTGGTAAATGATAAAGGATTTCAGATTGTTTAATACAATGGCAAATAAAATATTCGTAACTAACTTCCAAATTATGAAGCGTCAGCTGCTTATTCTCCCAGTACGTAAGAAACAGCTTTATTACGAACTTTTTTACTTCAAATTTTTCGGAAAAGTCTTCATACAGTATTACATTTTGATACCCACACCTCATTTTACTTCTTATAAAAATTGTAATAATTACCATTAAATTTTACATTTTCTAAATTGCGAAATCTAAGTTCCAGTATTTGAGGATATCGTCGACATTCCTTGAAATATGCGTAATTTCTGGATATTCACCGAATATTTCTGATATACGCTATCCTAATGAATAATGATATTTATAAGGTAAATTATAAAGGATTTATGATAGTTTAATGTAATGGCAAATAAAATATTCGTTACTAATTTGCAAAATCATGAAGCGTCAGCTGCTTATTTTCCCAGTACGTAAAAACACTTTTATTACGAACTTTTTTACTTCAAATTTTTTTGAAAAGTCTTCATACAGTATTCCATTTTGATGCCAACGCCGCATTTTATTCATAGAAAAAATTATAACAAATATTGTGAAATGTTATATTTTTTAAAATGCGAAATTTAAGTTGAAGGATTTGAGGATATCCTCGTCATTTGCGAAATATGTGTGTTTGCTGGATTTTCCCTGAGTATTTCTAATATATACTCTTCTAATGAATAATTATATTTATAAAGAAAATAATAAACGATTTAAGATTGTTTAATACAATGATAAATAAAATATTGGCAAATAATCGTACAAAATCTTGAAGAGTCAGCTGGTTATTTTCCCAGTACGTGAAAAAAGCATATTTCGATTTTCTTAAATGAAATTTTTCGGGGATGTCCCCATACAGTATTCCCTTTTGATGCCCATGCACTATTTTCTTTATGTAAGAATTTAACCAATTATTATGAAACATAACATTTTTAACTATACGTTAGTTACGTTCAAGAATTTGCGACTCGTTCGTCCGAATCTCTCTCTCTCTCTCTCTCTCTCTCTCTCTCTCTCTCTCTCTCTCTCTCTCTCCCTGCGTTGTCCCTCTGTCGTCCGGTCGTATTTAACTACAACCTGCCAGACCCCTTCTTCTTCTTGTCCTACGTGGGAACTAATCCTCCTGCAACTGCTGATGCGGGTTGTCAGCAGTTTTGTTGCGCGTATCCTTGATTCTCCTGACCGACAATCATTGCGCCAGAGCGTCAACACCTTCATCCGGTGCGACGAATGTTTCTTCACAGCTTAATTTTTGTCAATGCTCCACGAACGAGGTGTATCCAAACGATGCTGTTCACCTCCTTCCTTGACACGGCATACTTCACCGCGTATTTTCATATATTTACTTAATATGTTTCCTACTATGATTCTAATCCGGTTGGCCTAATACATATTTCATTTGTCACCATAATCTGGTGTTTTTCGATATTACAATATGAATTCGAATTTGTTGATCAAAATGTCCTTTATTGAAATGTGTCATTCTAATACTGTCAAAGAATTTATTTACTTATACTCCAGTATCAATGACGAAATTGTATAGCTCTTCTGTCTTTATACTTTATTAGATGCTAGAACATTGGGGGATTATGGTCGCGTCTTGCCATTTATATCTGCATACAACCCCTCTGTCGTCCTAACTGGTTTGGCCTGTGGCTCCTTAGTTAGCTAATCTCGATTTTTTTATCTTTATCACCAGTAATTAATCAATTTATAATATTTTTTTAAATTATGTTAAATTGGCAGTTGTCGTTCTAAACCGGCCACTGAAACTAATTAGTAGTTCTTTCGTATAACAAAATCATAATCTCTTGTCTCTTAAGCCATCTGTAGTATGATGATAACAATAAATATCCATTATTATTCTACAAACCGCCTTCTCGCGACCCACCAATAATTAAAATATTGCAACTCCTTAAATTCAACGACGTATATTGCATAAGAGATAGATTAACATGGAAACGATAGACCATGTTATCCGTCATTTAAGGTAGTTAAACGATGGGTATTATAATAACAATCATTTATTATTGCTCCGCAAACACCAGGTCGTGTCGAGTACATATTTCTTTTGTCACCATAATCTGGTGTTTTCCGGTAGTACAATATGAATTCCAATTAGTTGATCAAAATATCCTTTATTGAAGTGTGTCGATCTAAGCCGGTCACAGAATTTATTTATTTATACTCCAGTATCAATGACGAAATTGTATAGCTCATCTGTCTTTATATTTTATTAGATGCTAGAACATTGGGGGATTATGGTCGCGTCTTCCCATTTATATCTGCATACAACCCCTCTGTCGCCCTAACTCGTTTGGCTAGTGTATTTCCTTAGTTAGCTTATCTCGATTTTTTTATCTTTATCACCAGTAATTAATCAATTTATAACATTTTTTTATATTATGTTAAATTGCAGTTGTCGTTCTAAACCGGTCACTGTAACTAAATGGTAGTCCTGGCGTATAACAAAATTATAATCTCATGTCTCTTAAACCATCTGTAGTATGATAATAACAATAAATATCCATTATTATTCTAAAGACCGCCTTCTCGCGACCCGCCAATAATTAAAATATTACGACTGCTTAAATTCAACGGCGTATATTGCATAAGAGATAGATTAACATGGAAACGATAGACCATGTTATCCGTCATATAAGGTCGTTAAACGATGGTTATTATAATAATAATCGTTTCTTATTGCTCCGCAAACACCAGGTTGTGTCGAGTACATATTTCTTTTGTCACCATAATCTGGTCTTTTTCGGTAGTACAATATGAATTCGAATTAGTTGATCAAAATATCCTTTATTGAAGTGTGTCGTTCTAATCCGGTCACAGAATTTATTTATTTATACTCCAGTATCAATGACGAAATTGTATAGCTCATCTGTCTTTATATTTTATTAGATGCTAAAACATTGGGGGATTATAGTCGCGTCTTGTCATTTATATCTGCATACAACCCCTCCGTCGCCGTAACTCGTTTGGCTCGTGTATTTGCTTAGTTAGCTTATCTCGATTTTTTTATCTTTATCACCAGTAATTAATCAATTTATAAAATTCCTTTAAATTATGTTAAATTGCAGTTGTCATACAAAATCATAATCTCATGTCTCTTAAACCATCTGTAGTATGATCATAACAATCAATATCCATTATTATTCTAAAAACCGCCTTCTCGCGACCCGCCAATAATTAAAATATTACGACTGCTTAAATTCAACGGCGTATATTGCATAAGAGATAGATTAACATGGAAACGATAGACCATGTTATCCGTCATATAAGGTTGTTAAACGATGGGTATTATAATAATAATCGTTTATTATTGCTCCGCAAACACCAGGTCGTGCCGAGTAAATATTTCTTTTGTCACCATAATCTGGTGTTTTTCGGTAGTACAATATGAATTCGAATTAGTTGATCAAAATATCCTTTATTGAAGTGTGTCGTTCTAATCCGGTCACGGAATTTATTTATTTATACTTCAGTATCAATGACGAAATTATATAGCTCTTCTCTCTTTATATTTTATTAGAAGCTAGAACATTGGGGGATTATGGTCGCGTCTTGCCATTTATATCTGCATACAACCCCTCCGTCGCCCTAACTCGTTTGGCTAGTGTATTTCCTTAGTTAGCTTATCTTGATTTTTTAATCTTTATCACCAGTAATTAATCAATTTATAACATTTTTTTATATTATGTTAAATTGCAGTTGTCGTTCTAAACCGGTCACTGTAACTAAATGGTAGTCCTGGCGTATAACAAAATTATAATCTCATGTCTCTTAAACCATCTGTAGTATGATAATAACAATAAATATCCATTATTATTCTAGAAACCGCCTTCTCGCGACCCGCCAATAATTAAAATATTACGACTGCTTAAATTCAACGGCGTATATTGCATAAGAGATAGATTAACATGGAAACGATAGACCATGTTGTCCGTCATATAAGGTTGTTAAACGATGGTTATTATAATAATAATCGTTTCTTATTGCTCCGCAAACACCAGGTTGTGTCGAGTACATATTTCTTTTGTCACCATAATCTGGTGTTTTTCGGTAGTACAATATGAATTCGAATTAGTTGATAAAAATATCCTTTATTGAAGTGTGTCGTTCTAATCCGGTCGCAGAATTTATTTATTTATACTACAGTATCAATGACGAAATTGTGTAGCTCATCTGTCTTTATATTTTATTAGATGCTAAAACATTGGGGGATTATAGTCGCGTCTTGCCATTTATATCTGCATAAAACCCCTCCGTCGCCGTAACTCGTTCGGCTCGTGTATTTGCTTAGTTAGCTTATCTCGATTTTATTACCTTTATCACCAGTAATTAATCAATTTATAAAATTTCTTTATATTATGTTAAATTGCAGTTGTCATACAAAATCATAATCTCATGTCTCTTAAACCATCTGTAGTATGATGATAACAATAAATATTCATTATTATTCTACAAACCGCCTTCTCGCGACCCACCAAGAATTAAAATATTACGACTCCTTAAATTCAACGACGTACATTGCATAAGAGATAGATTAACATGGAAACGATAGACCATGTTATCCGTCATATAAGGTAGTTAAACGATGGGTATTATAATAATAATCGTTTATTATTGCTCCGCAAACACAGGTCGTGCCGAGTAAATATTTCTTTTGTCACCATAATCTGGTGTTTTTCGGTAGTACAATATGAATTCGAATTAGTTGATCAAAATATCCTTTATTGAAGTGTGTCGTTCTAATCCGGTCACGGAATTTATTTATTTATACTCCAGTATCAATGACGAAAATATATGTATAGCTCTTCTCTCTTTATATTTTATTAGATGCTAGAACATTGGGGGATTATGGTCGCGTCTTGCCATTTATATCTGCATACAACCCCTCTGTCGCCCTAACTCGTTTGGCTAGTGTATTTCCTTAGTTAGCTTATCTCGATTTTTTAATCTTTATCACCAGTAATTAATCAATTTATAACATTTTTTTATATTATGTTAAATTGCAGTTGTCGTTCTAAACCGGTCACTGTAACTAAATGGTAGTCCTGGCGTATAACAAAATTATAATCTCATGTCTCTTAAACCATCTGTAGTATGATAATAACAATAAATATCCATTATTATTCTAAAAACCGCCTTCTCGCGACCCGCCAATAATTAAAATATTACGACTGCTTAAATGCAACGACGTATATTGCATAAGAGATAGATTAACATGGAAACGATAGACCATGTTATCCGTCATATAAGGTTGTTAAACGATGGTTATTATAATAATAATCGTTTCTTATTGCTCCGCAAACACCAGGTTGTGTCGAGTACATATTTCTTTTGTCACCATAATCTGGTGTTTTTCGGTAGTACAATACGAATTCGAATTAGTAGATCAAAATATCCTTTATTGAAGTGTGTCGTTCTAATCCGGTCGCAGAATTTATTTATTTATACTCCAGTATCAATGACGAAATTGTATAGCTCATCTGTCTTTATATTTTATTAGATGCTAAAACATTGGGGGATTATAGTCGCGTCTTGCCATTTATATCTGCATACAACCCCTCCGTCGCCGTAACTCGTTTGGCTCGTGTATTTGCTTAGTTAGCTTATCTCGATTTTTTTACCTTTATCACCAGTAATTAATCAATTTATAAAATTTCTTTATATTATTTTAAATTGCAGTTGTCATACAAAATCATAATCTCATGTCTCTTAAACCATCTGTAGTATGATGATAACAATAAATATCCATTATTATTCTACAAACCGCCTTCTCGTGACCCACCAATAATTAAAATATTACGACTCCTTAAATTCAAAGACGTATATTGCATAAGAGATAGATTAACATGGAAACGATAGACTATGTTATCCGTCATATAAGGTTGTTAAACGATGTGTATTATAATAATTATCGTTTATTATTGCTCCACAAACACACGATCGTGCCGAGTACATATTTCTTTTGTCACCATAATCTGGTATTTTTCGATAGTACAATATGAATTCGAATTAGTTGATCAAAATGTCCTTTATTGAAATGTGTCGTTCTAATCCGGTTACAGAATTTATTTATTTATACTCCAGTATCAATGACGAAATTGTGTAGCTCTTCTGTCTTTATATTTTATTAGATGCTAGAACATTGGGGGATTATGGGCGCTTCTTGCCATTTGTATCTGCATATAACCCCTACGTCGCCATAACACGTTTGGCTCGTCTATTTCCTTAATTAGTTTATCACGATTTTTTTATGTTTAGCACCAGTAATTAATCAAGTTATAAAATTATTTTACTTTATGTTAAATTGGCAGTTGTCGTTCTAAACCGGTCTCTGTAACTAATTGGTAGTCGTGGCGTATAACAAAATTATAATCTCGTGTCAGTTAAACCATCTGTAGTATGATGATAACAATAAATATCCATTATTATTCTACAAACCGCCTTCTCGCGACCCGCCAATAATTAAAATATTATGACTGCTTAAATGCAACGACGTATATTGCATAAGAGATAGATTAACATGGAAGCGATAGATCATGTGATCCATCATATAAGGTAGTTAAACGATGAGTATTATAATTATAATCGTTTATTATTGCTCCGCAAACACCAAGTCGTGTTGAGTAGTGATAATATTTTTGTTTTTTTTTTTCGTTCCATCGCTATAGCAATAATCTACACATAACTTAAATTAATAATTAAAATCCGATGTGAGTAATTATCGGTTTTTATTTTTGCAGTATAAATTTTCAAACAATAACAAGAACCGAAGATTCAGTCTGATAGAGAAAGTGGAAATTAAATAATAGATAATGTAATTAATAGTCGTAATTTATGTCTTTGTAAAACTAAAAACTAAAAAAAAGAAAAATCCTTATAATTGGATACGAATGGGATCTAAAAACCGTCTTCTCGCAACCCAGTTAGAGATAAAAAAAATTCAACACTTTAACAATTAATACTTTTCTTTAATTTCTGCCAGTTTCAAATTATCATAGAAAAAATCGTCTACCATTCTGCTATCTTAATGTAGTCGCGTTAAATAAACCCTGGATAATAATGAAAATTCCCAGTTATTTTGTTCAGAAACCGACTTCTCGCATACTGCACACCAGTAATAGTACATTATGATACTAGTGGCATAAGTTGCACTTTACGGCACGAAGTGTATAAGCGCCCGAGCGTAGCGAGTGCGCTTAACGCCGTGCCGTAAAGAACGACTAGTGACACGTGTATCGTACATTATTTTATAGCACCGACTGCATAAATCTGCCATGTCACGCCTATTTGTGCCATTAGCAGTCCATTTTTGCACCGTGTTGTATCGCTCGAGCGATAACGACTTTTCTTCATATTTGTTGAATAAGTTATTTTTCATGTAAGGTAAAAGATAAGCATTATTTAGAATTTTCTTCTTTCAAATTTCAGCAGCAACTTTTCCTACAGTATTCCGTTTTGATGCCAACGCCGCATTTTATTCATAGAAAAAATCATAATAAATATCATGGAATGTTACATTTTTTAAAGTGCGAAATGTAAGTTCCAGAATTTGATGATACCCTCGACATACCTCAATATATGTGTTTTTTCTGAATTTTCCCCAAATATTTGTAATTCTAATGAATAATTATATTTATAAGGTTAACTATAAAGGATTTAAGATTGTTGAATACGATGGCAAATAAAATATTCGTAACTTATTTGCAAAATCATGAAGCGTCAGGTGCTTATTTTCCCAGTATGTGAAAAACACCTTTATTACGAACTTTTTTACTTCAAATTTTTCGGAAAAGTCTTCATACAGTATTCCATTTTGATGCTAATGCCGCATTTTATTCATAGAAAAAATTATAACTAATATCATGAAAAGTTACATTTTTTAAAATGCGAAATTTAAGTTCAAGGATTTGAGGATATCCCAGATAGCATGTTCCGTTTTGCGAACGTTGCAAAAACGTTGCTTTGAAAACTATAAAACGTTTAATTATTGGTGTCAGAAAGGAGTTAACAACGTTGTCACAACGTTGGAATGTCCGCCTTTGTAGCAAAAAACTCGTTTCAGAAACGTGTTAGGAAAATCTTTAGCGCGCTTTGATCACGTTGCTAGATCTTTTTAATGGCAACCTATCTACAACGTCTTTGAAACGTGATTATTGTCCCTTTGGTATTTTCAATGTAGTTTTCAGTTTTCGTTGTTAAGGGGTTGCTAGAACGTTTACTTGCAATGAGCCTGCAACCTATAAACAACGTTCCCACAACTATTTTGACAACTCCAATACTTTAAAGCATGTTGCTGCTAACCCGTAGTAAAACTGTTGTTACAACGTTGTCGCAGCAACGGTGCGCTTTACGTGCTCGCAACGTGTCAAAAACGCTTCAAAGAACGAATTAGGAACACCATTCGCAACATTTTAGGAACGTCAAAGCATCGTCATCGATAACCACCAACCTTGGCACATTTTTTTTATAATTTCTTATTCAAATTATTTCACGCAGATATTGCGTAAAATTTGAAGTCCCCTATATATAAGGGGAGTATCAAAAACAAGGTAAGCCTTGTAATTTGGACCCTTCATAAAAAGAGTCATTTGAAACGTTGAATTTTCACATCTTATATACTCTCGGCCTGCCAAAGTATCCGCGGGAGTCGCAAACTGTGCGCCGCGTAGCGGCAGTGTGGCGAAGGTAAGCTCTTTCAGCGAACACGCGTGCAAATAACACGTTTCAGAAACGTGTTAGGAAGATCGTTAGTGCGCTTGGATCACGTTGCTAGATCGTTTTAATGGCAACCTATCTACAACGTCTTTAAAACATGATTATTGTCCCTTTAGAATTTTTAATGTAGTTTTCATAGTTTTCGTTGTCAACGCGTTGCTAGAACGTTTACTTGCAATGAGCCTGCAACCTAATAAAAAAGGACCTCAAATACATATACGCGTTGAAGCGCGAGCAAACGCGAAATCGGCGAGAGCCACTACAAAAAACTGGCTTCCAATTCCTTGGAATTTTCTTCCTCAAACTAATTTATCCATTAAAATTTAAAAATTTTAAAATCGAAGTAAATTTTTCATAACAAAAATTTTCTTTTCATTTAAGTATGCAGGGGATAATCGTGCGATGATTTCACGCAACGAACTGACTTGAAAAATATAAAAAAAGCGGCCTCTGTGTTAATTTCCAGAAGATTGGTTAACTTGCCGCTCAATGCAAAAAGGTGCAATCTCGGCACCAAATGTTAAAGGCGTCTATCTCAGCGTTCGGTGCAAGAAGGTTAAAATTTAAAATGATAATAATGATTATTAAAGAAAATTACGACACAAGTTTGAGGGGGGTACGGGGACCTGTTCGTATGCAAGGAAATAACGAAGATGAGCGATACGAAAAATACGATTATTTAAATAATTTTAACCCTAAGAGTAGTATACATTCTACTATGGAGAGACGGTGAGTCATCGTGCCCTGCCCGGGCTATCTTATCTTTGTTTACATAAACAGTAATTAAGGTATCTTAATAGCCTGTTGTTATGGTTTGTTTACATAAACAAGCAATAAAGAAGCAATTAAGATATCATAATAGCTGTAAATATAAGAAGAGAGGTCCCGTACGGGAATCGGTGACACATTTTCGTCTCTCTCCATAGTAGAATGGTGTTCTCGGGAGGCAGTGATGCTGCCCCTCTTATTATTGGTGTTCAACAATATAGTAATTAATGTGTCTTTATTGATTGTTTATATAAATAAGCAATTAAGATATCTTAATTACATGAACAAACATAAAAATGTTTTTACAAAACAATTAATAAAACACCGATTAAGATTTTTAAATTAATGTTGGTAAACAATAGATAAGAGATTTTTCTGTATCGGGATCGATGACGTCGCGAGCCTACGCCATAGTAGAAAGTATACTGATTTATAAATTTAATTAATCAATATTCTTATTATTTAAACATAATAAACAATAAAAACATCAATTAAGATAAATGAAATATGTGTGCGTGCGTGTATTTGTCCCGTATCGGGATCGATGACGTCACGAGCGTACGCCATAGTAGAAAGTATACTGATTAATAATTTTAATTAATCAATATTCTTATTGTCTAAACATAATAAACAATAAAAACATCAATTAAGATAAATGAAATATGTGTGCGTGTGTGTGTGTGTGTGTGTGTGTGTGTGTGTGTGTGTGTGTGTGTGTGTGTGTGTGTGTGTGTGTGTGTGTGTGTGTGTGTGTGTGTGTGTGTGTGTGTGTGTGTGTGTGTGTGTGTGTGTGTGTGTGTGTGTGTGTGTGTGTGTGTGTGTGTGTGTGTGTGTGTGTGTGTGTGTGTGTGTGTGTGTGTGTGTGTGTGTGTGTGTGTGTAGAAGAAGATATCGAATAGTATGTTTTTACATGATATTATATTGTGGTCCTGAAAAGGACCGTTTTGATAAAAAATTAACAGTAAACGATTATTAAAATCGTTTGTACGCTTGTTTCACTGGAAACGAGAAGGTGTTCTTGGAGAAGCTATTGTGGGATGACGATTTTGATGATGACGACGATGATGGCTGTATAAGCGGCTGCTTCTCTTTATCGCCGGTGTAATTTTTCGCAGCGTTTTTGCTTTGCGGTGGCCCCATACTTCTTGCTTGTTTGACGTTCAATATGAAAATGGTACCTCCCGTTTCACTCATCGCATTATAAATGAATATCCTATACTTTGCATCATCTGGTGTAGAGACCATGCGTAGGAACTGGTGACGCAAAAATGGAGTATGCAGAGTATATCTATGATATATGAATTTTATAAGAAAGGTTTGGTGGATAGAAGGTAAAAAATAAAAAAGATTGTTGGTTCTAATTAAAATTGAATATATATTGTTTAAGCCTTTGAATAATATTACAAATTAATTTGCGAACATATAATCGTACATATCATGAGCCAAGTTGGATAAGCCAAATGCATAACATTCCATAAGAAAAATGTCGTACAAATCTTTATTCATATTACCGAATTCCATGTGCAACTTTGCTCTATTATTAATTTCATTTTTACGCAATGAACAATATTGTTTAAACGCAGCAGTGTCTTTCAAAATATTTTTCGCTTTTTCAGTGCTTTCTCTCTTTAACTCAACTTTTAAAAACTCAATTACGTTATTGATACCGCGATTTATAAATCCGGCACTTTCTTCTAAACGTTTTAGCCACTCATCGACACATTCGCGCACTTCTCGTAGGCCGTTCAAAGTTGCCTGCTGCATGACGATCCCGGGTGGACTTTCGTATTTTCTTTTCTTCTGTGGTGTCTCGTACTGTGAACAACTGTCCGGAAACTGCGTCTCCTCGTCTATTGGTTGCCCTTCGGGAAAGTCTCCTCTGACGAGCTTCGGTGTCGGTACACTAGGTCTCTCGTCGATCAGGATGGACCTCACTCCGTACGCCGTTGTAAAATTGATATCGTGGTTTGGAAGAAATATGTTTGAAGGCTTACCGAAGTCTTTGTAGAAGGTGAATGAATCTAGCACATACCCCATGATCGCGTCCATTTGGTCGCTGATCAGTTCCCAACTGTTTTTTTCGAGAGTTACGTACTTTGCAGGAGACCCTGTACTACAGTGTTTCACCACAGCTCTATAAAACCCTGCGTGGTGTTCCAATCCAACAACGACTCTTTTGGAATTTGATTTATTGATAGCGTAGGTTGTAGACAGGAAGAGATTTGGCAGATCCATGTTTTTATTAACTCGCGATGTTACTGCTACTGCTGCTGCTGCTGCTGCTGGTGGAGGTAGTGGTGGTGCAGCTGATGGCGGAGGTAGTGGTGATGGAGTTACTGCTACTGAAGCTGCTACTGAAGCTGCTGCTGATGCTTCGTTTTTGTCCATTTTAAAGCAAGAGTATACTTAGAGATTGAACGGACACTGGAATATCCACACGCGAGCGTACTCTCAAATGGAATGGATACTCGTGAGTGAAGGCAAGCATGTCGGGCTCCAGCTTTTACACGTATGTCCCCACCATGCTCTGTTTTCCCATTGGCCGATGAATCCGTTACGTACCATTCCCTCATCCAATCAGTGAACGGAGTGATGCCGTTGTAATATATAGAATTCAACAAGATGAAAGCGATGAATGTAACATAACCTTACTACCCGTTTCGTATTCGCGATAAAAAAGTACGTTGGAATGACGTGAGCTTAGAGAGTAACGAATACGCGATAAAAATAACGGTTTCCGAGAAAGAAATCGATGAATGTAACATAACCTCACTTTCCGTTTCGTATTCGCGATAAAAAAGTACGTTGGGATGACGTGCGCTTAGAGAGTAACGCGAATACGGGATAAAAATAACGGTTTCCGAGAAAGAAATCGATGAATGTAACATAACCTCACTTTCCGTTTCGTATTCGCGACAAAAAAGTACGTTGGGATGACGTGCTCTTAGAGAGTAACGAATACGCGATAAAAATAACGGTTTCCGAGAAAGAAATCGATGAATGTAACATAACCTCACTTTCCGTTTCGTATTCGCGATAAAAAAGTACGTTGGGATGACGTGCGCTTAGAGAGTAACGCGAATACGGGATAAAAATAATGGTTTCGGAGAAAGATTATGATGAAAGAAATCCTTGAATGTAACGTAACCTCACTTTCCGTTTTGTGTTCGCGATAAAAAAGTACGTTGAAATGACGTGAGCTTAAACAGTAACGAATACGAGATAAAGATGACGACGAAATAAATTCTTATATGTATAAACCTAACCTTACTTTTGGCTTTGTATTACGCGATAAAAATTTCAGTTACAATCGCAGCCGATGTGAACGTATGATATGAAAATAAGCAAAATAGAGATACTGTTATAATATTAACGTGATAATTTCTTGAAAGCATGCAGGGGAATCAGGTAGGTAAGGATGTGAAAAAGAGTCTAACACTAAATGTAAATTTGTTACAAATACAATTTTTATTTTACGAAGAACTTACAAAAGTATACATATTTTACTCTTACATCTATGATTACAAAAAAAAAAAATTTATAATTTTGCGTTACACGTTTGATTACTCTGCCCAGTTCCCAATGAAGTGTCTCTTGGAAGAAAACGATTTCTGTAAGGATCGCCTTTCTGGCTCGCTTTTGTGAAATAACTTTATAAAATTTAGTAGCTATGTTATCGTTTTTGTATGTATTGTATGAAAAGATGTGACAAAACGCGCGTAAAGAACTACCACTACACAATGATGCAAAAACATAATGCAATATTCACCGCACACTTTTGAATCAAAACTTTGTAATGGTTTCTTGTTCCACTGGAAACGCACGCAGTTTCTTCGTAGGCGATCAAGATGGAGTGCTGAGGTGGGGGCGATCCTGTAACTGTCGAAATATACTCCGTATCCATTTTTGTCTATGTAAATAGCAACCCAATGCGATCCGGGTTTATTTACTGTATCTAGATTGGTCACAATAGCCATAGGTGGACTTAAAATTTTTTGAATGTGATCAGCAGCATACACACCTATTGTATTCGCTCTTAGCGCACGTATCGCATGCATTATTGTCCTTGTGTCCATCATGTAATTGATTCTCCCTGAATATATTTGTATTTACAGACTTTTCACTGGGAACGTTCTCAGTGAATGCAATGTTGAAGTCGTCGTCGTCGTTGTCGTCGTCGTCGTCGTCGTCGTCGTCGTTGTTTGCTTTTACCGCGTGTGTGCTACTGTCGTCGTCGTCGGTTACATCTACTCCACCTGGTTCACCAAAGCGAAAAGACTTTCCGCTTTCGTTACGATACTTGCAAAGAGCAGCGTAAAATCTTTCGCTTTGTATGGTTTCAGTTACTTCGCGCCACTCTTCTGGAAGTATACTGTATAGCCATTTTCTTAATAGGTTTGCTTTGAAAAGTGCACAAAAGTCTTTCTTATTTTCTATATGTTTTTCGATATGACTTGCATACACTAATGAATTCGGAAATAGTCCTTCTAATTTACTAAACGATGGCGACCTCCACTCTTCGAGGTTTATAACGCACCTTCCAAGCACTTTCTCGAGATACCTCCGTTTTTGATCCCCTCGCACGTGGATATTTATCCCCTTCTTGACACGTTTGTAGAGATGATGGCGCAATCGTCGTAATGATACGTCACCTTCGAACCACTCTATTCCGTGTAAGTGAACTGTGCAATAGCTGTTTGTCGTCTTTATGTCTGGTGGCAAATGCAAAAAATTACAAGGTGGGCCTGCTATCCAATGACCGACTATGAGCTCTTGCAATGCGATCACAGCCACTTTCTTTGGCAAAAAATTTCTGTTAACGTCGCGAAAACTTTGTATGTCGACAATGAAATCCATGATTTAAGAAGTGAGCGCGAGAGTGTATCGCTATGTAAAAGACCAAATGACAACTGATCCTCACGCGTAGGCGTTTCATTTCTGATATACGCTTATCCCCACTACTCTTGTTTCTCCTTCTTCTTCTTCTTCTTCTTATATTTACGCGCTAGAATCCGATAGAATTTGCCTGCTCGAATCGATTTCCAGTACGTTATCGTATTCTGCGTAAATAATGCAATTTATGGTACTAGTGAGAGCGCCCTCGAATCGCACTTCCACGCGCACGCTACCCGACCGCACGAGGTTCCAGTGTGTAGCACAATGAGCTGATAAATCTGGTGTTAAGTCAAAAGCCGTCAGAAAATTTCCTCGCGCGTAATTTTGACGATTGATGCCGTTGCCTTCGTTGAGAAAATGTATACCTGTACCCGAGAATAGCGTATGGTAAGCATCTATGTAGAGACCGCTGTTGCCGGTAAAGCGAAGTTGTAACGGTTTGCTTGGAATTTGCACTCCCTCGACGTACAAAGAAAGATAATTTATCGAAAAGTGTTGAAAATTGAACGGGTTGAATTTACGATTTCCATTAAATGCTTTGTTGTCGACGAAACCTATAATTATTCTTTTAGGTAGCTGCCCGAGGATGACGTTGTCGAGAGTGTCCCCGAGAATTCCAGTGTGAAGCGTGAAAGACTTAACTTCGACGCGTGTAATCGGATACTTGGCTGTAGCTTTAGCTAAGGCATTAGCGTGGCCAAGTAAAATACCGGGACTTATCTTTACTCTGCGTATGATGAGACTGGCTTCTTTGATTTTGGCACGGAATTTACCATCATCCGACACATCCATCAAGCAAAATGCATCTTTGCTTCGTACGAGGCCTACTCTCATCTCCACTCCGTTGATAAGCATTTTATCTTGATTAAATACGTCGCAATGCAAATGACCAATCATATCGACGGTTTTCCCTCCAAGTATGTAATGTTGACGATATAGGGCACCTTTGTTAGCGGTAGCATTTTCTATAGGAATATTCGGAGCAGCTTCAAAGTTGTCAAACGTATCATCGTACAGAAGTGCTGTAGTTAAATGCGATTCTTTAGCAGCCGGAGAATAATTCAACAACGATTCAATATAAGCTCTATAGGGGTAGGCGTTGTTGGGAGGTGAAACGAGCTTTTGATTAAAAAAAACGTCGACTTGATTAAATAGCGAATGAAGAAAATTGTTAACTGGCGCGACTTTGGCGTTTTCTGCTTCGCCTTCTATTGGTTCAACCGTTGCTTGAATATAAAGCATCGTGTGCGCAAGGTCTATGTAATGTTCACTACCACTCGGCACCACAAACTCTATGGGGGCATCTCCTTCGTCGCTGAGCGATGACACGGGCTTGTAGTGTAAGAAACTGCTACTCTCTATGGAAGTTTGAGTCGCAGGTAGAGAAAAAATGTCTAACTCACTGGACATACATTCTGTCGAGTGTGAATGTAAGAACGCCATTTTTTCTATTTCGGGCCGAAGATGTCGTTAATATTTCTAAAAGTAGGCTTCTTCCTCTTCTTGTTGACTCTGCCACCTTTTCTTGTAGTTGTTCGTCCCTTCTTCTTCTTCTTCTTCTTCTTCTTTTTCTCGGTGATGCGAACTAATCCGCTTGTCTTCCTCAACTGACGTTTTCGTCTGTGAGCAGGCGTCTTATAACCCGAGCCTTTCATCATCTCAGATATTTTTTCGGCTGCTTTTCTCTTCAAGTTTTTTCTAGATTCTTTGGCTCTGACCTTCACTGCTTCTTTGAAATTGACACCGTTATTCGCCACGTCATCAAAAATATTTAACCCCGCTCGTATGGTTTCTTTTCCTACAGCTTTCGCTCCACTGGAGATGTAAGGCAGCATTTTTCGAAACAGACCGCCTAACCATGCTCCCACTCCTCGGCCTCTTTGATAAGTAGAGCCAGCGAAAACTCTCCTAACACCATCACCCCCGACTTGCTCGTCGTCGTCGTAGCACTGAATGTAGTAACTCATATTGGCTATAATTTTTTTTAGCGGTTGCGTTTGAAATGTAGCGTAACCGTCAACGTACCATACTCGAATGGTATAGGATGGCCATGCTGATCTCTTATATCTATAACTATATTCTGGAAAGTATGATAAAGTAACGGTATGTAATGTATCGGAGCAAAACGCTGCACGTAGTTACAACCAAATTTGTAATTTGGATCTGTGACTGAAACTATACGTAGCAGAGATGCTTGAGTGTCGCCGACTGTGTATGGTTCGCAAATGTCTGTGTAAACGTACATTTGATCAGGGATAGCGCGAGACAATGAAGCAGGTCTAACACCCTCAATGACTCTGGTACCCTCGTTGACCGTCGTGAACATTCCTTTGGTCACGAAATTTTCAATACCAAAAATACGACAAATTTTATCATTGAATTCCGTCACGTGAAACTCTTCACAATGGCATGTTCGCTTTATGGCGTAATATCCTAAGCGGCTTTTCATCGACTCCAGTACTTGATGTTGATATATGTCGTTCGATCTATTTATCTCGGCAGCTAGCTGTTCTATTGTTTTATAAATACCGTCGGGAAAGTGGCAAACGTCTTTGCGTACTACCTTACCGCTGTCGTAGGAACAAAACGAATAAGAAGCTTCAGTATTTTGTACGTGGATTATAGTACAAGGCACGTCAATTTCAGCTAGACCTACGAGCCATTCACCGTGTAGCCTAATCTCGCGCTGTAAATGCGTGGTGAAGCAAGTTGTTGTATTATCGCTGAAATACATCATATTGCTGTTACTCGGTAACACCATGTAAAATTCATCTTGGTTCTCCATTTTTTTTTCAGATTCTATCGAGATCTCTCGCCTTTATCCAAGAGTTAAATTTGTCAGGGTATCCTAACCACTTGACTAATAGTTGCTTATTTGCTCCTCGTCCACGCGTACGAACTATGCGCTCCACTTTAAATGTTTGGTGGTTTGTGATGCGTTCTCGGCCAACCAATACAAGTTCTTCCGTGTAAAAGAATCCGTCGATAATTTCACCGTTTAAGTCTTCGAGAACGTACGTGAAGATATTCTGTCGTCGCGACACCCTTTTTACCTTGAACACTTCCTCGCTGAAATTTTTTTCATAACCGCGCTCGAAGGTATTTTTAGTCCGACTGATTCGAATGAAGTCGCCCACCTTGAATTTAGGTATCGCTTGGTGGGCCCTCTTGCGGCCGTTTCTCTGCACCGCGCTTTGTCGAAGAGCATGCTTTTGCAAATTTTTACGGGCTTTTGCTCCGTTGTACAGATTTACCTTAGATGGTTTCATTTTTATTCCACTATGCAATGTGTGGTTGTAAGCGTATATAATTTTTTGTACTACGTCGACATACCTTTTTGTATTTTTGTGTGAGAAATAGCGCCACATACGCTCTCTTATTTTTCTCTTAAGTCTCTCGACTACAGCCGCTTTGATATTGGGATTTCGCGCTACTCTAAATTGTATGTCATATTTTTTTAGAAGGCTTTGAAAAACTGAGCCGACAAATTCTTTGCCACGATCGAATTGTAAACACACCGGTACTCGTGGGTTCACTCTGTCTAGAATTTTTTCGAACGCGCCGGCAACGTTGCGCGCTGTTTTGTCGCGCAATGGTTCGAACCACGCATACTTGCTGAGCACATCCACAGCAACGAGAATATAGCAGAAGCCGTCGTTATAGTCTTTTATCGAGGTTAACTGTAGTAAATCACACTCCCACAGATCGTCCACGTTCGTGACGTTGTAGCGCAGTCTCGGAAATTTTCGTTTTATAGGATGATGAAGCGTGTAAGCGTTTTGGTTACTAAGCCATGCGTATATTTTAGCCTTCTCTTTACCTCTCTTTCTATTTACGCGTACGAGATTTCTTGCACCCGCGTATCCTGCCTCGTGCGAGAGATCGTAATACTGTTTCTCGTACATCGTCTCTTTGTGCGTTTGTGTGTGTGTGTGTGTGTGTGTGTGTGTGTGTGTGTGTGTGTGTGTGTATGTGTGTGTGTGTGTGTGTGTGTATGAGGGCGTGTGTGTATGAGGGCGTGTGAGTATGTGCGGTTTTTATATTTGGAATCGTTACCACTTTTGTTTACTTTGTTCAGCCTTTCTTCTCCTCGTAAGCACGGGAGAGGGCTCTGCATTCGCGTCTTCCTTATTCAGTCGTCGTTTGGCCGTATTCAAAGGCGCTGTGTGTACTCTGCCAATTTTTAAAACTTCGCTGTTGCCTATTAAATTCGTCGGAGTATCGGAAGTTTTAACAAATTTAGAAAACTCCATGCGTCCAACTGGTGCTGCCTCGTCGTCATTTTTTCCCCTTCTTCTTCTAACCACATCGTTCAGTAATTCTATAATATTTGAACGCTCTACCGTGCGGTCATCTATACTCACTGTACCGGCATTGTTCCACTTAAGACGTTCGGGTGCTACTGTTTTCCAATGACGCAACAAGAGACGCACCTTGCCCTGATACGCCTTGGGTACACCATCGATAATGGCTTCTTCGGTGAGGGGTGCTAGTGTCTCGTTAATTTCGTCGATTTCTCGTAGTGCATCGCTGCTGCTGCTGCGCTCGCTTTCACAGAAAAAGAGATAACGTTGCAAAACTTGTAAGTAATTTAGACATTTTTCGTGAACGTCCTTCACCCCTTTTTCGAGTGAAGAATATCGAACATTTCGGCGTCTAATCTGGACAAATTGTCACCGGGAGTTTGCATAGAATTTTCGCCGGAGAATTCGCTCCGGGAAATTATTTTTGTTGATTCAGCGGGTGTAGACTGCGCGCGTTCGATTGCATCTTCGGGCACGATTACCATTTTACGAGCACGTTCCATACTGCTTCTCCTATTTACTGCTGCTTTCCTCCTCCTCCTCCTCCTCCTCCTCCTCCAAATGGTTTAGATATGAGCGCACCTACGATGGGCGCTAGAAGAGCTGGCAAAAAAGATCCTCCGTTCTGTACTATTGCGCGTTTTTTAGTTTTCCAACTTGATGACTTTCGATTTATTAATCTGCGCAATACGATCTTTTGCTTATTCAGCTGTTTCTTCTCCGAATCTCTTAATTTCACTACGCCGTGTAAAACGTTTAATGCGCACTCGCATATGCACTTGACGAGCGATTTATCAGCCGTGCGAAGTATGGCCGAACGCTGTTTGTCGTCGCAGTGTGAGAGAGCTCCCAAAACCGCCAAATGTATTTTGGAAAAATGTTTAGTACAAAGCGAACAGCGTCTAGAATTCATCCGTGTTGCTCCTGCCATTGTTATCTCTCGACTGGGTTGAAGGCTCGCGCATCTGACGTATCTATTTCTTTTTTTCTTCACTCCCCCTCTCCTTCTTTCAATATAATTAGACTATCGAAACTTTGAATATTTCGGTACATAAGCGTAGTGCATTTTGTCGTCGGGAAATATGCAGGAGCGAAATCGAAATTCGTCGAGACAGTCTTGTGTTAAATCGAGAAAAAGATACGTGTGTGGGGTTCGCGTGGCGTCGTGGTAGGCCTCTTGCAGAAATTTCGCATCTTCCGGATATACTTGACGCGCCAAGTGCTGTATTTGAGCGCCATCACGCGGGTTTTTATAGAGTACGAGATATTTTGTGTTCAGGCTTATATCGCGTTGCGATTTTCCTTTGTGAAAAATATTTTGCGTTATGAATATAACGCTGATATTTTTATGATGACTACCTTTCGTAAATAGATCTAGTATAACATCGCACGAAGATTCTCGCATTAAATCATCCAGAATTAATAACTTTTTTTTATCGCGGTCGCAAAAATAATCACTCACTTGAGGCAGACCCTCTCTAAATTCGATACTCGGTGCGTCACACCCGGGTCTCACCTCCGTGCGGTAGGCTTCTTGCCACTCGGCGTAATAAAAGAGTATGCGATCAAAGCATACGTTACAGATTTTCGGTAAATTAATAAGAAACTTTTTGACGAACTGAGTTTTGCCACACCCGGTAGGTCCGCACACACAACACGTAAATGGATGTTTCCAACGCGTATCCATTTTCATGAATGACAACAAAACCGAATTTGTTCGTGCTTTTATAGCGATAACACATTTTTTTTTTTTTTTTTCTGAGTGTAAAAAACCAACGATCGCCGGGCGGCGGCGGCGGCGGCGGCGGCAGCGGCGCGGCGCGGCGCGGTGCTCATCAGCTGATATGCACCGCGCACCGGGGCGCATGTACAAGCTTGTACTCCGCGCGGTATAAGCTGATATTCGCCGCTTTAAGAAGCGAATACTTTGCACGCGCGCGCATATCAGCTGCTACAGCGCGCGAGGCCTCGCGTATGGACAAGAGAGCGCGCGCGTGCGAGAGAGAGAGCGAGAGAGAGAGAGAGAGAGAGAGAGAGGAAGAGGAAGAGGGAGATAAAAATAACTACAATGAACAAGAACAATATTTACAAATAAGTCTTATTTTTTATTAATAAAATGTTTTAATGCTTATAGCGAAAAGGCAATGATAATTCTTTTATTGAATGGTAGCGCCGTTTTTTTAACACTATACAACATGTCTTGTATTCGTCTTGTGTAATAACATCGTGCTTGGGTGTGCGCCTTATGGCTTTAAAATATAATTTAATATTACCCGCATCGTTGCCATTCATAAAGGTATCGATCAATTGTTTAATACTATCGAAATTTATTTTTAAAGAATTAGCATAATTTAACCTTGTCCCTTTGATTTTACAACATTCAAATGTTTGTCCTGTCGATGAATCGATTGCTTTATAGGCGTGAAATTTAGGACCGCCCGATAAGAATGTTTCAATATGTAGATTTGGTCCGTAACTCTTCAGTTCGTCCGTCATATCACCTAATACCGTGCCAAGGTGGGGTCTGTATTCCTCGTCCTTCGCGCGCTCATTACAAACGAATATGCAAGAGTCGGTATCAAAGTATAAAACTCGTCGATCTAGTTTCTCAAGATAATCGTACAATTTGAGTCGAGCTGGCGCCGTAGTGTATGCTGCGATTACTACATTCGTATTGGACCCCTGTGCCACAGCATCGGCGATATTTTGCCAGTTTACATATAAAAGTTCGTCGTTTACCGGCAACACGCTAAATACTTCTTTTTCCGGCGCAACTAAAAGTTTAAGGAGGGCCTCGCGTGTTTTTACAATTTCGGTCTGTTTCAAGTTGCTACGCTGCCCAAATTTTCCCCAAAAAGAATTAAGACAGAGTTTTGCCACTGCGCGCAAGCCAGCATTTTTTTCGATTTTTTCTCTCTCCATTCGTATACCCTCGTCTCGCTCGTACTCTAACAAATAACGTTCCTTATCTACTTCGCTCTCGCACCACGATGGCCATCCGCTAGCTTATTGTTTTATTTTCAAAAACGCGTTCACGTAGTCTGCAAACAATCCTCCTGTGCCACTCTGTTGATCGTATTGCGTTACTTTATATCGCCATATTATGAATATTTCCGTTATTTGGTAACCCAACTCGATGGCTTTTCGCAGTTCGTCGGCTACCCACGTCCCCGTGAATTCGCGCTCGTGAGTATATTCGTGAGTGCAATCTTCTTGTCGCATCTCCTCGCAACAAGAGCGACAAAGAGCAAAGAGTAATCGTCCATGCATTTTTATTGGTAAGAGAGGAAGAAACAAATTACGAGGAGGCAATATTTTACATTTGATCAAACCTTCTACTCGTGATAAATCGTTATTATTTCCTTTCGTCAACGCGTCGCACTGACTGCCAACAAATATATCTGGGTGTCCGAGCGGAAACCGGCCTCGTTTTCAGATATACGGATATAAAGAGCAAATATCCGTATATCTTATTGTTTCTCCTTCTCTTATTTTATAATGTACAGCTATATTTTCCGTGCGACCCCCGAAAAACGCGTCTCGCGGATTTAAAACCATTTTGCTTATTAACGGATGATTATTCACATAATTTGCGATCCGAGGATTTTCAATTTTACGCCGGTCAAATGTGCACTCCCAAATTTCGCGAACCTCGTAGCCCAATGACTTTATTTTATCTATTTTTGCTCGAGTGCTCTCGTATGCCTCGTTGTAAGTTCTATTGTAGGCGGTTAATTTATCGCGTTTGTTTTGAAAACATCGCGGACACCCATGTGTGTAGCACCCTTGATACTCGAATACTATACCTTTATCTGTGGTCACGGCACTGTCGCTTGACGTCGACGAGCTCGGAAGCTCTGACGGTGGCAAATATCCATCTACCGAGAATCCTTCGGGTAATCTATACTCGCGGGCCCGACCTGCGTGAATAATCTCTCGCCCGATTTCGCGCTCGCACTCCAATAGCCACTCAACAGCTTTTTGAGAGTGGTTATCAGCGCGCCTGTAGCCAGTAGGCGGTAAAATTCCGATGGTGTTTGGCTTGAGAAATTTTTTTCGATACAAATAAGAGCAAGCTGAGGCGATAGTAGTAGCGGAAAAGAAGGGGTCAGTGCCGCCAATATCAAGAAAAATTTTTCGAAAAGCTATACACGCGTGGCGTAAAATTTGTACATCCATGCGACAATACTCGACGATTTCTGTTTTAAAATTGAATACATAGTCTCGTTTGTTCTCTTCGTACCATTTAAAAAAATCTTTTCTCTCATCGATACTCATAGAATTCGGCGCGTAGAAATTCGCATCGGGTAAAGGGCCTGCGTATTCTTGATTTTGTAGAGTATTGAATAAGTGGGGAAAATAACCCTTTTTACTGTTTTCCGGCAAGCCAAAAGCAGCGGGAAGAGCGCTCAACTTCATTTGGAAATAGTTTAGACTATCTATGAATTTCGTTCGCCCGTATTGCATAGTAATAATATTCTGTCCACTTAAAATAATACTCGGCAAAACTTCAGATGTACACTCTGTCAATTCTTTTAATATGAATTGCGCATCGAATGCTCGTGCATTGTGCGCAATGCATATGATTTGCGCAAATTTTGTCTTATCTCTAATACACAATTCGATCAACTGAGTGACAGGATTCTCTCGAAAAACATGTACGCGAACGCCGCAAGTATTACACCAACGCGAAACATCGTCATCATCGATGCAATCCGAGCACGCTTGCTGTGCGACACATAAATTTGGAATGTGCAGATTTGAAGTCTCGTGATTAAGATAAGGCTCATCCTATCCCGTCTCAAAATCATAAAAAACAAACAAAATGTTTTTTTCGTGATTAATCTCATTACTGATCGGTTGCATGTAACAGAATTCGTTGATAAAATGTTTTCTTTTACAATATTTACACCAAATCATTCCGCACGTGTGTTTCGAACGAAAACAATTTGTAACTTTATTGCATCTATTGCAAAGTTTAATTACATCGCACAATTTTTTGTTCTTTTTTTTATAAGAGCCATCTTTTAAATGATTATCGTAGCACATATTTCCAAAAAAATTTCTATTACATTGCGAGCATTTAATTAAATCGACATTATCTGTTTTACACGCGGGAGAGACAAAGCACTTGGAACATGTTTTTAAACATTTGTGTTGGTCTATGAAATTAAAACGTTTGTTACAAAAAGTGCAAAAGAATTTAGTTCGCGCAACACCGATTAAATTCAGTATTGTATCATAATGTTTCGCGTTAGAATTATAACAAAGATTAATTATACGCTGTGTTTCACATCCTGTCTGTCTTTCTACAACAGCACGCCCATCAAAAAATGGGGGCTCACCGCTGCCAAAAGTTTTCTTATCGTATACTACTATAGCTATACCAGTGTGTAAATAATAATTTTGAAATTGCTCAATTACGAAGAAACCTGCTCCCGTGGGTGGTATATGAACATTAGCATCCTGCATTAATTTTTCGGCGCGTTCGCGTTGTAGTTTACGTCGACCGTCGCGCACGACACCCCATTCCTTTCGAGTTTCATCCGTATCGTTTGCCCGCAATTTGATATAAGTTTCACCTACAACTAACGAACGCGGTAGGCATAAATTATCGATATTTACAATAGACACTATTGATCTTTGTGTCACCGAATTGATCGTTAATTTTCTCGCTCTACGCGTGCCCATCCCTTCGGGTATACTTACAAATGTAATGTGTAACACAAAACTTTCGTCGATTTGGAAATTTTCATTACTTTGTGTCAGATTTGCAATCAAATCCCAAAGATCAGCGTAATGAAAATTTTCAATCGGTCGAAAAGATAATCCACCTGCGCCATTCGCAAAGTATTCGCTCCTAACGACCACACCGATCAAAAACCTTTCTTCATTCGGTATCAACGAAATAATATGCGCGTGGATGTCGCGCATTGCTGCCTCCATCCAAACAAGGGGATTATCGCAATCGGTAGGCGGGTCTTTGATACGCAGTTTAATACAGCGCCCGACCACTCTAAATCGCTGCACATGGTTTTCGGTTTCGTCTACCACAATAAATCTTACTCCGGGAGGTCTTATGTCGAGATTATTCGCCTCCTCCTCCTCCTGCTCCTCCTCCTCCTCCTCTTCCTCCTCCTCCTCCTCCTCCTCCTTCTCCTCCTCCTCCTCCTCCTCCTCCTCCTCGTCTGCAGCATCACCATTGGCTCTGTTCTCCTCCTCTTCGTCACCTCCGTCGTAATCGTCGGCCATGCCATCATCGTTGTGGCCGTATCCCACTTGCAGAGGTTCTCCGCTCTCTCTTATGCATGAATTTGCGTCTACTATAGGCGATGGTGGGAGCGATGGCCATACTAAGCTTGTAGACAACGAGTCGTCCGCTGTAATGTTTATTAAAAAACGATTAATAAAAAATAAATGTTTTTTGTTTTCACAATTATAACACCAAAAAGTTAATCTTCAGGTTTTCCGTTGAAACTATCGCGCACGCGCTCCAACAAATCTTGTAGTTCGTTCGACGTATATAATGGAGAATCTTCATGTTCGGCCTGGTCGTGAAACCATCGCAATTCTTGCGCACGCCGAACATGCAAAATTCTCCTCGCGTAAATCAATAGAAATGGTATGTCGAAACCCGGAGTGGCCAATCCGTCGCCGCTATTGTTTCTTCTCCGAATAACTTTTTTGAAAAAATAAAAAGTTGTAAAAACAGCCTTTTACATGAAAAAAAATAAATATTCAAATTAAAAAAATTCTTACATTCGTTGACTCGTCGATCTAGAGGACTAGTTTCGTCGAAATTGTTCCAAACGAGACGATGGCTATCCTCGATATTATGAAAACTCCGCTCCGACGGGGGTGCTCTAGTTGAATAAAAATTATGAAGCATCCCTGCGCGAGGTTAGCCGCTGTTTCCACTAGTCGACGGCTGCGGGTCCTCGCTCATTATGGCTCTCTCCACTGAGACCCGTGGTTCCCGATAGTGGTTGAGCGCCAAGTTTAATCCGCGCGTTAAAACTGTGTCATTATCTTCTTCATCCGACGAGTCTATTCTAATCATGCTTTCGCTCTCGTTGTCGGATTCTAAAATATTCGAGCGCCTATCATCTTCTTCGTTTGCTACATGGATTATTTGTTGTTGTTGTTGTTGTATAGGTTGTTGTATAGGTTGTTGTATTAGTTGTTGTTGTTGTTGTTGTTGTTGTTGATGTTCTCCTTCTTCTTCTCCTTCGCTACTTGAGATATCGGGTTCGCTTGGGCTCGTTACAGCCTCATTCTCGCTCTCGTACTCTAGTTGACGTGCTACGGGATTTTCACGCCCGCTATAGTTCATAAAAATTGTTGACGCGTCGCTGTCATCGGCGAGAAGATTTTCTAAGGCTTGAAAATTTTAAAACATATAACAAATATTTTTTCGTCATAAAAAATGAGTATAAAATCTTTTACTTACCAATTTGTTCGCTAAACGCCGACATCATGTCATCGAGAACATTTGCATTTTCCATGCGTATTTCTCTGACAAATTCGCCCGCTATCATCAACCCCGATCGATTATTGCGAAAAAATCGTTCGTAATAAACGGCGATTCTACGAAGACCGCTATGGGCGAGTAAAAATCGCAGTTCGCGACGTAAAAGCGAATAGTGCACTGTACGCAGACGCCGTCGCCAAGAATCTCTACACCTACGCCATACAGGTTGATTGTAAAAACGTAAAGTAGAAGCGATGCGGAAAGTAATCTCACGCAAATCGCTATGTTCGTCGATCTGCATCTCTAGCAAAAAAGCGTTACTTCTCGCCATGATCCGCATTGGCACACTGACCTGATGCGTACGCAATGCAGGGTTTTATAATGCTTACGGATATTAGCTCCAGACAAAAAAATATAATTCAAATTATCCACGCATCTCACGCTTCTTATCTCTCGCTTAGAGGACACAGCGTAAGAACAGAAAACCGTTACGTTTCGGCGAAATAATGAAAACATGAGAAGCTCACGAGGCAGGGATTCATATCCCATACACCGACAAATTTTGATTGAAGCTCGAGATATAAATATCATTTCTTCGAATTCAATTTTATTTTGGTGATGTGTACGCAGGGTCAGATTTGATAATGCTTACGGATATTAGCTCCAGACAAAATATAATCAAAATGATCCACTCACAATTGTCATCCCTCGCTCAAAGTACACAGCGTAAGAACAGGAAACCGTTATGTTTCGAAGAAATAATAAAACATGAGAAGCACACGAGGCAGGATTTTCATATTGCACAGAGCGATAAATTTTTATCAAAGGTCCAGATATACACATAAAGATATATATGTACGTAACTAATACCCTAACGTACTATCGCGAAAAAACATCCTGCGCACGTGTTTAAATTATAAGACGAAAACTGATATAACGTGAGCAGATTCATTTAGGCGGTGCGCTTTTGGTGTATTCTCTTACACACCTTATTGATGCGGGCTTTTTATAATGGCAAAAACGATAAGGCTGTGGCCAGGCATCGCGCTGGACCCGAAATCGTGCATCTGACACCGTCTCCGCTCGCTATCGCGCTATATTTTTTACCAAAGGTTAAACAGCGGAGGGTACACTCTAGTCAAGTCAGCATTCGTCAAAGAGCCACAGTCAAGATGACATGGATTAAGAAAGCGTCTGCAATACAGACTGGATAGATAATTTAAAGAAAAAAGAACAGGAAATATATTTTTCTATCTTGAATAAAAAACGCGAAATAACAGTGCTCCAAAATACAATCAAGAGCGAAGTTCTACTTCAGGAAAGCATACGTAAAGAGATTGCGGACTTTTCAAGACACAGTAATCATGCTCCATCAAACTATAATCAGTTTAACATACTAGCGAAATGCTTAGTATGCGATAAAGTATTAGTTAAAAAACAGAAAAATTGTGCGTGGAGAAAATGTGAAGGGTGTAATATGTGGCTGTGTGGTGTATGCGTTCGAAATCGGAAGCACACATGCTTCAACGCGATTCACCAGTTCCCGCAGCACCAGCAGCAGCAGCAGCAGCAGCAGCAGCAGCAGCAGCAGCAGCAGCACCAGCAGCAGCAGCAGCAAGAACCCGAGGTGGACACAAATACACAAGCAGGTGACTTTGAGTACCACGGGTTATATGCAGTAAATGACGAAGAAGAAATATGTGTTATAGATTAATACGGTATGTTGTATACTTAATGTATAAAACTGTGAAAAATAATTTTTTGTAATTTTTTTAAGTTTGTGTTTTAACGTAAAAATGAAATTAATATAATATGTAGAACTATAATGTTTTTATATAAAATAATTTTTTGTAATTTTTTGTAATTGTTTAAGTCAATTTTTTAACATAAAAAACAAAAAAATGATGTAATTTTTTTTATTCTCCTATCTTTAATTGCCATTTCAGTCTCCCACTCTGCGCGCGCGCACACACACACACACACACACACACACACACACACACACACACACACACACACACACAAATACACACACACACACACACACACACACACGCGCGCGCACACATACACGCACGCACACATATATCATTTATCTTAATTGATGTTTTTATTGTTTATTATGTTTAGACAATAAGAATATTGATTAATTAAAATTATTAATCAGTATACTTTCTACTATGGCGTAGGCTCGTGACGTCATCGATCCCGATACGGGACAAATACACGCACGCACACATATTTCATTTATCTTAATTGATGTTTTTATTGTTTATTATGTTTAAACAATAAGAATATTGATTAATTAAATTTATAAATCAGTATACTTTCTACTATGGTGTAGGCTTGCAACGTCATCGATCCCGATACGGAAAAATCTCTTATCTATTGTTTAGCAACATTAATTTAAAAATCTTAATCGGTGTTTTATTAATTGTTTTGTAAAAACATTTTTATGTTTGTTCATGTAATTAAGATATCTTAATTGCTTGTTTATATAAACAATCAATAAAGACACATTAATTACTATATTGTTGAACACCAATAATAAGAGGGGCAGCATCACTGCCTCCCGAGAACACCATTCTACTAAGGAGAGAGACGAAAATGTGTCACCGATTCCCGTACGGGACCTCTCTGCTTATATTTACAGCTATTATGATATCTTAATTGCTTCTTTATTGCTTGTTTATGTAAACAAACCATAACAACAGGCTATTAAGATATCTTAATTACTGTTTATGTAAACAAAGATAAGATAGCCCGGGCAGGGTACGATGACTCATCGTCTCTCCATAGTAGAATGTATACTACTGCTAAGTAACCGGGAAATACAGGGGGGAGGTGATTAACGGAGACGTACGATAGCCAAAATACGATAATATCAACAATTTTAACCCTAAATATCCGGGGGATAGAGTTCCACGCGTATACGGGAGCCAGTCAGACGATTATATAAGGCAAAATAATTATTTAAATAATGCCTGCCCCCACGTAGGCGGGAGATGCAAAATCGACGCGTATACAGGAGCGTGTCAGACATCTATCTCCAAGTCGGCGGGGCAGTGGCGTCATTACGACTATGGATGATCTGGATCATCCAGACTCCACTTACTGCCAAGTATGGAAATCCAGACTGCAGAAAAGGTGTCACTAATGATTTTTTTTACCAATTTTCAATGAACGAAATCTAAACGAAATAAATAAAACCAAGTTGGTGGGATATGCAAGTTCCACGCGTATACGGGAGCGCGTCAGACGTGTATACAAGACAAAATAATTATTTATATAATTTCTAACCCCAAGTAGGCCGGGGATGCGAGTTCCACGAGTATACGGGTGCGCGTCAGACGTTTATACAATGCAAAATTATTATTTATATAATTCCTAACCCCAAGTGGGCGGAGGATGCGAGTTCCACGCGTATACGGAAGCGCGTCAGACGTGTATACAGTGTATACATGACGAAATAATTATTTAAATAATTCCTGAGTCCAATTAGGCGCGGGATTCGAGGTCCACACGTAGACGGTAGCGTGTCAGACATGTATCTTCAAGTTGGCGGCTGATGCAAGATCCACGCGTATACAGGAGCGCGTCAGACGTGCATACAAAGCAAAATAATTATTTAAATAATTCCTAACCCCAAGTAGGCGGGGGATGCAAGACCCACGCATATACGGGAGCGTGAGAGACGTGCATACAAGGCAAAATATTATTTTAATCATTTTTTCCCCAAGTATTCCAATTTTTTTCTTCAATTTCAATTTTTTAATATTTCAATTTTTTCTTCAAATTTTTGGGAGATATCCTCATACAGTATTCCATTTTGATGCCCATGCATTATTTTGTTTACGTCAGAATTTGATTAATTATTATGAAACATAAGATTTATAACTGTGCGTCAGTTACATTCGAGAATTTTCGGTTTTTCTTCATATTTGTTGAATATGTTATTTTTCATGTACGGTAAAACATAAGCGTTATTAAGATTTTTCTTATCTCAAATTTCAGCAGGATCTTTTCATACAGTATTCCATTTTGATGCCAACGCTACATTTTATTCATAGAAAAAATTATAACAAATATCATGAAAGGTTACATTTTTTAAAGTGCGATATTTAAGTTCCCGAATTTGATGATATCCCCGACATACTTCAATATATGTATTTTTTCTGGATTTTCCCCAAATATTTCTAATTCTAATGAATATTTATATATATAAGGTAAATGATAAAGAATTTAAGATTGTTTAATACAATGGTAAATGAAATATTCGTAACTAATATACAAAATCATGATGTCTCTGCTGCTTATTTTCCCAGTACGTGAAAAAAAAACATATTTCGATTTTTTTACTTCAAATTTTTCGGAGATATCCTCATACAGTATTCCATTTTGATGCCCATGCACTATTTTGTTTATGTAAGAATTTGATCAATTATTATGAAATATAACATTTTTAACTGTGCGTCAGTTACATTCAAGTATTTGCGGTTTTTCTTCGTATTTGTTGAATATGTTATTTTTCATGTACGGTAAAACATAAGCTTTAGATTTAGATTTTTCTTATCTCAAATTTCAGCACGAACTTTTCATACAGTATTCCATTTTGATGCCAAACGCTACATTTTATTGATAGAAATAATTATACTAATTATCATGAAATGTTCCATTTTTTAAAGTGGGAAATTTAAGTTCAAGAATTTGTGGACATCCTCGACATTTGCGAAATAAGTGTGCTTTCTGGGTTTTCCCCGAATATTTCTAATTCTAATGAATAATGTATTTGTAAGGTAAATGAGAAATGACTTATGATTGGTTAATACAATGTAAAATAAAATATTCGTAACTAATTTACAAAATCTTGAAGCGTCAGCTGCTGATTTTCCCAGTACGTGAGAAAAAGCATATTTCGATTTTTTTACTTCAAATTTTTCGGAGATGTCCTCATACAGTATTCCATTTTGGTGCCTATGCACTTTTTTGTTTATGTAAGAATTTGTTCAATTATTATGAAACATAACATTTTTAACTGTGCGTCATTTACGTTCAAGAATTTGCGGGTTTTCTTCATATTTGTTGAATATGTTATTATTCATGTACGGTAAAACATAAGCTTTAGATTTAGATTTTTCTTATCTCAAATTTCAGCAGGAACTTTTCATAGACTATTCCATTTTGATGCCAACACTACATTTTATTCCTAGAAAGAATTATACTAATTATCATGAATTGTTCTATTTTTTAAAGTGGGAAATTTAAGTACAAGAATTTGTGGACATCCTCGATATTTGCGAAATATGTGTGTTCTCTGGATTTTCCCCCAATATTTCTAATTCTAATGAATAATTATATTTATAAGGTAAATGATAAAGGATTTAAGATTTTTTAATACAATGGCAAATAAAATATTCGTAACTAATTTACAAAATCTTGAAGCGTCAGGTGCTTATTTTCCCAGCAGGAGAAAAAAAATATATTTCGATTTTTTTACTTCAAGTTTTTCGGAGATATCCTCATACAGTATTCCATTTTGATGACCATGCAATATTTTGTTTATTTAAGAATTTGATCAATTATTATGAAACATGACATTTTTAACTGTGCGTCAGTTACGTTCAAGAATTTGCGGTTTTTCTTCATATTTGTTGAATATGTTATTTTTCATGTACGGTGAAACATAAGCTTTATTTAGATTTTTCTTATCTCCAATTTCAGCAGGAACTTTTCGTAAAGTATTCCATTTTGATGCCAACGCTACATTTTATTCATAGAAATAATTATACTAATTATCATGAAATATTCCATTTTTTAAAGTGCGAAATTTAACTTCAAGAATTTGTGGACATCCTCGACATTTGAGAAATATGTGTTTTTTGCATTTTACCCGAAATTTCTAATTCTAATGAATAGTTATATTTATAAGGTAAATGAGAAATAATTTATGATTGGTTAATACAATGGCAAATCAAATA
Organism: Torymus aiolomorphi; assembly: GCA_036365515.1. Classification (NCBI taxonomy): domain Eukaryota; kingdom Metazoa; phylum Arthropoda; class Insecta; order Hymenoptera; family Torymidae; genus Torymus; species Torymus aiolomorphi. The sequence goes on from CM070874.1 coordinate 33,508,309, forward strand.
TTGGAAAGTAATTTACAAAATCATGAAGCGCCAGCTGCTTATTTTTCCAGTACGTGAAAAACAGCATATTTCGATTTTTTTACTTCAAATTTTTCAGAGATGTCCTCATACAGTATTCCATTTTGATGCCCATGCACTATATAAATGTTGCCCATGCATCAAATATGAAGAAAAACCGCAAATTCTTGAACGTAAATGACGCACAGTGAAAAATGTTATGTTTCATAATAATTGAACAAATTCTTACATAAACAAAAAAGTGCATGGACATCAAAATAAAATACTGTATGAGTACATCTCCGAAAAATTTGAAGTAACAAAAATCGAAATATATTTTTTTTCACCTACTGGGAAAATAAGCAGCATGGGCTTCATGATTTTGTAAATTAGTTACGAATATTTCATTTTCCATGGTATTAAACAATTCCCACCCCACTCTCTCTCCCTCCCTCCGTCTCTCTCAACATCCGTCAACCTGAGTACCAAATCTTTAATGAGAGCTTAAATATTTTTTTTAAAACAACACGTTTTCTAAAAGCTAATTTTTGAAGTACATTCTATAACAACATAATTTGTCTAGTCCTTTTAATTCTTCTACTCTCTTCTATTCAATAAGCGCTCTTTACAAACGGTAATAATTTTTTTTCATGCCTGTACAAATAATAATATTGCTAATATAAAACTTTCTACGAAAGTATAAAATAAGGCAAGTATAGACGTTTTTTCTGGATAATCTATAAAAAACAACACAATTTGTCTAGTCCTTGTATTTCTTCGAATCTCATCTATTCAATAAGCACTCTCTACAAATGGTAATAATTTTTTTCATGACTACAAATAATCTATAAAATAATAATATTTATGATTTTGTAAAAGAAACCAAATAAATACGAATGAAAAAGTCTTTTAATTTTTTGAGTCATTGTATGCTGAACAAATTATATGTAAGTAAGTACATTCAAATTGTTCACTGCAAATCAAAGAAACGAAAGTTGTGAAATCAATTATCGATAGTCAAGTAATGCAAACAACTCTCGGAAACTACTGTATGACTGTTCTCAGAAATATATTCAAATTTGCTCATCTTTCTGATCTATACAAATTAAACACAAGAAAGTACTGAAATCAATTTATTGTAGTCAAGTACCGGCCATAAGTTAACTTGACTGACATAATAGAACTTTTCGTATCTAGCGTGTAAAATTACATTTTACGCCCACGTTGTAACTTCAAAATTATTCAGCCAGCTGGCATAAAATACTACTTAGTGCCCAAGAGGCCCAATAGCTCACATACTCTTACAAAACTTTATAGAACCTACGTACTTTACGCCCGTGTGGGCGAAAATTATTTTAATTATATAACTATAATGCCTTCTCTTTATTTCTAAAATTCATAAGAATTTTTTTAGATATTTACGAAAAGTCAAAGCCTATATAAAAAAATTACATAGTTACCAACACATCACTCTTTTTCATGATTCTTTCTCAATTTTGAACTTTCTATAATATTACGCACCTTGGGAGGAAAAGAGAAGTCTAGAGCTGCTCTAACAGGGGTGGTCCTCTGATAATACTTGTCTTAGTTTAAACTTTTGTAAAATGTTTTTTAGATATATTTCACAACTTTTTAAGAGAAAATAATAATTACACAGTGTGATAACGTTATGAGGGTTTATTATAATATAGTATATTTTTAATATCATTAGTAAATGATAGTATTGTTATTCACAAAAATTTTAAATTTGAATGTTTCTTCAAGGAGCTCGAAAAACGATTACATTAGTAACATTTTTAAAAATAATATAATCAAACGCGTATATTCTTAGGTATGATGATAATTTAACAATACTATTATAGTATAGTACGATACGTGTGACTTAAGTGGCCCATTATTGCACGGCGTGAGGTTAGCGCCCGAGCGCAGCGAGGACTAAAGCTAAACGCCGTGGAATAATGAGCCACTTAAGTCACGAGTATCGTATACTATTTTATAGCTCGTGTGACATAAATCCGCCATATTCTTATTTTATATATTTGAGCTTATTTATAATAATAGTTGGAACTTGGAAGTGGGGCGGGAGAAGTGTGGGGCGGAGGGGGGGGGGGGGGGGTCAGCCCCCCCGCTCTGAAAAAATTAATAAAACATTATTTAAATAATAGAATACCTGATATAGAATATGGTTACTGTTGAATCTAGAATATTGAATATATACATAAAAAAATCATAAAACTAGATTCTTGGCAATTTGATTTGTATCTTTAACAATAAGTTGAAGTTTATGAAAGTGAAAGATTTGTATACGTTATATCATTAAAGAGAAAGACTTTTAAAACTAAAATCCATACAGTTTAATATTGAATATTTAAAAAGCGCGCGGTCAGCTATCCCATAGCAGATGAAACTAACCTATAATGTAGACAAGCCTTATTATCATCATTTTTATTTATTCTTTGTGGTTTGTCAACTATTAACGAAACTTTACTTCTTTTCCTGTTCATTCTTATATGTAAAATCGTATTTTTGAATAGTTTTGGTAGATAATTGGCGTTAATTACGTGCCTGTGACTTAATTAAATTCATTATTTCACAGTGTAATAATGGGCTACTTAAGTCACAGCTAGCCGTGACTTAAGTGCGGATTTAGGTCACACAGTGCTATAAATTATTGTAAAGTCACATGAAAATATCATTCTTTTTATGTTTTCAGTTTGCAGGAAAAACTTATATACATACCTTATTTTATAATTTCAAAGATTATTATTAAGAAGACAAATTACATAAATACTAAAGGGATTGATATTTTTTTGAACAAATTAGATCTTAAAACGAAGATTTTAGTTCATATTTTTATAATTTTTTTTCAGAGCATATTATAAGTATTTTCATTTTTTGGTACTAGAAATTGATTATTAAAGCCTTAAATTAGTTCTACTATAAGACTGCTATATGATAATATTAATTATTTTTACAATTAGGTAAAGACCCTACAAAAAAGTGGGATAAGACCAACGTAGTTTATAAGTTCTTCTGTAAATCGTGTCCTGCGTCATATCTAGGAGAAACAAAACGTACAATAAAAATCAGAATTAACGAACATAAAAAAAATAACAACATAGAATCAGTAGTTCCACAACATAGGAATAAATTTCTCCATGATTTTGACTGGGACAATACTAAAATTCTAGATCAGGAAGCTAATTACAAAAAACGTATATTGTCAGAAATGATCCACATTAAGTGCAACAGTAATAACATAAATAAGAAAGAAGACGTTAAATTTTTTAATACGTCTTATTTTCCTTTATTGAGACTTTTAAATTAAATTTGTTGTCGTTTGATTTTTCTTTCTATATGTATCTGCGTTCTGTTTGTAAACACAGACACCAACCCTTTACTGTGTATACTATAAATACTGACCAATCTCATGTTTTGCGTTAACATCGACTTCATGTGTACTACGTAACACACGTTATAATTTAAGGTATTAATTATTGTATCACGCGAGTGTTTTAGTTTCTATTAATTACATTGTATTAGTTGTTTTTTTTCTGTTTAATAAAAAATTGTAGTCTGAAGAGGTTGGCAGACCAAGCCAACGAAACGTTGCTACACGACTTATAAAATGTGAGAAAAAAAGCTCTCTCGATATTCTTTTATAGTAGAAATATAAGTTCTTGAAATTATTACTGAAACTACTTAAATTAATAGCCCATCATTGCCACACATAATCTTGTAAAATTAAAAATGCAACCAGTTTATGAACTAAGAATGACTGAGAATAAAAGCTTTCTTGACATTCTTGTATAGATAAAACGTTTTGAAATTATTATCTGAATCTTGTCTAGAAAAATATTTACTAAAAACTCTGAAACATTTTGATGTCTCTCATGGTGAGAAATCATATATTAGATTAACTGAGCACTTTTATTCGTTGAAATTTTCACAATAACATATCATTTTTACTTTTTTCAGTATTCCCATGTTCATTAGGTATAATCTTTTTATTGGCACTTGAATAAATATGTACAACAACACAGCACTGATATCGACTAAGTTTTTTGAAGATGACAGATTCTTTTTAAACCAAGGCTCAGACCAATATTTCAAATCGGCATCATAAATTATATTGTATATTTATAACCTCACATGTCACTCAGCAATATTTTCTTCTATGCAAAAACTTATTATGAAAATTATGTGCCTCATAACACATAATTATTCAATAAACACTTGTTCTATTCTCAAAACATTTGAAACTGATTTTTAATAGAAGTTTCAAAATTTGATTATAAATACTTCATGTAACACGTCATACTATATTTTATTTATTATTACACAAAACACTGAAAATTATATTGTATATTTATAACCTCGTGTATCACTCAGCAATATTTTCTTCTATACAAAAGCGTATTATGAAGTTTATGAACCTCATAACACGCAATTACTTATTAATACATACTTGAGCTATTTTCAAAGCATTTCAAACTGATTTTAAGTAGAAGTTTTAAAATTTGATATAACACTTCATGCAACACATTTTACCGGTATTTTATTTTTTTATATTACGCAAAACACTGATTAGATGCCATTTTTTAATCACTATGTTATTTGTTATCTATAACATTTGATGATATGTGCACTTCATGCACCACATCATACCGGTATTTTATTTTATTTAACACAAAACACTGATTACATGCCATCTTTTAATCACTATGTTATTTGTTATCAATAAAATTTGATTATATATAAACTTCATGCAACACATCATACTGGTATTTTATTTTTTTTATTACACAAACACTGATTAGATGTCATTTTCTAATAATCACAACATTTTTATTATCAATATAATTTTCGACTAGATAGACGATCTATGAAAATCACAATTTTCTTTTCTTATTTTGAAAAGCTTACTTCAAAACATAAACTTCTTTCGTACTTTGAGTCCAATACTGTCTAAATAAACATCTTAGTTGTTGTTTCTTTTATGTGTGATTCATTGAAAGCAATGAAACTGTAATTTTCTTCATTGACATCCACGTACTCTATTTGCCCTGTCAAATATGAAGACAAATTTTTAACATTCTTCTAAAATTATATCTCATTTAAGAAATTTTCATGTTGAGTATATATAGATACATCTTCAAAAATATTTTGTGGTAAATAGTATTTGCCTGCTCTTCCATAATAATATTGGTTTGGTTTTCCTTTCTTGAGTAGTACTATATTCTTACTATCTTCTTTAATATGAATTATTCTATTCTTAAGCGTCTGTTCTTGTATTAAAATAACTTTTTCTTGTCTATTAATAATAAAATAACCACCAGGGTCATGAGGGCACTCGTTCATTTTTACTAATTCCAAATTAGATTTTTCAGACAGTACACAATTAGAACTCAACATTATTGGCTATATTACATATATCTCCATATTTCCAAAATGAATCGAAAAAAATCTTCTGGTATAATATCTGTAAGATAATAATTAATGAATTCTTCTTTGTTAAAAACTATTTTTTAACAGTGATCTATTTACTTGGTAATATCCTTATATTTTCTGGTATACTCTGTAAAAATAAAAACAAGATTTCACAAAGTAACAATACTTATTATAAACTTTATTGATTTATAACTTGATAATATAAGTTTGCTACTTATCTGATTATAATATATTGCTATTGCACATTGATATTCACAGCTGTTTCATAGATTATTTTCCAATGCACTAGAAGATTTAAAAATTTCTTGAGACTCATGAACATACAGAAGATTCGGTTAGCCTACTCTACTTATTCGATGAACTTGAATAATTAATAATAATTAATGAACTCTTCTTTGTTAAAAACTATTTTTTAACAGTGATCGATTTACTTGGTAATAATCCTTACATTTTCTGATATACTCTGTAAAAATAAAAACAAGATTTCACAAAGTAACAATACTAATTATTATAAACTTTATTGATTTATAACTTTATAATAAAAGTTTGCTACTTATCTGATTATAACATATTGCTGTTGCCCATTGATATTCACAGCTGCTTATATAGGTTATATTTTTCCAATCAAATCCAAAATGAAATAATCTGTATATGTATCCGTATGTATATATATAATAAGTTCTTATCTAACTAATAAAAGTTATTTTCCCCGTTGATTGATACACATAATTCTTCTCATAATTAGTTGATTTCTTGAAATCTTTGAAATATATTATTATTAACTAACTCACTAAATGATAACATTTGTATCTAAAAATACTGACATGTTATATGTAAGGTTAGGCGTCGACAAGATACGGGTGTGTATATGCACTATATATATAAATATATATATAGATATACAAGCGTAAAATAGACGACCACCGGAAGTGTCGTAAGAGCTGCAAACTGGATATCGGAATAAGGAGAAGAAAAGTTCGGAAAGGAAACAGCACATAAAAAAATTCAGGCCTCTATATCTTTTGAACGAGATAATATTTTTAAATAAAATCTTTTGATTTGAGTAGAGCAATGAAATGGCTTTCGAAAAGAGGGATATGTTGTATAGTAAAAACTAACGCAATATATGCAAAAGCGCATTGAAATTTTCGTACACCCATTTCAATGTACATGTAGCACGGGTCGCTCCTTTAGGCTTCTTCTATACTCGCCTTCGGAGCGCTCCCACGCTCCTTGATCTTAAATCCTTTATCATTTGCCTTATATATATATATATATATATATATATATATATATATATATATATATATATATATATATATATATATATATATATATATATATATATATATATACATAAATATTCATTAGAATCAGAAATATTCGGGGAAAATCCAGAAAAAACACATATATTGAAGTATGTCGGGGATATCATCAAATTCTGGAACTTAAATATCGCACTTTAAAAAATGTAACCTTTCATGATATTTGTTATAATTTTTTCTATAAATAAAATGTAGCGTTGGCATCAAAATAGAATACTGTATGAAAAGATCCTGCTGAAATTTGAGATAAGAAAAATCTTAATAATCTTAACTCGCATCCCCCGCCTACTTGGGTTTAGGAATTATATAAATAATAATTTTGCATTGTATACACGTCTGACGCGCTCCCGTATACGCGTGGTACTCGCATATCCGACCTACTTGGGGTTAGGAATTATATAAATAATTATTTTGCCTTGTGTACACGTGCACGCGCTCCCGTATACGCGTGGAACTCGCATCCTCCGCCTACTTGGGGTTAGGAATTATATAAATAATTATTTTGCCTTGTATACACGTGTGACGCGCTCCTGTATACGCGTCGATTTTGCATCCCCCGCCTATTTGGGGGTAGGAATTATTTAAATAATTATTTTGCCTTATATAACCCTTATAAAAATATCCTATAGAAAATCCTGTAGGAAATGCTATAGGAAATCCTGTAGGCATTCCGTAGAAATCCTATAGGAATCCTATAAGATACTCTATAGGCAGTCCTATATGAAATTCTATATAGGAAGTTCTATAGGAAATCCTATGTGAATTTTGCGCTTTTCCTGCAGGAAATCCTATAGGAAATCCTATAGGAAATCCTATAGGAAATTCTGTAGGTAATTCTGTAGGAAAAACTGTAGACAATTTTACATGGAAAATCCTACAGGGAATTCTGGAGTATTTTCGTGAAAACAGTTTATAGAGGTTTAGCATCTTATTTAGCGCTGTAACATCGCACAGCAGAATCAGTGGCAAACAGTCCTAGATAAGGAGTTGCACCTAGAGACTGCCGTGCACGACTGCCGGCGCTTACCGATTAAGCCCAATGAGCTCAGATATCAAAATCAAGGTAATCCTTGTCACATTGACTCTCCGTAAAGTCGTTCAAACGGTTGAATCTCATGGCTTTACATACCCATGTAAATGCGGTAGAAGCTTGCTTCTCCAGAGCCTCGTTTATGTATGTTCGCTGTTATGCCGCTATGGGGCGCAGGAGCCCGGACTTCCATAAACACATTGGAACCGCGAGGGTATGTAAAGCCATGAGATTCAACCGTTTGAACGACTTTACGCTGAGTCAATGTGACAAGGATTACCTTGATTTTGATATCTGAGCTCATTGGGCTTAATCGGTAAACGCCGGCAGTTGTGCACGGCAGTCTCTAGGTACAACTCCTTACCTAGGACTGTTTGCCACTGATTTTGCTATGCGATGTTACAGCGCTAAATAAGATGCTAAACCTCTATAAACTGTTTTCACGAAAATACTCCAGAATTCCCTGCAGGGTTTTCCATGTAAAATTGTCTACAGTTTTCCTACAGAATTACCTACAGAATTTCCTATAGGATTTCCTATAGGATTTCCTAGAGGAAAAGCGCGAAATTCACATAGGATTTCCTATAGAACTTCCTATATAGAATTTCATATAGGACTACCTATAGAGTATCCTATAGGATTCCTATAAGATTTCTACGGAATGCCTACAGGATTTCCTATAGCATTTCTTACAGGATTTTCTATAGGATATTTTTATGAGGGTAATCGTCTGACTGGCTCCCGTATACGCGTGGAACTCTATCCCCCGGATATTTAGGGTTAAAATTGTTGATATTATCGTATTTTGGCTATCGTACGTCACCGTTAATTTATTTATTTCCCGGTTACTTAGGGTTAAAATTATTTAAATAATAGTACTTTGTTTATCGCATGTCTGCTTAAATACCTACCTTCATGAAGCTTGTATCCTCCGGCTACTTACGGTTAAAATGGTTGAAATAATCGTATTTTTTTTATCGCACGTCTGCGTTATTTCCTTGCATACGTACAGGTCCCCGTACCCCCCTCATACTTGGGTCGTAATTTTCTTTAATAATCATTATTATCGTTTTAAATTTTAACCTTCTTACACCGAACGCTGAGAGAGACGCCTTTAGCATTTGGTGCCGAGATTGCAACTTTTTGCATTGAGCGGCAAGTTAACCAATCTTCTGGAAATTAACACAGAGGCCGCTTTTTTTATATTTTCCAAGTCAGTTCGTTGCGTGGAAACGTCGCACGGTTATCCCCTGCATACTTAAATGAAAAGAAAATTTTTGTTATGAAAAATTTACTTCGATTTTAAAATTTTTAAAATTGTAATGGATAAATTATTTTGAGGAAGAAGATTTCAAAGGATTTGGCAGCGAGTTTTTTGTAGTGGCTCTCGCCGCTTTCGCGTTTGCTCGCTCCGTTTCAACGCGTATATGTATTTGAGGTCCTTTTTTATTAGGTTGCAGGCTCATTGCAAGTAAACGTTCTAGCAATCCCTTAACAACGAAAACTGAAAACTACATTGAAAATACCAAAGGGACAATAATCACGTTTCAAAGACGTTGTAGATAGGTCCCCATTAAAACGATCTAGCAACGTGATCAAAGGGCGCTAGCAATCTTCCTAACAAGTTTCTGAAACGAGTTTTTTGCCACAAAGGCGGACATTTCAACGTTGTGACAACGTTGTTAACTCGTTTCTGCCACCAATAATTAAACGTTTTATAGTTTTCAAAGCAACGTTTTTGCAACGTTCGCAAAACGGAACGTGCTATCTGGGAGGTTACATTTTTTAAAGTGCGAAATGTAAGTTCAAGTATTTGAGGATATATCACCGGCATTCGCGAAATATATGTGTTTTCTGGTTTTCTCCCGAACATTTCTAATTTAGTATCTTCTAATCGGTAATTATATTGACGAGGAATATGATAAATAATGTAAATTATTTAAACAATGTCATCTTAAATATTTTCAAATAATTAATAAAATCATAAAGTGTAGCTGGCGGTTTTCCCAGTACGGTAACAGAAAAGAATTGTGATGATTGTTCCAACTTCAAATTTTACGAAGAAGTTTTCATACGGTATTTCATTTTGATGTCAACGCCGCATTTTATTCATAGAAAGGATTGTAATAATTATCATGAAAAATTACATTTTTTAAAGTGCGAAATTTAAGTTCACGAATTTGAGGATATCCTCGACATTTTCGAAATATGTGTGTTTTCTGGATTTTCCCCGAATATTTCTAATATACACTATTACACTATTCTAATAAATAATTATATTTGTAAAGGAAATGATAAATGATTTATGATTGTTTAATACAATGTCAAATAAAACATTGGCAACTAATTGTTCAAAATCTTGAAGCGTCAGCTGATTATTTTCCCAATACGTGAAATATCGTATTTCGATTTTTTTACTTCAAATTTTTCGGGGATGTCCTCATACAGTATTCCATTTTGATGCCCATGCACTATTTTCTTTGTGTAAGAATTTGACCAATTATTATGAAACATAACATTTTTAACTATACGTTAGTTACGTTCAAGTGCCTACAAGGTCTTATTCTGCAATAAATAGCTTTTCAAAACTAATTAATTCAAAATTTTAATATAACCCTGCAAAAACTATCTTATTAAAATAGATTCGATTCGATTAAAAAATCCAACATGAATTAATCGGAAATCTTAATACGAAAATACCAGATTTAAAACTATTAAAATTGATTCATTGAAATCAGTTTTTATCAGAATTAATTGATATTTTTGTCACCTTATTAAATCCGATTTAATTTATATTTAATTTTTAAATTCAAACTTTAATATGAATCAAATCGGATTTAATAAGGTGAGAAAAATATGAATTAATTCTGATAAAAACTGATTTCAATGAATAAGTTTTAATAGTTTTAAATCTGGCATTTTCGTATTAAGATTTTCGATTAATTCATGTTGAATTTTTTAATCGGATCGAACCTATTTTAATAAGATAGTTTTTGCAGGGAAATATCAATATTTTAAGAATCACTCCTCTATATATTCGCACAAAAAAAGGAGCCAATAGATTAGCACCCTGGCGAAAAATATCACATTATTAATCATATGATTTGTCACTTGATTTCCCACGTGATTTCTCACGAGATTTCTCACGTCATTTCTCACGTGACGATTTGACGCGATTTCTCACGTGATTAATCACGTGAAAAATTACGAGACAATACAAACATAAAAAAATAGTAAATTTATTATCGCAGAAAAAAACGATACATAAAATTTTCACCCAACCGAGAATCGATCTCACGAACTTTGGGTTCCTTCGCAAGCACGCTATCCATTACGCTATCCCTTGCTTGAAAGATTGTGGTCATTTTCACCTACATAAGCTGCATTCTCCATGTTTATTGCTACTACAATTTGATTATTTATGTAAAATATCAATGGTTTGTAAAAATTATTTATTTATACACTATTTTAATAAAATGCGTAACTGGCATTAAAAAATTAATTAATTAAATTCGAATAACTCAAGTATGTAGTGTCGGTAAAGAAGAAATCAGGTAAGAACAAAATAAATTTTTTTTCTACGTAGATATATATAACCCATAAGGCGGATGTGGGAAGAAACCGGAAGTCTGAAAGAAATGAAACATGGAGAAAATGTGAAAACGTAAACCAGACATAAAATTTTTCACTATTTAATATCTCTACATATCTCTAACATTTTTCCATATGAAACTTTTTGTGCAACATAGTATAACAACATAAAGCATGTTGTTATTTATTTGAGTCAATAGAAAAGCGTTGAAAATTGCAGTAAATATTACAAAATATCGGGCGCCTATTTCAAAGTATATGTAGCGCGGTCGACCCTCAGGCTCATTCTATACTTGCCTTCGGAGCGCTCCCGCGCTCCTTGATAAATAAATATAATGGTAAACTTGAGGGGTGGGACGTTCGCTGCGCGCACTGTGTAAAGAACTCGGCATTCTCGCTCTTTGTCATCGAATTAATTAAAAACTAAATGTGTAGTTTATTCATACCATAAGCTTCAAGCTTGCTTTTACTTACTCAACACAGAGCTCAATAGAACTTCTTGACGTTGCGTTAGCATGGTGGATGTAATAACCACTGTCGAAGAAAATGAACCTACTATGGAGCGCACCACCTAGACCTCGTCAAAGGCTACCTCGAAGACCTGCACCTACTATTACATGCGCCCTAACATCTAAATGCAAAAAACTACGGATCGCACCACCTATAAATTGTCATCGGTTACCTCGAACACCTGGACTTCCTACAAAATGCGCCCTGACATATAAATGCAAAAAGCTACGGTGCGCATCACCTAGACATCATCATCGGCTACCCCGAACACCTGGACCACGTATTGGTTGCACCCGGAGATCTAATCGCAAAAAACTACGGAGCGCACAACCTAGACTCCATCATCGGCCACCTCAAAGATCTAGACCACGCATTCGATGCGTTCCAATACCTAGAGGTAAAAAGCTACGAAGCGCACCACCTAGACATCGTCATCGGCTACCTCGAACACCTAGACTTCCTGTAAAATGCGCGCTGACATATAAATGCAAAAAACTACGGTGCGCACCACCTAGACATCATCCTCGGCTACCCCGAACACATGGACCCCCTATTAGATGCGCCGTGACATCACAATGCAAAAAACTACGGAGCGCATCACCTAGATAACATCATCGGCTACCTCGAACTCCTGGACCTTCTACTACATTCGCCCTGACATCTAAATGCAAAAAACTACGGAGCGCACCACCTAGACATCGGGTTCGGCTACCTAGAACACCTGGACTTCCTATAAAATGCGCCCTGACATATAAATGCAAAAAGCTACGGTACGCACCACCTAGACATTATCATCGGCTACCCCGAACACCTGGACCACGTATTAGATGCACCCTGAGATCTAATCGCAAAAAACTACGGAGCGCACAACCTAGACTCCATCATCGGCCATCCCAAAGATCTAGACCATGCATTCGATGCATTCCAATACCTTGAGGTAAAAAGCTACGAAGCGCACCACCTAGACATCGTTATCGGCTACCTCGAACACATAGACTTTCTGTAAAATGCGCGCTGACATATAAATGCAAAAAACTACGGTGCGCACCACCTAGACATCATCATCGGCTACCCCGAAAACCTGGACCTCCTATTAGATGCGCCGTGACATCTAAATGCGAAAACTATGGAGCGCACCACCTAGATATCGTCATCGGCTACCTCGCACACCTGGACCTCCTATTACATTCGCCCTGACATCTAAATGCAAAAAACTACGGAGCGCACCACCTAGACATCGTCATCGGCAACCTCGAACACCTGGACTTCCTGTAAAATGTGCCCTGACATATAAGTGCAAAAAACTACGATGCGCACCACCTAGACATCATCATCGGCTACCCCGAATACCTGGAATTCCTATAAAATGCGCCCTGACATATAAATGCAAAAAGCTACTGTGCGCACCACCTAGACATCATCATCGGCTACTCCGAACACCTGGACCACGTATTAGATGCACCCTGAGATCTAATCGCAAAAAACTACGGAGCGCATCACCTAGACATCATTCTCGGCAACCCCGAACACCTGGACCTCCTATTAGATGCGCCGTGACATCTAAATGCAAAAAACTACGGAGCGCACCACCTAGACATCGTCATCGGCTACCTCGAACACCTGGGCCTCCTATTACATTCGCCCTGACATCTAAATGCAAAAAACTACGGAGCGCACCACCTAGACATCGTCATCGACTACCTCGAACACCTGGCCTTCCTATAAAATGCACCCTGACATATAAATGCAAAAAGCTACGGTGCGCACCACCTAGATGTCATCATCGGCCACCCCGAACACCTGGACCACGTATTAGATGCACTCTGAGATCTAATCACAAAAAACTACGGAGCGCACTACCTAGACTCCATCATCGGCCACCTCAAAGACCTAGTCCACGCATTCGATGCGTTCCAATACCTAGAGGTGAAACGCTACGGAGCGCACCACCTAGACATCATCATCGGCTACCACGAAGGCTTTACCTCGAGTTCCTCGGGTACAGTTCGGATGAGCCTCGAATTCATCTGAAGCTAGCCGCGGGTGTGCCTCGGATTAGCCTCGGCAGCACCTCGGCTGTACCTCGGATCGAGCCGCGGCAAATCCGGGGCTGGAGCCGAGGTCTCAGCCGAGGTAAAGCTGAGGTCCGAGCCAAGGTCCCAGCCGAGGTAAAGCCGAGTTCCGAGCCGAGGTCTAACCGAGGCTCGATCGAGGTCTAGCCGAGGCTCGACCCTCGAGATGTATTTCTCTTTTATAAACTAACATGGGAAGAGTAAGGGTGCCATCCCATGGGAATCACAATACCGGAATAACCAAAACGAAAGGAGTTTTCCGGAATAGCGGGCAGATGTAAAAACGCGGAATTCGAGTTTTACGGAATAGTAGAGTATGCTATTTAACATACCTCCTCAAAAGGGCGATTTCGTACACAGTCCTCCTCAAAAAGTTCATTCTGTATACAGCTCTTTGAGGAGACTCCTCAAAAGTGTCCAAATCTCCTCAAAAGAGCCAATCCATGTACACAGTATCTCCTCAGAAAGGCCATTATGTATACGGCGTTTTGAGGCGACTCCTCAAAAGTGTCCAAATCTCCTCAAAAGAGCCAATGCATGCCAAAAAATCTCCTCAAAAGGGTCAATCCATATATATATATATATATATATATATATATATATATATATATATATATATATATATATATATATATATATATATATATATATATATATATATATATATATATATATATGTATATGTATATACACACACACACACAAGCGTCTAAGGCAGGGTCTCTCCGCACTATGCCTTACTGATGAGTCCAACGGACAGACTCCGGGGTCGAAACGCTAGTTATGCGAAAAAGCAAAACATTAGTGGGATCGAATAAGGTTCGCATTGCGTCTTGCATGTTGAGGAGTTCATATAGCTTTGCGTGGAGTACAGCCCACTCTTATTACCGTGTGTTACGTTGCCGCTTCTAATCGCGATTGTGTATAAGATTCTAATGTTCCTTTTAATAATATATTACGCACCTAGGGAGGAAAAAACTTTGTTAGTCCATATCTCGTGTAAATTGCCACCCGAGCTGTAGGCGAGGATGGCAAACACGAGATGTGGGCTGGCCCATTTTACTTCCGTGGTACGTATACTATTTTTCAGGATACCTGGTTCGAAAATACTACATTCGCATTTTTGAGCCAGGAGCTAAAGTGGCATTTTCGGTCAGGGTATGGTGAAAATATATTAATTCCCGATTATTACAAGAGGGAAACCTTTAGGAGGCTACTTTTTCATGCAAAATTGCATTTATTTGTTATTTATTTGTCACACTCCTTGAAGTAATTACTGCACGCTGTAGTTAGTACTGCACACTCTCTGTAGTAACTACTAAAAATTGACTGTAGTACCAACTATGCACTATAGGAACTACTACACACTCCCTGAAGTAATTACTACACACTGAAGTTAGTACTACACACTCCCTGTAGTAACTACTACAGACTGTCTGTAGTACTAACTACACTGTGTAGTTATCATTGAAAATTATTTGAAACTTTTTTAAACTATTTCAAACTCGTAAAAACTATTTGAAAATGTGTCCAAAATCAAAGATTTGGTACCATTTATAAACAGTTATAAACAGTTTTAAACAGTTTTAAACAGTTTCAAACAGTTACAAACAGTTTTAAGTTATTTTTAACAATTATTAACTGTTATTGACATTTATAGTTTAGGACAGGGTCAATTAAAATAATTTGAATACATACTTTGTTAGTTTTCTTTTTTTTTCAGAAAAACGTCTTCATTAGAATGCCAGCCATAGGACTTACAAATTGCTCTTTCTAATTTTTGAATTTACAACAAAGTTTCAAGAATTGTCGTAGTTCATTATTATCATTATGTAGATAACTATTATCACACATTCATACTCCATACAACACTTTGACACGGATTCAAAAATAAACTTTATTTAATAAATTAAAAAAAATATGTCTTGTTTCAAATTACAAGTACAAATTCTACAGACTAGTTTTATAAATATGTACACGTATATACCTAATAAAAGAGCGATAGTTTAATTAATGATATAAAAAACAGTGATTTAATATTTTCTTAATAAGAGACTTGGTGTCTTCGCATAATTCACTTGATTATAAGATGATAACTGAAAAATAATTTTACAAACTTATGCAAATTTCAAAAAAATTTAGCCTTCATATTAATGGAGCAAATGGTATAACATTGTCAATGTTAAAAATGTTTTTCTATAATGGCTTAGTTTTAAATGACATGATTGAAGAAAGACCTCACGCTGTCATAAAAATATAGAAAAAATAGAAGTGTATGTGTTCAAGACTTGTGTTCCTACAAGTAAAGCTATGTGTACAATCCAAAGTAAACATAGTAATTTATTATACTAAGGTTACCGAAGGCTTTAAGCTATCTTACTTATTATCTAAAATAATATAATACAATCTATGAAGTTAATACATATAATGAATAATTTTAGAATTTGTTTATTTCGTCCACAATTAATTAATAAGTGGTATTTACGTGATTTTGGTGAACAATATTTAATTATAAAAGCGATGTTTCGGTGGGCACATTTTGCCACCTTCTTCAGGCTAAACCTTGTTTACAACAATATAAAACATACCAACAGTAAAAGTCATATTTCATGTACATTAAAAAAAAAATTAACAATAAAAGATAAAATTACTCACTGTAGTCAATTCCTGATACGGCGCACTATTTAAGAACAAAAGTATTAATAATTATGAAAGATAGAATATGCACAGAATTTAATAAATTTAAGTAGTAACTTGTCTGTAGTATTATTTGTTTCATACGTAACCAGAGAAGATTATAAATGAATTTGTATATAAACATCACAATAACAATTAAAAAAATTATAAGTAAGTATAAAAGTTCAACTGGTAAAGCTAGTATTTATCACAAAAGTATACGACAGTCAATTCAATATCACAGGTTTTTACGTTAGAATGTATTGCACGAAATGTATACGAAGTGTGTAGTAAGTCTATGTATCAATCTGGACGTGTATATATACATATAAACACACACACACACACACACACACACACACACACACACACACACACACACACACACACACACACACACACACACACACACACACACACACACACACACACACACACACACACACACAAACACAAGCACGCACGCACGCACACACACGCGCGCGCACGCACGCACGCACGCACACACACACACACACACACACACACACACACACACACATATATATATATATATATATATATATATATAATTATCCCCCCATCCGTTTATGGAGCCCATCCCTGTATATTAGTACCTACAGCCCAGAGATCCCTATGGCAAGTGACTAAAGAAATAATGGACCCTGGGGTTATAGACTCTAGATCGGACTCCATAAACGCCCGAGAAAAATATTTTATGGGACCCGTGCTCCATAAAAGAAAACGGGCTCCATAAATATGCTCATGTGTATAAAAGGGCTCCATAAATCTGTTAAAACAAATGTGTGTATATATATATATATACACACATATACACACACATACACATATATACATATATACACACATACATACATATATACATACATATATCATGACATGCTACAATTTACACATGAAATAGAAAAAGATAATAAAATCAACATTCTAGAGAAATCTTTAATTCGAGATTCGAGTAGTATTATTACTGATTGGCATCGGAAAGAAACGTTTTCAGGTAGATTTTTGCATTTTAATTCGAGCCACCCGATTAGTCAAAAAAGAGCGATGGTTTATACATTAGTAGATAAAGCGATCCTTCTAGCCAATCAACAGTTTCATGAAAAGAATATTAAGATTGTAAAACAATTTCTCATAGACAATTCTTACCCTACTAAATTTATTGATAGTAACTTGAAAAAAAGAATAGATAAAATTAAATATACAAATGATAGTAATAATAATAATAATAAAAACAAGAAATATAATTATATCAATGCGAATAGATATCTAAGAGCTATGAGTATACCTTTTGTACATAGGGTCTATGAGAAAATTGAAACAAATCACATTAGGACTATTCCAAAAATTATAAACAACTTGAATAACATCATTATAAGAGGCAAAGAAAAAATGGACAAAGTTAAGGAAACTAATGTTGCTTATAAAACTAACTGTCGTGATTGTGATGCTACATATATCGGCGAAACTAAGAGGCACCTAAAACAGAGAATAAATGAACATATACGTAATACTAAAAAACCTGATGAACACTACGTTATTAACGAACATATGGAATCGTACAATCACGCCTTTGATTTCGAAAATACAACTATAATTGATAAGGAAAGTAATTTGAAAAGAAGATTAATATCGGAAATGATAAATATTAAAATACAAAAAAATCCAATAAATATAAAAGATGAAACAAAGTATCTTAGTCAACATTATGATGGTGTTATTAATAGATGGAAAAAAACAAGGTTATAGGTAGTTATTTCTCTTTCGTTTGTTTTTAGTTTAAACATCTCTATATCGGACTTAAGACGAATCAAAGGTAAAGGATATACTATTTATATTCTTTATAATTGCTTCAGAGCAATGAAATGTCGTTATATTAATTGAATAAATAGTGTAGAAAATTGATCATATTAGGAGGTGATTTTCGGCAAATTCTTCCAGTTATGAAATGTGGTCACAAAAATAGTATAATTGAAGAAACAGTTAAATTTTCTGCATTATGGTCTCTTTTTAAAGTTTTAAAATTAAATCAAAATATTCGTTCGGAAAATAAAGAATTTGCTTCACTATTGTTAGAGTTGGGTGAAGGAAAAATTAATCCATTTATTATTCCAAATAAATGGAAAACGAATAATATTTGTAAAGAAATTTATAGTAACATTAATATTAAAACTTCAATAGATCGTGTAATCTTAACCGCTCATAATAAAGATACTAAAATTATTAATAATAAAGTTTTAGAATTATTGAATAAAAACGTACATACGTATTATAGTTTAAATTATGCAACTCATAAAGGAGTTGATCAAACAGATGAAAATATTCATTTAAATTATCCAATTGAAATGCTTAACAATATTAGAGAAGGTCTTTCACCTCATGAATTAAAATTGAAAGTAAATGCTATTGTTATGTTAATTAGAAATATAAGTATTGTACAAGGAATGTGTAATGGTACACGTCTAAGAATAACTGGATTATATGCTCATAAAGTTAAGGCAGAAATAATTACAGGCGAAAGAATTGGTGAAGAGGTTTTTATTCCACGAATAACATTAAATACTGCAGATTCATCTTCATTTCCTTTTATTCTTTACCGTAAACAATTTCCAATTGTATTAGCTTTTGCCATGACAATAAATAAATCTCAAGGACAGAGTTTCGATTCTATTGGAATTTTTATTAGACGACCACTATTTTCACATGGTCAGTTATCAGTTGCTTTATCCCGATGTAAAAATCCTAACAATATATTTATTGAAAATTGTTCAGAAAATCCTTTAATAATAGATAACATTGTATGGAAAGAAATTTTTGTAATTTAATCTATAATTTACACTATAAGATTTGATGAGTGAAAATTTATGTCGTATTTGTATGTGATCTCAATTTCTCCTAAGCTCAAGGAATTTATAACAATAATCATTTTAATTAAAATATTACCCTTTGTGAAAATATAAGACATGTTGTATCTTCTCATAAGTTTAATATTATAAATAATCTGAATATTGTTGTACATTTAATAAATAAATATTTCATAATTATTTAATATATTAATGTGAAATATTTGTTTATTAAATGTAATAAAGATGTGAATTAATTTTCATTATATTTTAAACTTTGCACAATTTTTATTTTAAAGAAATTACAATAATAAGTAATGAAAATTAATTCACATCTTACATGCTGGAGGAAGGAAGGGCTAGGTTGGAGTCAAGGAGGATTACGGAGGGATGACTCCCATGATTTTAGGGCTACTGGCGATGAATTCCATGGTTGTGTTTAGGCTCATTATATAAAAAATTATTGTGTAATTCTATATGATTTCGGCATGTCCCAAAATCATAAATATAATTATTATTATTTCTTATATATAAAACCTAAGCTCAATAAAATAAAAAATTGAAGGCGCCTATAACAGTACCTCAGTGGTGGTGTGGAAAGCTGTTCCAAATGTGCGAAATGTAGTAATAGTTGAAAACATAATTGTCTATGTTGGTTCTAATAATAACTAGTATATTTTTGAGTTTTTTTTAATGTTCGAATTCAAAGATTTAGTGACAGTTTTCTCTTTGATGGTTTTTCGATTATCATAAAAAACAATAGTCCGGTAGTAGTCCAGAGATGGAGGGGACGGTAGGTCGAGGACGGTGGAGGGCGGTGGAGGGGGCGGTGGATGGGACGGTGGAGGGCGGTGGAGGGGGCGGTGGAGGGGACGGTGGAGGGCGGTAGAAGAGACGGTGGTCTGACAGAGATAACAAAATAACGTGATTTTTGAACGAATTTAAAGTTAAAAAGTGGAGGGGACGGTAGAGGGGCAGAAAATAGGTAAGTGGAGGGGACGGTGGAGGGAACGGTGGAGGGACTGCGTTCAGATATAGCAGTAACGCCTATATAATATAGGGAGATATATATATATATATATATATAATATATACACTTATCGGGGTATATGTAGCCCAATACTGCATATTAGTACCTACAGCCCAGAGTTCCCTATGGCAAGTGACTAAAGAAATAATGGACTCTGGGGTTATAGACTCTAGGTCTGGCCACATAAACCCCTATATTTAGAAATATTATGAAGCCCGGATTGCACAATCAAAATCGGGCTCGATAAACCCCTATATATAAAAAACGGGCTTTATAAACCCCTTTCGAGAAATGTATAATGTATATATGGGTCGTTCCTGTACTTTTTTTAAAAAGTATGCGCGGGGGAGTCGTCGATTTTGTCGACGATTTTTTTTATGAAAGTACATATAAAAGAAATAGCTTGTGCAAAATTTCAGCCCCTTATCTCATTCCTAATTCATGCTGGAATTTTTTTAAACCCTGATTTTGACCTGTTTTTAGCCAGTTTTCAAAAAATTCTAAAAGGCTGAAATTTTAACAAAATGAGGTCGGTGAGGTCTCATTTTTTTGTCTTTCTTCAAATTTTAAGAAAAAAAAATACACTGATATGAAATGATGATTTAGGTTTTATTGGCGATCTGTGATATGGCCATTGCATTTCATCATTTTTAGATCATCTTTAAACCTCTATATCTCGTAACTGGTTCCACATTTTTGAGCTCACTAGGTCTCACTTTTTTTTGTCTCAACGAGACCTTTAATTTCTTTTTTTGAGGACCTAAATTGATTGAATAGACTTCAAGATACAGCCTTTTGAAGTTGACGTTTTTATCAAAAATCGCGAAAATCAACCGTGTTCATGGTCACAATGTCAACCGAATTTTAATTAAAAATCATTAACAAAAGTATTTTTCATTAGAATATGATTTTATCTAACTATAATCTTTTCCTATAATAGGAAAAAGTCAAAAAATAATTTTTTGTCGAGCATTATAATATCTAATTTTTCGATACCTAAAATAATCAAAAATGGCTCTCTACTTACTTGAATTCTACCATCTTATAATTATTTTTGACACGTATACGTAACATAGATACAAAGGTGGATCCTAGACCTTAAAAATCCGTAGTCGCTGATTTTTCTAGGACCACTAGAGCCAAAGTTATAGCCGTTTTTATAAAAAAATATTTTTCAAGTGGTAAAATTAGAGCTTGTGAAATATAGGAAAAGTTTTATTTACAAGATCAACCATAAGTTTGGCATAATTGTCCTAAAAAAAGTGCTGAGGCTGCATATTTTGAAGATCTTAGGCCGTGTCTACAATATGCGAGAAGCACGTGCGATCAGCCCAAGCGATGCGAGCAAGCCATGCGCGCATGCGACGCGAGCAAGCGATAGTAATGGCTTTAGGTTGATTAAATTACCTATGCAGACTTTATCGATTATTAAAGTTGAAAATAAGAATTTAAGTAAAATTTTTTTTGTAATATTCATTTTATTTTAACTATTTTATAATCATTATCAAACGAAGTAAGTTTTGCTTTTAATGTTGAATCATGAATGGGTATAAAGCAGTGATATTTTCTTGTATTCTGTATGGTTCGGGTCAATTTAAAACGGCATTCTAGTACTTTACGCCTTTTCTCAATTGTTTCTTGACTCACCCAAATAGATCTAAAAACCAAATATTCTATATTTTTATAACACATAATGATTTATTATTCAAATACATAATCAAATAATATAGTCAAAAAATCTAAATTATATTATTTTTACCTTATTCCATCAATATTTTCACTAACATAATCATACATGTCTTTTGGATTTAAAATTGGTTTTTCTGATGTTCTTCGTAAGGATGCCCTGCGTACTGTTCGTTTAACCACTGCTCCACATCCATCACACGGACTTTTCCCATGGCTAGTAGAAAAAAAGTTGTGCGACTTAAGTTTTAAGCCAAAATCCTCCTCATGATGGCAGATATTAATGAAATTGTTCCTACAGTAAATAAATACTATCTTGAAGGTAAAAATTATAAAAAATAAAATAAATCTGTTTAATATTGTGTACATAATAATACAAATTATTTGAACTTGCATCGTAGAAGTTGTTGCTTTTTTTAAATTTGATATACAGAAAAAATAAAGAACTGTTTTAGTAATTTTATCTTTAAAGCTGTTTTCTACATAATGTAAAATTTTAACTCGGGTGTAACCTGCAGGTCCAGGATCTTTATGGATTTTGATGTTCTGGGTCTCAAAATAGTTTTTCACACAAATTAAATATACTTTCAGAATATTACTTTGACATATTCTTAATAATTAAAATTAAATTTTTTCAGGTCATTTAATGAACAAAAATCTAAAGGTGTCTATTTTGTTCATATAATACGTATTAATATACTACAATAAAAGTACTCTTACTTGTTCTTGTATTGGGTAGGTGCTCCATCTGATATATAATGTACATTCTCAATAAACGGAAAATCTCGTTTTAGAAGTGCAATGAGTTGCCCTTGAAAAGTGTTAACTGCACAAGCATCATGTTTTAAACAATCACTAATAACACATACAGATAAGGTTTGTAATTTGTCGTTATTGTCTTCTTTATAATACACTACAAACGGGTGTACAGTTGCTTGTGTATTATTAAAATAAAATGCTTGGATCGAGTCTTGACAAACAAATAAGAAATTTTCAGCAAAATCTTGAAGTATAATACATGTGCGAGGGTCATTTGACAAGTACCTAGCCTCACCACCAGATGGTGCCACTATCGCACCAGAAATACACTACAGTGCAGTATCTTCCTGTAAACGGTTACAGACGAAATTTCAGCTGGATCGGAGTTGTAGTTTATTTTTGAGAGCGTGTGAAAGCAAATGTGTCCGTTGATTTTTGAAAAAATGGAGAAAGAACAATATCGGTCGGTGATTCGATTCTTGTTTTTGGAAGGGAAATCGCGCAGTGAAATTAAAGAATGCTTGGATGCAGTGTATGGGAATGCTTCTCCTTCGATGGCGACCGTTAAATTTTGGTATAACGAGTTTCAACGTGGTCGTACGTCGGTTTTTGATGATCCACGCCCAGGTGCTCCGAAAACAGCCACTACGGAGGAGAACGTGACAAAAATACACGATATCGTTTTGTCAGACCGCCGATTAAAGGTGCACGAGATAGCTGCGATAGTAGGCATCTCAGAAGAACGCGTGTGGCATATCCTACATGAGATTTTAGGCATGAGGAAGCTGTCAGCAAGGTGGGTGCCGCGTTTGCTGACTGCAGACAACAAGCGCATCCGTGTGACCAGTTCAGAGCAGTGTTTGGAGCTGTTTAATCGCAATCCAAAAGAGTTTTTGCGTCGTCACGTGACCGTCGACGAAACATGGATTCACTACTACACTCCAGAGACCAAGGAGCAGTCAACACAGTGGACCTTACCCGGTGAACCTGCTCCGAAGAAGGCGAAGACGGTCCCGTCGGCCGGAAAGGTGATGGCCACTGTTTTCAGGGATTCTCAAGGTGTGATTTTTATTGACTATCTGGAGAAGGGCAAAACGGTCACAGGACAGTACTACGCCGAACTATTGAGCCGATTTGACGCCGTGTTAGAAGAAAAACGGCCCCATTTGTCTAAAAAGAAAGTGCTTTTCCACCACGATAATGCACCGGCTCACACTTCTGCACTCGCCACGGCTAAATTGGTCGAATTACGCTACGAACTGCTGCCCCATCCACCGTATTCTCCAGATTTGGCTCCGTGTGACTTTTTTTTGTTTCCGAACCTAAAAAATTCGCTCGCCAGGAAGAGATTCCACTCCAATAACGAAATAATCGCCGCCACGGAAGCCTATTTTGCAAACCAAGAGAAAATATTTTTTTCAACGGGGTTAAAAAAATTTGAACACCGCTGGACCAAGTGTATTCAACTAAAAGGAGACTACATTGAAAAATAAATTTTATTTTTTGTAAAATTTTGGTGTTTTCATTTGTAGGCTAGGTACTTATCAAATGACCCTCGTATCTGGAGTAATAATTGTTTTGCAATGTTTTAAATAACATTTTTGCATTTCAGTCACATAATGATGCTTTGTTAACTCCCACAAGTCATTGGCTAAATTTATAATAAAATTTCTTGTAGGTTCTTTTACCATAATAAGACTGACTCTATTATTAGATTGTGATTCAGCATTATTTACCCAATTATGATATTCAATCTCTGAAACATCTTCGCATGAGCTTGATTCCAATATTTTCAGAATTTCTGCTTTACCAGGACAGTTTTCACAAAGATGTAGCATACAATCGCTCCAATCTGTTGAACAAACACAATCATTTAAAATTACTCGGTAGGCTAAATTTTTGTTGATGGCAGACAATTTTAATTTGACATTTTGGTGTATAGGACATACACAAATTGTATGTGTACCAGGTGCTCCAGCACTAATACATTCTTTTGGCCTTAAAGAAGCAAATATACTGAAACCTGGTTTGCGCTGATCTTTAAAATGCTGTTCATATTCTTCTTCCACCCAATTGTTGTATAGATCCTTCAAATCGTACATCAACAGTCTTTTTTGTAACTTCTCTGTGATATTACTAATAGGATTTTTAACACTGATGCAATCTTTAATGCCGCTACATATTCTACTATTGTTTTCATCTCTATAATACTGAGTTGCAGATTCTCTAACTTCATTAGAATGAATGCAGTACACTTTACGCTTAATAGTTCCTAAGACACCTGGAAAAATATATTTTGAAATTAATTTCAAATAGTGTATACTTAATCACAAAATAAAATCATAATAACAATATTATTTTTTTTAATTTAACGATTATCAAGACGATAAAATTTAGCTCAATGTTTATTCTACTTTAATTACTATGACTTCTTATATTGGAAGAAAAGAAATAGTTTAGAATTAATTTATTTTTTTTATTTTCTTTTTTATATTAATTTTAATAGTTCTTTTAAAATCCAATAATTACTTTATTATTTTTTATCTAATAATGAATAACGAAGGGTACCCCATGTTAAGATAGGCAAAATGCCACTATTAATGAAAGCGAAAAATGACAGTGATTTCATAGAAGTATACTAAAAAAAGAATTTTCTACGATTTTTCCGGGGACCTATCTCCCCTCCTTATACCAGTAAGGCCTAAAAATCGCATTTTTTGGAAATTATTTTTTTCTCCCGTTCCTCAATGTTAAAAAATTAAAAAAAAAATATCAGATTACAGCTTGTAAACAGAGAGAACATTGAGATTTCTCAAATATAGATTCTTTCTAATTAAATCGGATTTCATTTAAATGTTTAAATTACAATTCATGTATTATTTTACTTAATCCGTAAACAATACTTAAGCAATACGTAAGCAATACGTAAGTAATACATAAATAATAATACTTAAGTAATAATACATGAGTAATATAAATAAATAATTATGAGGATTTTAAATTAAATATTTATAGGGGTACCCTTTATCATTATAGTTGCTTGAACAAAAATTACATAGATTTTAATAAATTAAACTAAAATTTTCTATTAATAATTCTCAAGTGTAATATAATATATGTAACCTAATGTATAAAGGATTATCGATTCTATATGTTTACACTATGTCTATAATCAAGATATTAAGAATTTATTACAACCCATTTTTTAACTTACCTACAGTAATTTTAAGTTCTTTTGCTTTATTAAACATATAACGTGAACATTGGAAATAATGTTTTGCTTGTTCAAATGTCCAATGATTTTGTAGTAATGTCAATAACGATATTTTTTTACCAAAATTAGTTTCTTCATTATAACACTTAATTATGTTTCCAATCATTCCGTGAAATGACATACTATCCTCTTGTAGCTGTTTATGATTGCATTGAGTTGGCAAATTAAGATTCAATGTTTTATTAACTGTTGTACAAAATTTCGTATTCATTGATTCTAAAACACTGTATGTTTTATTTTCCAAGCGATAATCACTAAGTTTCTCTCGTTTAAGAGGAGGTTCATCAAATCCATCGAGCATTTTATTTAAACGTTGAAATCCTTGGCTCAATAATATATCTTCTGAACTTTGTGACGTACACACTTGGCTACTTGAAGAAACTTGACTACTTGAAGAAAGCTGCTCATTATTATTTACGTTTCAACCATCATTCCCAGTGTTTTCATCTTTTTCTGCATTTTTTGTTATTATTGATGTAATTTTGAACTCACAGTTTTTACAGTACTTATTACCTGGATCTAAATTTATATTACAAATGTTACGAAATTTATCACATTTATCAGCACTAATCATTACTAAATTATTCTCAATGGATTTTGAATGATTATTAAAACAATTGCAACACTTCCTTTGTCTACTTGTATACCGAGTATCATATTTATGAAGATGATTGTCGCAAATAAATTTATTTTCTACATTAATATCAAAATTTTTAATCCTAAATGATAAATACAGCTTTAATTCATTACTAAGATTACTAATTAGATTAACAGATTTATTTCTTGTGTAATGCTCTAAATGACATTTATAATCCTCATGCAATTCACCAACATAGCACATCATTTTCTTTCAATTCCTGAGAAGATAACACTTACAAAACACAATTACAATTTATAAAACTCAACCGAACCAATACTGATATACTTGGTAATAGTTCTGCTCAACTACTTTCACAATTCTACTTAGAAATATTCATTTCATTTTTTATTGTAACTTGTACTCATTGTTTAAGGACATTCCGTGCCGTGTGTCGTGTAACGGATGACGGGTTCACGGGTGTCTCGCACAGAAAAATGGATGTCTGTCATCTATTAAGTTACGTCAACACAGGTTAAATGAAACTATCTATGTATGTTTCATTTAACCTGAGCTTATACGTATAACGCACGTAAAACTATAGAAAACCTGCATTTAAGACCATGTCTATACTAGGTATGCGAGAAGCGCAACCGGTGCGCGCATGCGACAAGCCATACGTTTTGCACAAAGTACTTGAAATACTTAAAATGATAAATAATATCGTTGTATACGATTGAACGTAAACGTGAGTTTATATTATTAGGATTTGTCATCGAGAAGAAATAAACGGGAAAATTAGACTTCAAGAGTCTATGCAACCAACTCTACTCGAAAGTGAAAGTTGATTGCAGAAAAAGGTATGAACGCTTATGCGTACGAGTAAACAGGCAATAAGGCATTGTATAGGTAAAACGGAAAGTGGTAAGGTAAAAGGAATGTGCATAAAGCACGTAGCGACTAGGCGCCGCAGGACTCTATTTAAGCCCGCTGGGTGATGTTTTTCATAGTGGGAGCGCATCGGACGCTTGCCATCTAGCGAGCACTTTGGATACTTCAATCCCGAACAATCGTAGTAGATCAGTTAGTAGATCTATATTTAGCGATAAATAATATCGTCAATAATATCGCAGTGAAATGATATTATTTATCATTTTAAGTATTTTAAATATTTTGTCCAACACGCATTGCTTGCTCGCATCGCTTGGGCTGATCGCACGTGCTTCTCGCATAGTGTAGACACTGCCTAAGATCTTCAAAATATGCAGCCTCAGCACTTTTTTTAGGACAATTATGCCAAACTTATGGTTGATCTTGTAAATAAAACTTTTCCTATATTTCACAAGCTCTAATTTTACCACTTGAAAAATATTTTTTTATAAAAACGGCTATAACTTTGGCTCTAGTGGTCCTAGAGATATCAGCGACTACGGATTTTAAAGGTCTAGGAACCACCTTTGTATCTATGTTACGTATACGTGTCAAAAATAATTATAAGATGGTAGAATTCATGTCAGTAGAGAGCCATTTTTGATTATTTTAGGTATCGAAAAATTAGATATTATAATGCTCGACAAAAAATTATTTTTTGACTTTTTCCTATGATACGAAAAGAGTATAGTTAGATAACATCATATTCTAATGAAAAATACTTTTGTTAATGATTGAATTGAAGTTTTTTCACCCTCCATGGTTGATATGTGTAAGTAATGCTTTTCTCGATCAGGCGGGGGTCATGTATGAAATAAAACACCTTATTTCATGTAAGTTTTTTTTAAAGCGACGTTTCGTTGACTGGTGTGTCAACCTCTGCAGGTCAAAAGTTTTTTATTGTGAAACAAATAGTACAAAGTCAAATATTTTAATTTTTTAACAAACAGTCAAATATTCTAATTTTTTAACAAAAAATAGTAAAACGTAATGTTACCTCTTAAAAGTTGTGTATGTTAACGCATGCTAACAAGTCGAACGACCGACATTATTTCGCCGAATTTTCGATTTCGGAAATGCGATGGATACGCCGTACAATTCGCACTTATATATCTGACAGCGAAACGAGTATAGATGCGAAACCAAAACAATAACATCAGATCGTTAGCATTTAAATTTTCTTAATACCGGAAAATATGACTTATTCAGAGTGAATATGTCTTCTTTTTTATTTATTTTATTGTTATGACATTTTATGTGCATCATTTCGAACATTAATCTTTTTTTATAATTGCTCTCATTATCCAGAATTACCGCTCCATCCCAATCAAATTGATGGTTAAACGAGTTTTGTTGCATGGTAACTACCGAATCTTCGTTTTTGTTGTTTCTGTGTTTATTGATTCGTTTTTTTAGAGTTCTTTTTGTTTCTCCTACGTACGCCGCCGGACAATTTTTACATGTAAATTTGTATACAATGTTAGTTCGGTCCCATTTTTTAGTTACATCCTTGCCTAATTTTATAATCGAGTTAAGACTCTTTTTCACTAACGGGATGGAAATAATATTGTATTGTTTCAAAATTGCCGATAATTTTTTATAATTATTCTTTATATATGGTAGGTGCATTTTTGGAAGAATTTTAAATTTGTCTTGGTTTTTTTTGCGTTTGTGTTTCAAAGATATTTTACGGTATCGGATGTTTTTTTGGATAAAGTCCCATGGGTAATTATTGTTTAGTAACGTCCTTTGGATTTTTTGCAAGTTGTTCTTATGGAATCATTTGTGTGACAAAAGTATTGCTCGGACGACTAGGTTATAAATAATATTTTTCTTTTGCTGTATTGGATGATTTGAAGAAAAGTTGATTACTCTCCCCGATGATGTTGATTTTTGAAACCAATTTGTGATTAATCTATTATTCTTTTTGATGATCGTTATATCCAAAAAGTTTATACTATTATTTTGTTCTAATTCATATGTGAACTGTAAATTTTTATGATATAAATTGAAAGTGTTAATGACATCCTCTATGTGTTCTTTTTTTACACAAATAATTGTATCATCTACATATCTGTAGTAAAAGAAAGGGGTGCAATTATGTATGTTTTTTAATGTCTCTAAATACGACTTTTCTAAATCATCCATTACAATGTCAGCAAATAACGGAGAAATCGGAAAACCCATCGGTGTACCAAAAATTTGTCTATAATATTCATTGTTGAAAGTGAAACAAGTATTGTTATATAACAAGTGTAGGCATTTCTTAATTTCATCTAGCGGAATGGTACAATTCGGAACGATCGATTGTGCTCGCCTATCAATACTATCACACACAAGCTCTATCAGGATGTTTGTAAACAAAGATTTAACGTCTAAAGAAAGTAATACATAGTCGCTATTTAACTGAATATTTTTGAGTTTGTCTTTTAATTCAAAACTGTTATTGATATGAGAATGCGGAAGTGTTATGCAATTCTTTAATTGTTTATAAATAATGTTCGCTAAGATATAAGTGGGGCTATTAACAAGAGAGATAATCGGTCGTAAGGGTGCACCTTCCTTGTGTATTTTTGGTAGTCCGTAACATTTGGCTAAAATTGTGTCTGTCAACGTTAATTGATTGTTATGAATCAACTTTTCTTCAAATCATCCAATACAGCAAAAGAAAAACATTATTTATAACCTAGTCGGCCGAGCAATACTTTTGTCACACAAAAGATTCCATAAGAACAACTTGCGAAAAATCCAAAGGACGTTACTAAACAATAATTACCCATGGAACTTTATCCAAAAAAACATCCGATACCGTAAAATATCTTTGAAACACAAACGCAAAAAAGCTTCCTCTAGGAGGAAGCAAAAAAACAAGACAATTTTAAAATTCTTCCAAAAATGCAGCTACCATATATAAAGAATAATTATAAAAAATTATCGGCAATTTTGAAACAATACAATATTATTTCCATCCCGTTAGTGAAAAAGAGTCTTAACTCGATTACAAAATTAGGCAAGGATGTAACTAAAAAATGGGACCGAACTAACATTGTATACAAAATTACATATAAAAATTGTCTGGCGGCGTACATAGGAGAAACAAAAAGAACTCTAAAAAAACGAATCAATGAACATAGAAACAACAAAAACGAAGCTTCGGTAGTTACCATGCACCAGAACTCGTTTAACCATCAATTTGATTGGGAGGGAGCGGTAATTCTGGATAATGAGAGCAATTATAAAAAAAGATTAATGTCCGAAATGATGCACATAAAATGTCATAACAATAACATAAATAAAAAAGAAGACATATTCACTCTGAATAAGTCATATTTTCCGGTATTAAGGAAATTCAAATGCTAACGATCTGATGTTATTGTTTTGGTGTCGCATCTATACTCGTTTCGCTGTCAGATATATAAGTGCGAATTGTACGGCTTATCCATCGCATTTCCGAAATCGAAAATTCGGCGAAATAATGTCGGTCGTTCGACTTGTTAACATGCGTTAACATACACAACTTTTAAGAGATAACATTACGTTTTACTATTTTTTGTTAAAAAATTAGAATATTTGACTGTTTGTTAAAAAATTAAAATATTTGACATTGTACAATTTGTTTCACAATAAAAAACTTTTAGCCTGAAAGGTTGACACACCAGTCAACGAAACGTCGCTTTAAAAAAAACTTATATGAAATAAGATGTTTTATTTCATACATGACCCCCGCCTGATCGAAAAAAGCATTACTTACACACTTTTGTTAATGATTTTGAATTAAAATTCGGTTGACACTGTGACCATGAACACGGTTGATTTTCGTGATTTTTGATAAAAACGTCAACTTCAAAAGGCTGTATCTTGAAGTCTATTCAATCAATTTAGGTCCTCAAAAAAAGAAATTAAAGGTCTCGTTGAGGCAAAAAAAATGAGACCTAGTGAGCTGAAAAATGTGGAACCAGTTACGAGATATAAAGGTTTAAAGATGATCTAAAAATGATGAAATGCAATGGCCATATCACAGATCGCCAATAAAACCTAAATCATCATTTCATAGCAGTGTATTTTTTTTCTTAAAATTTGAAGAAAGATAAAAAAAAATGAGACCTCACCGACCTCATTTTGTTAAAATTTCAGCCTTTTAGAATTTTTTGAAAACTGGCTAAAACAGGTCAAAATCAGGGTTTAAAAAAATTCCAGCAGGAATTAGGAATGAGATAAGGGGCTGAAATTTTGTTCAAGCTATTTTTTTATATGTACTTTCATAAAAAAAATCGTCGCAAAATCGACGATCCCCCCGCGCACAGTTCTTAAAAAAAGTACAGGAACGACCCATATATATATATATATATATATATATATATATATATATATATATATATATATATATATATAAGAAACGCGTTCTTCCGGACGAAAACTCGAGTTGAATATTGAAAGCCATTTTTCTCAAAGTATATCATGTTTTTTTTCAAAATAAACTACACCATTGGAAAGTACAACTCTTAAGCTTCAAAACCCTATCTTGGAGAAGTTGGAGAAATAAAGGGTTTAAAAGTAACAACATGAAAAAGACAGCGCCGAGGGTCCGCGCGAGCCCCTCGCGCCCGTGCGTACGGCACGTTTAAGTGCACGCTCTATTCAATTCGCTAATAATCGTGTACCAAGTCTCTGAGAAAAGAACTAAGGACATATATCGATAGATTTTTTCCTGCTCTTTCCAATGGTGCTATTATTTTTATTCCGAAATGCTTCCTTCTAGTTCAAAATTCCATTTGAAT
This sequence comes from Torymus aiolomorphi, assembly GCA_036365515.1. Taxonomy (NCBI): domain Eukaryota; kingdom Metazoa; phylum Arthropoda; class Insecta; order Hymenoptera; family Torymidae; genus Torymus; species Torymus aiolomorphi. The sequence goes on from CM070874.1 coordinate 33,540,859, forward strand.
GTTTAAACTCTATTTTTTCAATAAAATATCAGTCTTTTCTTCAAAATGAATTATATTCTTCAAAAGTACAAGTCTTAAACTATAAAATATTATATTTTTAAGTTGAAAAATGAAAAGTTCAAAAATAGTAAGATCAAAAAGACAGCGGCTGCCCGAACTTTTTACGCTATGCTCAAGGGCGGATTAATACACGCGATGTGCTATTTCGCCCTTTCTTTTTTGTAAATATAAAATGTTTTGTAACTTACAATGCCAATGCGTGGACACAATTTTGTGGATCTAGTTGTAACAGTTAGTATAATATTACAATGAACTTTGTTCATTTATATAACAAAATTTGAAAAACATAATATATTAAACATAAAAATATCCATGATCGCACTGAAAGCAGTGAAACAGAAATTTAAAATAACCTTATAGATTGTTTAATCTGGCATAACAATATTACCTTTTCCTTTAAATTCTAATTTTTTTACATTTTTTTGATTTTATAAGAATTGTCCTTTTTGCGACATCCGCTTCTTTCTTTGTTTGAGTTTTAAGTACTTTTTCTTTTTTGATAGGTGGATATAATTGAGAATCTTCTGACGCTGAAAATCTTTTAAGTTCTAACTTTTTGGCATCATTTAATAATTTAATACAATGAAACAATTGAGTTCCAGGTATTGTTTTAGCTGAGGCTAGCCTGTTTTGTAACTTTTCTGTAGCCTTTATGTAATCGTCTTTTGATGAAAAAAAGCACTCAATATTTTTGAAATACTCAGTTGCCCATTTGTATAAATCTTGGGGCGTCAATATATAATTGTCGGATAATCCCGAACAGAAGCATTTCGGAATAAAAATAATAGCACCATTGGAAAGAGCAGGAAAAAATCTATCGATATATGTCCTTAGTTCTTTTTTCAGAGACTTGGTACACGATTATTAGCGAATTGAATAGAGCGTGCACTTAAACGTGCCGTACGCACGGGCGCGAGGGGCTCGCGCGGACCCTCGGCGCTGTCTTTTTCATGTTGTTACTTTTAAACCCTTTATTTCTCCAACTTCTCCAAGATAGGGTTTTGAAGCTTAAGAGTTGTACTTTCCAATGGTGTAGTTTAATTTGAAAAAAACATGATATACTTTGAGAAAAATGGCTTTCAATATTCAACTCGAGTTTTCGTCCGGAAGAACGCGTTTCGCAATAAAAACAATATCGCAATTCGAAAGAGCAGAAAAAAAACATGATATACTTTGAGCAAAAATGGCTTTCAATATTCAACTCGAGTTTTCGTCCGGAAGAACGCGTTTCGCAATAAAAACAATAGCGCAATTCGAAAGAGCAGAAAAAGCAGATATAGGTCCTTGGTTTTTTTTCAAAGACGCAGAATACGATTATGAGCGAGTTAAACAGAGCGCGTTTTATGCGAAAAAAGGCACCGCGCGCGCTCGGTGGCCCGTTTCTGCTGGACGCTCCCATATATATGTATATATATATATATATATATATATATATATATATATATATATATATATATATATATATATATATATATATATGTCAATTGTAACATCAACTTTTGATGTTACAATATTTCAATTATCGCCTGCCCCAGGCAAAGGCTTAGTTACGTCTTATCGCTATGGCCTCTCTCGCATCTTCCAATTCTCTTTTCTCTCTCGCCTCGTATCGCCATTTGGACAACTGTACCTTACCGATGACATCGAGGGCAGCCGCAGAGGGCCTCCGCTAACGTCAACCACAGGGCTCTAGAAGCCGTAGCTCGTGAAGCGCATGCGCGCTAGAGCGCCGGTCGACAAGAGAGAGCGAGCGAGAGACAGAGGAGAGAGAGAGAGCGCTATGTGACGCAACCAGGGCCCATGGAGTAGCGCGAATAAGAGTGTCGACCGCGACGCTCTGTCCTGGGCCACTAACCCGCTCGCATCGTTGGGCCTGCCGACCCACCAACCTCGTCGCACCTCGGTGTGCCTGGGTGCAGCACTTGCGACCTGCCACTATAGCGTACGACCATCACGTAAGTTAGTGGCCTTGTTTGTGAGAAGATCAGTGCGCGTTCGCGAGTGTCGAGCCTCGCGATTTTTCCGCTAACTTCTCGTGCTGCACGTGCAGCTTCTGCTTCTCATGCCGCGTTTGTGCGCCTAGCGCTCAGCGACCGTGTAACTTTCGTTAAATAAATCATTGTTTATCGCTTTATCTTTATCATTTTACATATTGGTGTGTTCGCGTACACTTATTCGCGTCCGTTCCAAAATCGACTTTCCCCTTTCCCCCTTCGTATAAATTCCCCTAACGAAATCTTTACGTTACAAATGGCGCAGCCAACGTGGGGCCCCAGAAAACCCGAATGATAATGTACGCTAATCGGTATCGGAGAAAAAAATCGTAACTAGGAAGTGTGCCCAGTCGGAGTCACCTCGTAGCTCGAAATAAGTAGTCACGTCGTACCATCGTATTACAATAGCATCGTATTCCGAACTCTCGTAAATTTGCTCGACGCTCGACATGCGTGCTGATATTCATATATATAGACAGCATTTTTCACGTTCGCGTGTGCGCGCAAAAGAAAATTTGACACGCTAGCGGCCATTTTATGGCACAGCGTCGTCGTCGTCGAAAATGTAAATGTGTTTGTCGTGTGACATATCGACATAACACCTTGTTCCAGAATATGGTAACATTTTGAATTATCTTTTCTTGTGCAAACATATATAGTATTCACATATATATATATATATATATATATATATATATATATATATATATATATATATATATATATATATATATATATATATGGAGCATTCTCGGTCAACGCGACACCCCCTCTGCCCAGAACAATTTTGATCCAAATGAGGTCTACCTAGGCTCAAATGAAAGCTCTTGACTTCTACTTTCGAACGCCGTCTGGCGATTCCCAAAATTCAAAATGGCGGATCCAATATGGCGGCTGAAAGTCTCGGAATGATGGAAAAACAAGTTTTTCTTCACTCTAATAGCGATTCTGATACGAAAATTGTTATTTCTTGCCACTAATATGAAGTTAGCGACATATTTTCTTACTACTACCGTTCAAACCGAGCGGTTAAAATTATATTTCAAGGTCATTTTGAAGGTCAAGAGTTATTTTCTGGATTTTCGGACTAGTATTCCACGAAACTAGTAGAAAACTTGATTACGATCATAACTAGATTTGACCTTGGATCATTTTTCAAGGTCATGATTTCTGTCTCTGCATAATTAATGTTTTGTTGAACGTAACCTCCTATGAGACATTTGTTTCTTTGTGCATGTCGTGGGACCGGCGATCTAAAAATTTCATGTATAAAATCCTTAGAGAAGATAAAGTTCCACAATAGAACTATCAGGTAGTTTTAGCATAACCCATTCTGAACCACGTGGAGGTACTACTTCTCTCAGAACATAAAAAAAATTAAAAAAAGGAGGATAAAAAATAGAAAAACTTGAATATTATAAAAAAAATTCAGTATATTTTCCCATTGAAAATTAAAGTAGAACAGATATAGACTTAGCAGCATTCGAGTACCTTTTCATGATAACTTTCCCGTCACTTGATAATTGAAAAGAATGATGTTTAAGAATCTGTGGAACAGGTAATGCATCTTAAAACCTACGATTGAGTTTCCTTTTGAATTTATCATGTTCAGTCTGCGTAAAATAAAAAATCCTTATATTTTCAAAATGATTTTTAGCCCACTTCACAAGAGATGTGTGCGTCAGAATAGCATCTTTCGGTTTCGCCTTCAAGCTAGCTCTATAAGCTTCTCTTTTAAATATTGCACCAAGACCATCATAACAGCTTTTACCATGAGCAGTGGCGCAAAAATGCCACTCTGCCTCAATACCAAAATCCTTCTCATGATGAAGAAGATTTGCTATCTGAAAGCTGTTCTTGAAATGCTGTTTTGCTCCATCTGTCACGTAAATAATCTTTTTAAGTTTTTTTACTTTTCTCTTGATTTCTGGAATCAATAAATTCTGAATAGTATAGACAGAAGAAGTGTCATGCTTCAAACTATTCGACAAGAATACACAACTTTTATGCTTCAGCTCTGAATCTTCTTTATAATAGTAAATAGCTGGAAAAACAGTGCACTGGTCATTATTAAAATGGAAAGCTTGAGATGTATCTTGAACTGCAAAAGAGTAATTCACAGAATAGTCGAACATTACCAGAACTTCTCCATTGCCTAGATTACTTTTTGTTTGAGCAATGAAATTACCTTGTTCTTTGGCAATATATGAGTGGGGTTTGAGTATCGCCAATTTGGCATATAATTCATCAACAAATTCTTCAACTGGTAGAGTTAAATTCTGCAAAGTTGATCTATCCGTTCCTGACCACGCACAGTACTCAATTTGTGAGATATTTGCCCCATCCAATATTTCAAGTAAACGAGACGTAAGATTATCGAACATTCATCCAAGTGACAGTCAGGTGTAGGATTCTTACACATAATTTGCTGTAAACAATCTTTCTAACTACAAATGGGTTCTTCTTGATTTTTCGTGAGCTTCTGAATATCGATTGCATCCAACATCAATTTACAATTTTGATGAATGGTGCAAACGCAGACGCTATGCGTTCCTCTAGCACCAGCAAGAACACAATGTTTTGGTCGTAATTTCGCGAAAGTACTGAATCCTACTTGCACTGTTGGTTCTGCTATCTTGAATAATTCGTAAAGTTCTCGTAAATCGAAATATAAAAGACGTTTCTGCACCTAAGTCCGCTTTCCATCAATAATAACAGAGACAGTATCTTTTCGACCCGGCATCATCCGACTGTGCAGATCGTTATTATAACATTCAACAATGACTTCTATCACTGCCTTTGACAAAGTTTTACCATGTCTAGCCGTTGTTGTAGCTAAAATACCTCCATCGGCTTTGAGTTTTTTCGACTTTCTTACTAAATGTCTTGATGTATTGAATTCACGGGAAATTCGACTAATATTCGAAGTTGATGGGGCGATTGTAAGTATAGTTAGTTTCAAAGGGTCATTAACTGCTAATCTAGAAAACTTTTCTTTTAATTCTGAAAACATGTCTTCCAATTCGATTTCTCTAGCTGATCGTGTAGCTTCTTGAACAGATTTATCAATACCAGTGTTTTCTGATGTCGTCTCTATATCCATGTTTTCATATTCGTTGTTGCCTTCGTTATCTCTTGTACCAATAGATGAAATGGGAGATCTACATAACTTTCTACACTTACTACAAATTTTTGAATTATCTGGCAAATCTGGAAATCTTCGTTTTAAGTTGTTCGACAACAAGCGTAAATCATTACCTATGTGACCCTTACCATTGAGAGGGTTGATACAACGATCGGACCATGCTACAGTAGACATATTCAATCCATCTAAGTAAGTGATAATACTCGAATATAATAACGTAGGACTGTTAGAACAGGTGCTGTGAAAAATGTCTTCGAATTAATTTGAATCCTCTCGAAAATCGATGGGAACTGTATGTACGAAACGTTTAGGAAAGATAATGCACGAAATATAGAACCACAGATACACCAAAGAGTTAGAGTAACAGCCGCACTAAACTTTTAGAGAAGCATCGGTACTTGAAGAGTTTTGAAAGAGGAATAAAAAAAGTTAGAGAGATTTTAGAAATGTTCTATTGTAAAGTTTAATTACAGGGTTATCAAAAAGTATGGGACCCCCGTATTTTCCCAGAAACGATATTTTTTGAAAAAGCTAAGGTCATACCGTAAGTAATTTTCAACGAGGATTTGTCTGGTCTGATGACCTTGAATCTGACCTCGTCGTTGACCTTCAAAGTCAATACAAAAATTGCTAAATTCAAAAATTTTGCAATTTTTGATCGTATTGTATACGTGTATAGTCACACGGTCTTACACCAACTACAGCATCCACGGCGTTACGTCGGTTTTTTTCTCTCAGTGCGTATACTGCACGATTTTTGTGCAGGAGAAGCACCAAATCAAAAAAGCAGTAGCAGCACAAATGTGTTGTACCATTGCCACACTTTTTAGTGCTTCTTCTGCCCTAAACTTTTGTACTCCTGAAGAACGATGAAATAGATTAAATGCGGAACAATTTTATGCAACATTTGCTCTAAAATGGGAGAGTAAAGGACTTAATGTTTAGTTACGAAACAATTCTTGCATTTGGTACTGATACTTTACGCTAACGGGTTTCTTCCCCACCAAACTATTTTCAGTGATTCTGAAATGTTTCAAAGTGTGGATATAACCACAGTTTTTCTGTTACTGTTCCGAATTAGAACCGATTGATAGCATGAATTGAAGAAGTATACCGGGTGTCCCATTTTAAAACCACCAGACAAATATCTCGAAAACTAAGGGAGATAGAAAAAAACTTTTAATACAAAAGTTGTAGGGTTCAGAGGGGCCCAACTGATCGTGACCTTGGTTATGACCTTGAGGTCAATAATCAAGTTTATTTGAAGGTCAAATCGATTTTTCCAAATGGGAACCCCCACTTTTGACCTCGTAAATGAAAAGAGCGGAAAATTTTACGTTCAGATGTGTCCTTGAGTCAAGGTTATGGTCATGGTCATGGTCATGTTTAAAATCAAAATCAATAAACGCATCAAAACATTCCCATAATTAGGTATACGAGACAAATTGTTAAATACAAAAGTTGTAGGGTTCAGAGGGGCCCAACTGATCGTGACCTTGACCATGAACTTGAGGTCAAGGATCATGTCGTTTGAAGGTTAAATCAATTTTGTTTAACGGCAACCCTCACTCTTGACCTCGTAAATAGAAAAACCGAAAAATTCTGATATGACCTTGGGTCAAGGTCATGGTCAAAATTATGATCAGTTTCCGTGCAGTTAAGAGCAAAGTCGGAGATGACCCGGTCACCTAAGGCAAGGTCGGAGATTACCCGGCCAGTTAAGGCAAGGTCGGAGATGACCCGGCCAGTTAAGGCAAGGTCAGAGATGACCCGGTCAGTTAAGGCAAGGTCGGAGATGACCCGGCCAGTTAAGGCAAGGTCGGGGGTGATCAGGCCAGCTAAAAATTCATTGGAAAATTCCACGTTCATGTGTATTTAGTCATAGGATCCAAGTATTTCGGTCACCATTTATTGAAGAAGATGCTCAAAAGTTGGACCATTTACTTGTTGACAACATTCTATTCTCCTTTTAAAGTTTCTAACAGTATTTAATAATACTTGACGTGGAATACTTAAGCAGATTTGCGTAATCCTTTGAATCATGTCATCTCTTGTAGTTAGCCTGTTGCGGTAGACTGTATTTTTTAGGAAGCCCCATAAATAAAAATCTGGAGATGTCAGATCTGGAGATCTTGGTGGCCATGCTACGGGACCTCCTCTACCAATCCATCGACCGTTAAAACTTACATTAAGAAAATCTCTGACAATTCTGGCGTAATGTGGAGGAGCACCATCTTGTTGTAGCCACATTCTGGCCCTTGTATGGAGATCAACGTTTTCTAGAAAGAGTGGCAGCTCGTCTCTCAGCAACTGTAAATAAGTATGTTGAGTTACGTGACCTTCAAAAAAATAAGGTCCAATCAGATATCCGTTAATAATACCACACCATATCGTTACATTCCAGCGATGCTGATGATCAACTTCTCGCATCCAATGAGGATTAACAGGAGACCAGTAGTGGCAATTATGGCGATTCAACATACCAGTACTCTGAAATGTAGCCTCATCGCTAAAAAGAACATTGTTAAAGAAATTTTCATCATCAGTAATTTGTTGTGTTGCCCATTGGCAAAATGTTATTCTCCGTCGATAATCTTCCACAGTTAAAGCTTGATTTAGAGTAATGTGGTAAGAATGGTAACACGCATATCGTAAATATCTACTGGCCGTAGATCTTGGAATACCCATTGTTAACTCGATTTCGCGTAAACTGACATGAACATTTAAATGTACCATGGCTAGAACAGCAAGAAAGCGAGGATTATTTTCATAATCGTGTTCATTCAGTGTCCTCCTTCTTCGAACGAAGTTTCCTTGTCGACCGCGCAGTTCAATGTCACGTATTACCGTATGATCAGGATGTTGTCGTTGAAGGAACCGAGCATGATACAATCTGCTTGTCTCTCGATAGTTTCGTCGACATTCTCCTAAAATAAGAAGAATGTCAACTATTTCATTAGCAGAATAGTCAGGCATTCTTTTTTAGTTGTAAATGCAATTATTTATCAAAACAGACAACAAAAGAAATAATATGTTATTATACTATACAGTATTTTAAAACGAAAAAGTTTAATTTTCTGTGCCAATATAAGTGTGCTCAATTTGAAAACAATTTGATGTAAACAGTAATAATTATTGACTATTACCGATCAATGCTGAATACTACCGGTCACTATTGGATACAGATGGTCAACACTTATTAACTTTTGTTATTATTTGATATAAGTGGTTAACCCTGGTAAATACTGATAATAGTAAAAATAGTAAAATTTTCCGCTCTTTCCATTTACGAGGTCAAAAATAGGGGTCCTATTTGAAAAAATCGATTTGACCTTCAAATGACCTTGATCATTGACCTCAAGGTCATAACCAAGGTGACGATCAGTTGGGCCGCTTCAAACCCTACAACTTCTGTATTTAACAATTTGTCTCGTATGCCTAATTATGGGAATGTTTTGATGCGTTGATTAATTTTGATTTTAAACATGACCATGGCCATGACCATGACCTTGACTCAAGGACATATCTGAACGTAAAATTTTCCGCTCTTTCCATTTACGAGGTCAAAAGTGGGGGTTCTCATTTGAAATAATCGATTTGACCTTCAAATGACCTTGATCATTGACCTCAAGGTCATAACCAAGGTCACAGTCAGTTGGGCCCCTCTGAACCATACAACTTTTGTATTAAAAGTTTTTTTCCATCTCCCTTAGTTTTCGAGATATTTGCCTGGTGGTTTTAAAATGGGACACCCGGTATAACTACGAAAGAATCGGTTTATTAAAATTAGAACTCACCATGAAAATGACCTTGAAAAATGATCCAAGGTCAAGTCTAGTTATGATCATAATCAAGTTTTCTAGTAGTTTCGTGGAATACTAGTCCGAAAATCCAGAAAATAACTTTTGACCTTCAAAATGACCTTGAAATATAATTTTAACCGCTCGCTTTGAACGGTAGTAGTAAGAAAATATGTCGCAAACTTTATATTAGTGGCAAGAAATAACAATTTTCGTATCAGATTCGCTATTAGAGTGAAGAAATCTTGTTTTTCCATCATTACGAGACTTTCAGCCGCCATATTGGATCCGCCATTTTGAATTTTCGGAATCGCCAGACGGCGTTCGAAAGTAGAAGTCAAGAGCTTTCATTTGAGCCCAGGTAGACCCATTTGGATCAAAATTGTTCTGGGCAGAGGGGGTGTCGCGTTGACAGAGAATGCCCCATTTATATATATATATATATAACCCTGTATATGTATACATTTCTATGCCCCGCCCCCCCTATTCTACCTACCTACCGCTACACTATCGCTTTCCCCCGCTATCGCACATCCAATTGTACACCCTGTAATTTTCCCCTCCATAACGACGTTTTTGCCTGTATTTTTTTAGCATGAGAGTTTTGCTAGATATTTCTTGCTAGTTAAAATAAAATTTCTGTAGTGAGAATATTCAACAGGTAAAATCAAATGATAAAGTTTGTCGAGAACTCGTAAATACGACACAAGGCAACAGCGAGTGTGAAACTCGACATTGTTTACATTGGGGGATTAACGCTCAGTGACATCGGAGAAAATACTTTATGTATTAGAAGAAATTTTATAGTTTGATGAATGTTACAGAAATTTTAATACTAAAAAATAATTTAAAGTCCTGCTGAACCCGAATTGATTAAGTACCGAAATTCTTGTATATTAACAATTGGGAATACACTGTTAAAATTTTGAACTTTAAATAATCGGACTATTGGCTACTCAATATTTGACGTATTTCTAAAATCACTTTATTTGCCATTACACTTTTATATTGCTACTACACTTTTCCCCAATAAAATACACAATTATTTCCTGCTTGATTTGAGTATTGAAAGGAGTTTTGCCATTATGCATGAAAATAACATTTCGTAATTCAACAATAGTGAGAACATCCTATTTGCCACTAGGAATTACCACATGATATTGGACATAAAATTTTGTTAAAAAGGAAATAAAATATTGAAAGTAGATATTCAATATTCAAACTTTTGAAGTGAATTTAGGTCGGTCGTGAAATAATACATTTGAGTGTTTGCATTGAGGGATTAGTGCTTAGAGCACAATAGAATACTCGTACGATTAAAAATAACTATCGTGATTTTGAGGATTACTTAAGGAAATTTTAATGTTGAACATTTTCGAATTTCAAAGTCGATTTTATTTCAAAATAACAATAGCAATTGTTGAAAAATAAAATTTAATAATAAAACAATAGTGATAAATATTTGGAAAGAAAAAAACAATTTTTATATAACGATATAAAGGAAAATTGGGTTTGAGAATAAACAAACAAGCCATAATAAATTAATATTATTTAAAACAATTCTTGTAAACAAATAAAATTTGTTGGGATTGGAATTTCGAAGTCTTTTTTTTGTGTTAAATACATGTAGTGTGTATGATTTAGAATAATTCAAGCTAATCTGTATGGAATTTAGATTGAATATTATTTCTTGCTAGTAGTATGGGGAAACATTTGAGATGTTCATAAATGTTTAAATTTTTATAAGGATTAGAAATACCATTACTCTAGATAACATAGAAAATTTTGTTGTAATAATTAATAAAAAATTTGTAAACTTGCTAATATTTATTTGGGTGTAGTATATTTTTGTTTGTACATTGGTCCATTTGTTTGAAACTCGAATTATTAAACAAATTAAACAATATTACAAGAATTCATAAAATTTGTTTGTAATTAGTTAGTGTTGGAAGAAATTGTTTTAATATAGGAACTCTTGTTTTTGGTATACGAATAGAAAAAAAAGTCTTTTTCTTTGGACATTTAAAATTTTCTTTCTATAATTGGAACAAACGAGAATTTTCGAGAGACATTTGAATTTTATTGGGATAAACAAAATTCTTTTGAGACATAGTAATGATCGTGTATTTCAATTTATTATTTTGTCATTGCAATTTACTATAAAGGTATTGCAAAGCCAAATATCACCCGGTTGAATTGCCTTTGTTAATTATAAACCCTATCAACTATACAAATTAGTTACAGTGATTACAATAGCTAGCATTCAATTATTGGCGTTAGCACTTGTAACTACCTACCCTTGATTTTATTCCTGCTTATAACCTACCTTGCGTAGATGTTTCAATTTTGTTGTTGTTACTTTGCTTGCCACCCGCTTGGAGCTTTCAAAGGCTTGAACTGCTTTCAGTTTTGGGATTAGCTCTCAGTTGATTTCATTTAATGTGGTGTGCTTACATTTTAAAGTAGATTGGATTTGATATTTTTTTTTTTGGAGTAGTATATTTAATTGGATTAAACTTTGGTAAATAAAGAAAACTTTGTCTTAATTTAGATTTATTTAAATTTATTAAAAGATTTTTTTTTGAGGAGGCAAGCAGAAGTGAGCTAACAAAGCAACCCTGAACGATAAACCTGAATCCCTCGTTATAATTATCGAATTAAAATAAATCAATCAACACCTGCCCCCCCCCCTCCCCTATCGTTACACCTCCCCCCTCCCACCGAAATATCACCAGCCCAGAATTGTGAAGATCCGAAAGCAGATTTGATTAATAGTAGTTTTTCAGATAAGACAAGATTTTACACAGCTCCAATTGCATGTTTGAATTTACCCTATAGCGCAATGGCCCAGATTTCGTCCCCGACTGTAACAAACCAAGCTTGGGGAACACAGACTATGGTACATCCACATTACCTACCACTCCCCGGAAATTTAGGCAAACCTTCGTACAATTATATGGGATCTTCCGACTTTGGCCTAACTGAATATCCACCCTATCTCGCATTTCCTCTTGGTTCAAACACGTTTCATGGAGAAACCCCGACATTGAATCTTTCGAATAACTCGATACCACAACAATCAACACTTAATAATAACTATTCCGTTTCACAATTTGATAATCTAACGAATAATTTTCAACAGAATTCGCAATTTCCGTCACATTCTGCACAGAGTAATATTGTCAATATCAACAATGAAGACTCTGATTTAATTCAACTGCTTGGTGATTGGGAAATTTCTTTTTTCGGTAAACAAAACGAAGATGTTAAAAAATTTCTTCGTCGATTATCAACTTTTATTAAGAGTTACAAAATATCTGACCAAACGATCTTACGATTAATCCCTAGTATTCTCCATGAACGAGCCGAAAGTTTGTCCAAAACCATAGCTAAGGATTGGAACCCCTTTGAGTATTTTAAATCGGCACTTCAGTTGCAATTTGGGAATACTAGTTTACAACTTAGTTTAGAGAAGGAAAATACCAATCATCTTGTTTCGAACTCATCTGCATCGAGTTATGAATGTGAACCGAAATCGAATCCTCAGAATGATGATAATGATTCCACTACATCATGTTTGAACTTATCTCGTAGTAGCTCCAGTAGTGAATTAAGTATAATAACCGATTCGATCGAAGCTCATGATTCGACGAATCAAGTGATGTCTTTCGACCTCCCGGAGGAGGGGGAGGAGCGTCGTTCTTCGTCGACTGCTGCTTCAGACATCTCTTTAAATAATTTTGTTAAGCCTTTAGAAATGACTACCGAATCGTTTAGTGGTTTAGTGTCCATTGGTACAATCGATATCGTAGATTCCCTAAACATTTCGTCAATCGAAGTCGAATCACAATCGAAAACCTCTAAAGTAACCGACCCATATACTAACTCGCAAAATTGTAACTCGGAAAATTTACTCGTGAATAATAAATTCAGCTCGAAAAGGGTGACCTCGAATCAACCTATTAGCCCCTCGAGAAATTTTTTCCATGTGAATAATAAATTCAACTCAAAAAAGGTGACCTCGAATCAATCTATTAGCCCTTGGATTAGCCGCTTGAAAAATTTAATTTTGAATAAGCACTCGAAAAAGATTTCGCCCTCGAATCAACTCTCAAAATTTTATAGAATTCCGCCATATCCATTTGATAAATATTACCCCAATAAGTCGACCTCGTATCAACCCTCGAACTTAGGAAATATTTTGTCGAAAAATGATCGAAGATTTTTAAATCTTGATAGAAGAAAAGACTCGTTGTATAGCAATATTTAGTATGCCTGCTGAGTTTGCCACATAGTGGGACATTTTGCAAAAGGTTGCCCTAAGAAATTGGGAATCTTATGTTACAAATGCAGCAAGCCAGGTACCATAATTCCCAAATGCACAAATTGTAAACAACCTTCGAAAAATGATTTTATGTCACTCGGTTCTATAGACTTAACGATGTCGCAGAAAACTCTGCCTTCACATGTGATAGAGGAAAAGGCTTCATCAGAAAAGTCATATTTAGTGTCAGAATCCTAGTACGATCGAAGTGCAAATAAGAAGGATCAAACATAATCTTTGAAAACGGATTTTGAATCACGCGATTTGATGTCGCAGAAAACTCTGCCTTTACAGGTGATAGCAGAGGGAAAGGCTTCTTCATAAAAATCATATTTAGTGTCAAAATCCTTGCATGTTCGAAACTCGAATTTTAAAGGTTCTTCCTTTACCTCGAATTTTTCAAAAACTCGTATTATTTCGATGTCGCAGAAATCTCTGCCTCCACATGTGACAGCGGAGGGAAAGGCTTCATCAGAAAAGTCGTAATCAGTGTCGAAACCCTTGTATGATCGAAACTCGAATTTTAAAAGTCCTTCTTTTACCTCGAATCTATCAAAAACTCGTATTATTTCGAAATCTTGTGATACGTTTAACCTGTTACAACCTCAAACCCCCTCGAATTTCTTTGACTCGAAACCTAGGAACTCGAGCAAAGAAAGTTTAACTCGTAACTCGAATACTCGAAAGCTAAATGCTAATAAAGCGTACGCAAGTAACTCGTCTTGCACATCGGAACCCTTTAAGTTTTGTTGAAATATCATATGTATTGCTTACCTGGTAATCAGATCGACTATTGACCTTAATGAACCTTATAGACCTTTTGATCATTTTGGCTACCATTTATGATATTGTGTCCTTAATCGTTCGACGCATATGCCGCCTATCGATAAACCTACAGCAACAGTAATGATATATCCTACCGTATGAATGCCACCTACTGCATTCTGTACGACCACCTTGTATGCATGCATTGCTACCCTACCACACTAAGGTATATTACGAGGTAACAATATGATGTGAATAATTGTAAATCCCAATAGGATAAAATGTTTGCATAAGAAAGGAGTTAAGAAATGTTAAAGGTTCGAAAAATGGTAAGACAAGTAGAGATATCCATTACTTTAAACTCGCATTTTTGCTCGTAATAGTTTTATGAAAATGTAAGTGACTAAGGCTGTCTATATATTTCTTTTTTTGATAAGTTCATTCATAGGCGAATAGGTAATCGTCAAGACACAGGCATACAAGGCTCACTTACTAAATTAAAAACTATGTTAATATATTATATATTATGTTAAGAATTTGTATTTTGGTTAAGCATTTAATAGATTCAAATGGTCGAGCTGGTACCATCATCGATAAATTGAACGTCGCGAAATATTTCATCGACTTTAGCGCGCATACTGCTCAAACAAGTAAATTATGTACTCGAATTCTTGTTGCTCACAAATTTGATACTCGATTGCTTTTCTTTGTATCAATCGTATAGATAAATTGTAAGCGCACTAAGAACTTATTCGAATTAGGCTCGAACTCTCGCACTAATTTTTGTAGATAACTTGAAATTTCGATCCTAGAATAAAAATAATTTAGAGACTTGGATAACTTACTCGGTAATAGGGAATTCTCCTCTTTTATGCGAAGAGTCTTCCTGTATTTAAAAAAAAAATCTGTTCTTGTACTTAGCCCGAATAGTATTGGCAAACTCAACTGTAAAGGCCATGGTAGTAAAACCATGACTCGCGCAAGCGCTCGCAGATAAGGGAGGGGGAGTTTGTAACATCAACTTTTGATGTTACAAATTTCAATACTCGCCTACCCCAGGCAAAGGCTTAGTTGCGTTTTATCGCCATGGCCTCTCTCGCATCTTCCAATTCACGATTGTCTCTCTCGCCGAGTATCGCCATTTGGACAACTGTACCTCACCGATGACGTCGGAGGCAGAAGCAGAGGGCCTCCGCCAACGTCAACCACAGGGCCCTACAAGCCGTAGCTCGTGAATCGTATGCGCGCTAGAGCGCCGGTCGACAAGGCATCGGCAGTCATCGACGAACGCATCATCATAAGCGAGAGAGAGAGAGAGAGCGAACGAGAGACAGAGGAGAGAGAGCGCTATGTGACGCAACCAGGGTCAAGGGAGCGGCTGCGACACTCTGTCCTGGGCCACTAACCCACTCGCATCGGCGTGCCTGCCGACCCACCAACCTCGTTGCACCTCGGTGTGCCTGCGTGCAGCACTTGCGACCTGCTACTATAGCGTATGACCTTTATGT
The DNA here is from genome assembly GCA_036365515.1 of Torymus aiolomorphi. Lineage (NCBI taxonomy): Eukaryota > Metazoa > Arthropoda > Insecta > Hymenoptera > Torymidae > Torymus > Torymus aiolomorphi. Next base: position 33,556,455 of record CM070874.1, read on the forward strand.
AAGTAAGTAGCCTTGTTTGTGAGAAGATCAGTGCGCGTTCGCGAGTGCCGAGCCTCGCGATTTTTCCGCTAACTTCCCGTGCTGCATGTGCAGCTTCTGCTTCTCGTGCCGCGTTTGTGCGGCTGGCGCTCAACAACCGTGTAACTCGTTAAATAAATCAGTGTTTATCGCTTTATCTTTATATTTTTAAATATTGGTGTCTTCGCGTACACTTATTCGCGCCTGTCCGAAAATCGACTTTCCCCTTCCTCCTTCGTATAAATTCCCCTAACGAAATCTTTACGTTACAATATATATATAAATACGAAAATCCGGTGTTTTGAATGCGTAACTTTCATAGATTCTATATGTTCCCATGTTAAAAATGTAATCAACTGACATTTTGAAGGCGACATTCAAAAAGTCAATATATATTGGGATATTATTCCTTTAGTCACGTGGTCGTCTGTCTTCGTCTTACACATGAGATTTTGCTATAACATCCTGATAAGATGGCGTCGCGCATTCAAAACGCCGGTTTTACGTGTCTATATATATATATATTTATATATAAGTATGTGGGTGAACCGGTTTTGGAGAGGTATAGTTCTTTTCTTCAGAGTTGCTATAGGTCCTTGACTAAAGAAATAATGGACCATGGGTTATCGACTCTACAAAATGGCCGAAAACTCTCCAGAACCGGTCATATATACCTTTTCCAGTTTGAAGAGGCTCTTCAAAACCGGAGAAACTCTTCAAAGTCGGTATATAATATATCGAAAAACTCGTCAAAACCGAGAAACGACATAAATATATGTGTATATACATGTGTGTATATATATGTATAACCCAATAACACCATCATAATGTTGGCTAAGATTCTTTGTATCATCTTTTATATTTATTAGATTTTTTTGTATTTTAATATTTATCATTTCCAATATTAATCTTTTTTCAAATTACTTTCCTTATGAAGTATAGTTGTATTTTCGAAATCAAAGGCGTGATTGTACGCTTCCATACGTTGGTTGATAGTGTCATTTTCATCAGGTTTTTTAGTATTACCTTTATGTTCATTTATTCTCTGTTTTTGTTGCCTCTTAGCTTCGCCAATATACACGGTGACCCATTTTAATCGCTACACCCGGATTTTTCGGATCCTAAGACAGATAGGAAAAAATGATTCAGACAAAAGTTGTAGGGGACGAAGGGGGCCAAACGATGGTCCTAACAGCTTTGACCTTGAACTTGACCTTCAAGGTTATTTCAAGGTCAAGTGTTTTTTTTTAATAGGAACACCTATTTTTGACCCCGGATTCGGAAAGAGCGGGAAATTTTACGTTCAAAATCATATTGAGACATTTTTTTTCAAGGTCATTTCAAGGTCATTTCAAGGCCAAATGAAGGTCGAACTCCGAAAAATCCATTTTAAGTCGTTTTTTCCATGAGTCACAGGCTTAAGTGGTTCAAACTGATCGTAGGTATAATAGGGAAACCCACACACCCAAAACTTTCACATCCTAGTAAACAAATATCAAACTTGCACATCCGAACCCCATGCTCTTCATAGCCTCACATGCTAAACTGTTACACCAGACATCCCCAGTCCCACACATCTCTACCCCATGTCTGATGTTTGTTTAACGGAAACTTCAAGATCATTAAAGCTTCTGTTGTAAATGTGTCAACCTTACGTTTAGCGCTACCCAGAAACAACGACGTGGACGTAGTAACGATTGTTTCCTTTGGGGTGCTTGATTAAAGTGAGTCCCCTTGCCTCTCACTGTTCAGGGTGCTTGATTTAAGTGAGTCCCTTCGCCTCTCACTCATCGGGGTGCTTGATTAAAGTGAGTCCCCTTGCCTCTCACTGTTCAGGGTGCTTGATTTAAGTGAGTCCCTTCGCCCCTCACTGATCGGGGTGCTTGATTAAAGTTAGTCCCCTTGCCTCTCACTGTTCAGGGTGCTTGATTTAAGTGAGTCCCTTCGCCTCTCACTGATCGGGGTACTTGATTAAAGTGAGTCCCCTTGCCTCTCACTGTTCAGGGTGCTTGATTTAAGTGAGTCCCTTCGCCTCTCACTTATGTGTTTATCTAACCTCGAAGAAAATGTTCGAAATTACGACCATTTGCTTCCAGGCACATAGTCAAACGCCTTTGGAAGTGGCGAACGGTGTTTAGCAAAGTTTGCCTTGGAATGGCAGCGCATGCTCGACGAATTCTGTCCATCATATCTACTCTTGTGGTGGGCCTTTCCTCAAAAACGGCATTTTTTAAATACCCCCATAAGTAAAAATCTGGTGATGTAAGATCTGGTGAGCAAGCAGGCCATTCAACCGGACCACCTCGACCAATCCATCTGTTACCATACTGCTCATTCAAAAAGTCCTGACAATTCGAGCGAAATGTGGTGTTGCGCCGTCCTGCTGGAGCCACATTCTTCGTCGCGTTTCTAAGTCAACATCTTCCATCAATACAGGTAGTTCATCTCTTATTAGCGTTAAGTACGTGTGTTGATTAACATTTTCTTCGAAAAAATAAGGGCCAATCACACATCCATTAATAATCCCACACCATACCATAATACTCCATCGTCTTTGATGGTTTACAGTTCTGACCCAATGAGGATTAACATCAGACCAGTAATGACAATTATGTCTATTCAATTCCCCATCACTTTGAAATTTTGCCTCATCAGAAAAAAGAACAAAATTAAAAAAGTCTGGATCATTTTCTATCATTTGTAAAGCCCATTGGCAAAACACAATACGCTGTTGAAAATGAGCAAACTGTAGCTCTTGGACCAGAGTAATATGATACGCATGATATCTAAGCACCTTCATAATTCTTAAAAATGTACTTTTTGGAAGACCGATTTCCCTTTCGATTCGACGAGCGCTTATCTGTGGGTCAAGATGAATTATTGCCAGAATAGTCACAACCCGATTATCATTTTCATCATATTGATGGCGCCTACGTTGACGAACCATGTGTCCACCACGAGCTCTTTGAGTTAAACGTCTGATAGCCCTAGCGTCAGGGTGTCGTCTGTCTGGATAGCGTTCAGCATAAATTCTTGCCGCAGCACGATAATTACTATGTTATGAGATAGTTATGAGTATATTAAAGATATGAGCTGTAAAAAAATGTCATTGTTTAAAAAGAAAAGTCATAACTTTCAAAAGAATAAAGATACAACATTTCTTTTTTGTACAAAAATCTTGACGGAACAGAAATTATTTGTAAATGTGCCTTTAATGATTACATTATCAATATTAGTATTTCTCAAGTTTGAACGGCAATAATTCACAATATTTAAAATAAAAGCAAGTTTTAGTATTATGTGCAGTTCAAATTAGAAATAATTTAATGATTATTACTTTATTATAAAACTTACAATTACAAAAGTGTGACAATCGGAGTACTTTTGGCAAATACACTTAGTCAGATAAAGTTACCATAATTTAGGAACATTTTTCTTTTTTGGTCGCGACCGTATACGGGCAAATATTATAATTATTAATATTTTTTATACCATTTCACTATTCAAATTTAATAGTAATTAATAGCTGGCTCTGAAATGGCTGACTATTCGCCCAACGAGATCGTTGACATGATGTTGGCTTTAGGAGAAAGCCGAAGTAATTATCGTGCTGCGGCAAGAATTTATGCTGAACGCTATCCAGACAGACGACACCCTGATGCTATGGCTATCAGACGTTTAACTCAAAGAGCTCGTGGTGGACACATGGTTCGTCAACGTAGGCGCCATCAATATGATGAAAATGATAATCGGGTTGTGACTATTCTGGCAATAATTCATTTTGACCCATAGATAAGCGCTCGTCGAATCGAAAGGGAAATCGGTCTTCCAAAAAGTACATTTTTAAGAATTATGAAGGTGCTTAGATATCATGCGTATCATATTACTCTGGTCCAAGAGCTACAGTTTGCTCATTTTCAACAGCGTATTGTGTTTTGCCAATGGGCTTTACAAATGATAGAAAATGATCCAGACTTTTTTAATTTTGTTCTTTTTTCTGATGAGGCAAAATTTCAAAGTGATGGGGAATTGAATAGACATAATTGTCATTACTGGTCTGATGTTAATCCTCATTGGGTCAGAACTGTAAACCATCAAAGACGATGGAGTATTATGGTATGGTGTGGGATTATTAATGGATGTGTGATTGGCCGTTATTTTTTCGAAGAAAATGTTAATCAACACACGTACTTAACGCTAATAAGAGATGAACTACCTGTATTGATGGAAGATGTTGACTTAGAAACGCGACGAAGAATGTGGCTCCAGCAGGATGGCGCAACACCACATTTCGCTCGAATTGTCAGGACTTTTTTGAATGAGCAGTATGGTAACAGATGGATTGGTCGAGGTCGTCCGGTTGAATGGCCTGCTTGCTCACCAGATCTTACATCACCAGATTTTGACTTATGGGGGTATTTAAAAAATGCCGTTTTTGAGGAAAGGCCCACCACAAGAGTAGACATGATGGACAGAATTCGTCGAGCATGCGCTGCCATTCCAAGGCAAACTTTGCTAAACACCGTTCGCCACTTCCAAAGGCGTTTGACTATGTGCCTGGAAGCAAATGGTCGTAATTTCGAACATTTTCTTCGAGGTTAGATAAACACATAAGTGAGAGGCGAAGGGACTCACTTAAATCAAGCACTCTGAACAGTGAGAGGCAAGGGGACTCACTTTAATCAAGCACCCCGATCAGTGAGAGGCGAAGGGACTCACTTAAATCAAGCACCCTGAACAGTGAGAGGCAAGGGGACTCACTTTAATCAAGCACCCCGATCAGTGAGAGGCGAAGGGACTCACTTAAATCAAGCACCCTGAACTGTGAGAGGCAAGGGGGCTCACTTTAATCAAGCACCCCGATCAGTGAGAGGCGAAGGGACTCACTTAAATCAAGCACCCAGAACAGTGAGAGGCAAGGGGACTCACTTTAATCAAGCACCCCAAAGGAAACAATCCTTACTACGTCCACGTCGTTGTTTCTGGGTAGCGCTAAACGTAAGGTTGACACATTTACAACAGAAGCTTTAATGATCTTGAAGTTTCCGTTAAACAAACATCAGACATGGGGTAGAGATGTGTGGGACTGGGGGATGTCTGGTGTAACAGTTTAGCATGTGAGGCTATGAAGAGCATGGGGTTCGGATGTGCAAGTTTGATATTTGTTTACTAGGATGTGAAAGTTTTGGGTGTGTGGGTTTCCCTATTAAACCTACGATCAGTTTGAACCACTTAAGCCTGTGACTCATGGAAAAAACGACTTAAAATGGATTTTTCGGAGTTCGACCTTCATTTGGCCTTGAAATGACCTTGAAATGACCTTGAAGAAAAAGTCTCAATATGATTTTGAACGTAAAATTTCCCACTCTTTCCGAATCCGGGGTCAAAAATAGGTGTTCCTATTAAAAAAAACCACTTGACCTTGAAATAACCTTGAAGGTCAAGTTCAAGGTCAAAGCTGTTAGGACCATCGTTTGGCCCCCTTCGTCCCCTACAACTTTTGTCTGAATCATTTTTTCCTATCTGTCTTAGGATCCGAAAAATCCGGGTGTAGCGATTAAAATGAGTCACCGTGTATATATATATATATATATATATATATGTGCATACCTGTATATTACTTATATACGCACAAAGATAAACATCTTTATATTAACTGTTATATCATTGTTATATCACTATATATAAGCGCTAGGCGTGAACAATTTGTTTGTGTGTTATCTCATTAGTGATTGCTATCCCAGCGGAAAACCTGTCAATCTCATAAACACGCCTAGATAGCTATTTACGTCCTCTATCATGACAAAAAAAAAATTGAGAAAAAGAAAATAGGCTTTTTCGAGAAAAATGCATTTTTCAGTAAAAAGTGCATAACTCGGGCATTTTTTATTTTTTTTTGAAAATAACGTACAGACCATGAAAGAGGGCTCAGACCTGAGTGAAACTATGTGTTACACGCTAAAAAGCTTAAAAAACTGGTGAAGCAGTAGCTATTTGAAAATTACATTGAAAAAATTTATTTCTATATAATTTTTGGAGAAGAACATAAATACTTTTATCCCAAAATGATCGGTGACATAGGCATACGCGGACCTCTTGATTTGAGATGGATTAGGCCATAACTTACGTTGATGAGATATTAATATGGGCATCATCAGAAGAGGAACTGCAAGAAGGAATTCAAGCTGTATTCCAAAGAGCAAGAGAGGATGGCGTTAAATTTAACAAAAGTAAGTTTCAAATAGGATTAAAAGAAGCTACTTATTTAGGACATAAATTAACTTATGACGACATTAAACCAGATGAAAGCAAAGTAGAGGCAATAAAGAAAATGCCAGAGCCTGAACACACAAAAAGCGTTAGCTAGATTTTTGGGTTTGTTAAACTATCTAGGAAAATTTATACCTAATTTATCTGAAAAGACAGTAAATTTGAGAAATTTAAATAAAAAAGGAGTAGCCTTTAATTAGACAAATGTTCATAAAAAAGAATTTGAAGATTTAAAAGAAATTATATCTAATAATGTAGTATTAAAATATTATGATCCAGATGAACCTATTACTTTATCAGTAGATAGTTCTAAGAAAGGGTTAGGTGCAGTCATTCTGCAGAAAGGTAGACCTTTAGCGTTTGCACCAAAGGTATTGACAAAAAGTCAAATGAATTATTCACATATAGAATTAGAAACTTTAGCAATTGTATTTGGTTTTGAAAGATTTAGACAGTACTTAATAGGTCACAAAGTATCAGTAGCGTCAAACCATAATCCACTGGAGGCCGTATTTAAAAAAAATTTAAATTCTTGTCCTGTTAGATTACAAAGATTTAGAATTAGGCTACTTGAATGTAAAATAGTAACCAGGTGAACTGATGTATATAGCGGATACATTATCTAGAGCACCGATAGACTCAGATATTGTAGTTGAAGATGCTAATTTAAAAGCGCATGTAAATATGATAAATCATTTTTTAAATGTAACTCCGCATAAACAAGAAGAAATGAGAGTAGAAACCTCAAATGATGTGCAATTAAGGTTAGTCATCAAGTGTATTATAAATGGCTGGCCAGAATATAAAAGTTTACCTGAAGAAATTAAAAGTTTTTGGCCATATAGGCATGAATTAACAATAATTAATGGAATTGTTTATAAAAGCAGTCAAATGGTAATGCCATATAGCTTACATAATGAAATCTTAGATAAATTACATTATAATCACATGGGCATTGTAAAAACTAAATTAAGAGCCTAAGATTATATATTTTGGCCAATCATGTCAAAGGACATAGAAAACATGGTATCGAATTGTGATCCGTACCTGACATTTCAAAGGAAAAATCAGTACAAGCCTTTAATAAATAGAGAGTTACGAAGTGAAAACTGGAAAAAATATAGCAGCAGATTTGTTTTATGTGGATGCAAAAGATTTTCTGTTAGTAGTAGATATGTTCTCGAAATATCCAGAATTAATATCGTTAGAAAATACTACAAGTAGTAATGTAATTAACAAATTAAAAAATCTGTTTGCTAGGCATGGAATACCAAAAATACTGCATTCTGACAATGGTCCACAATTTGCAAGTATTGAATTTAAAAATTTTGCAAAGAAATGGGATTTTGTACATAGAACGTCGAGTCCAAATTTTCCTTAACAATGGTTTTATTGAAAGACACGTGCAAACTGTGAAGAAAATAGTAAAAGAGGCGATAAAAGGGAAAAAAGATATTCACCTAAGTATGTTAGAGTATAGGAATACACCTACATCAAATAATTACCTTCAGCAGAAGAAATATTCTTTGGTAGAAAATTATACCTGGTGGGGAAGCTTAGACTGGGTTGGGCTCGGGTTCTGAAAGGTCTTGTCCTGTATGAATGAGGCGACCCCCATAGGGATCAGTCCAGGCGATTGTGAGGCGGTATCCAGGGATACCAGTCCAAGCGGATATAGGAGACAGCCCCCGAGACAAGACCGCCTCGGCCGAATCCGAAGGAGGAGAGCAGCCTTCTCAGCCAATCAAGAAGGAGCCCTCCAGTCGTGGCTGTGGTGGTTCAGCCTGGCTGGGTATATCAAATCACCAACGGGCATCGGGGTTGCGATCCCGTTTCACACGAATGCAGACTCTCCATCCACACCTCAGACACACAGATACACCGCGGGTTACCTACCTCTGCGACCCGGTAGGTGGCGAGGGCACTGAAGGGTGCTATTTTCAGGGCGAGGGCGAGGGTACAGCCTAAAACTGGGGATAACACTCCCAGGCCGCCGGATAGTACAGGGTCCTAGAGCGATCTAGCCAATCTGCTCTGGCTGCCTTATCAGCCGATGTAAAATCCCCCCTTGTGTAGCAGTGCTGGATGACGTCTAGATAGGGCATGCTGCATAAGGGTGGGGGGGGGTGCTCTGTCCGAGGCTACACCCACGGCTTGGGTGACGTGCGTAGGGCGCTTTCTCGCTCGCCTCATACTCGGCCGTGGATGGGAGGCTAAGCCGACCACCCACACATACAGACCCAATTGAAAAAAAAATTATATGTGTCAACCCGTAAGGTTGGGCTCCCTAGCCCTCAACAAAGGTACGAGGCATCGGAAAATACATCCGCCGCTCGGGCGTCTGGCCAATCGGCTGGCAATACCGAGGGGGTGACAGGGGGTGGAGACGTCAGAGCGTCTCGGCTCCTGATGTTTAAGGGGGGCAAGAGGGGCGCGCCGGGTGAGGGGGCTTGGGGGCAGCAAATGTGGCTAACTCCATTATTTTCTTCACCCAGATTAACTAGCAACACTGTAGAAGCGCTGCAGCGGTATTGACTAAGCGTTTGGCAGAAGTGCACACAGGGATAGCACTTATCCAGGAACCCTGGGTCAGTAAGGGGAGGGTAACTGGTCTAGGAACTTGTGGTAAACTTGTTCTTGGAGCCAGGGACCCACCCAAAGCCTGTGTAGTTCTCAAAGGCGTGACTCGTGAGGCCTGGCCTAGGTACTGCGATAAAGATCTTGCAATGGAAGTAGTCTGTATTAGGAGGAGTACCCGGAAAACGGTGGAGCTGGCCGTAGGGTCGTCGTATTTTCCCTACGATGTTAGAGAAAAGTCACCTCCGGCCCTGTTGAGGGAGTTAATAGGTGACTGCGAGCGGTAAGGCAAACATCTCATTTTGGGATACGATTCTAACTTGCACCATACGGTGTGAGGCAGCTCGGGCTGCAATGATAGGGGCAAAGCTCTTCTAGAGTTCATCTCGAGAATGAATCTGGACATACTGAATAGGGGGCGGGAACCCACATTCAGGAATAGGATCCGGGAGGAAGTGATTGACATAACAATCGCTTCCAGAGGCGTATGGACGTGGATCAGTGACTGGAGTCTCGGGAAAGTATCCATGTCGGACCACAGTCTCATTTGCTTCGAAGTTGGTGGAATGGTGCGGCAGGTGACACAATGGAGAAATCCGAGGAGAATTCGCTGGGCGGAGTACAAAGCGAAATTGGCGGTCGGGCTAGAGAACTTTCCGAAGGAGCTCGACTCGGTTGAGTATGTCTACAGGGCGACGGTACTTTTGGAGGAAAAGATAAATCAATCTTTCGAGAGCAGTTGCGACCTGAAGGCAACGGAATTTCCCGGAGGGGCACCTTGGTGGAATGACTCACCTAGTAAGCATTGGAAGAAGGTCAAGAGTCTCTTCAACAGATCGATAAGAACTAGAAATAAGGAGACTCTCCGGACCTTTAGGTCAACTCAGAGAGGGTACAAAAAAGCATAAGCCATTGAACAGGCAAAAAAGGAAGGGTGGAGGAAGTACTGTGAGAAGATGAGCAGTATCTCGGATCCTGCGAGACTCAGCAGACTTCTGGCCAGAACAGCGAACAGGACGGGGCTGATTAAGCTCCCACCTGGACAATGGGCAGGGAGCAGCGAAGTGGCACTGGATCACCTGCTGACCACACACTTTCCGAGTATAGCCCTGAAGCCACGGCAGGATGGGATCAGCGAGGTGGGGAGTGCAAAATTCGAGGCGGATGTGGAACAGGTAGTCCAGGCGGACAGGATCAGGTGGGCGGTGAACACGTTCGAACCATTCAAGACGCCTAGGGAAGATGGGCTTTTTCCGGCCCTACTTCAGCGCGGATTGGATGAGTTTCTGGAGTCTCTCACAATCATCTTCAAAGCCAGTATTAAGTGAAGTCACACTCCCGCTTCTATAAGTTTAATTGCTTTTTCACTATAACTTACAATACACCTCATGCTAAAATTACAAAAAGGTATCTTCTGATCCAACATGTCACTATCTTCGGTTTCGAAAAATTTGTCAATTAATGGAAACATTTCTTGAAACTGGCACCAGTCAGAGACTGTAAATGCGAGGCCAATGAAATCGTCACAACCACTTATCCGAAGAATAGGCTCGAAGACACCGCCAATTTTTTTGTTCTCCAAGCCAAGTGTAATTTTCTTGGTATAGGATTTGTTCAAGCCATATAACATTTGCAACAGTTGATGACAGTGGTATTTAGAAGGACTATCTTGACCATCTATTCTCTTGTATTTAGTAGGATTACCTTCATCAGATATTCTTGTGTATTATGTCAACAGGAGTGATTGTGTGAACTAATGAATAGGTTCTACCCGATCCTCTCTTTTATACTGCACATACTGATGGTGGGGCTTACAAATGGAAGGGATACGATAGTAGTGGGAGTATGTTAGCAGAGGGGTGGGTAGTATGGAAATATATACTCCCGCTTCGTGAAGGATGACACGGATGGTATTCCTACCCAAACCGGGAAGGCATACAAACGAGGTGGCAAAGGATTATCGACCTATCAGTCTTACGTCCTTTGTCTTGAAGACACTGGAGATGCTGGCAGACCGCTTCATTAGGGATGGACCATTGGTGGGAAGGCCGCTACACACCACGCAGCATGCGTATCAGATTGGTAAGTCGGTGGACTCTGCTCTACGCGGAGCAACGGAGCGCATAAGCAGAGGAATTAAGAATAGGGGAATGGTTCTGGTAGCTTTTTTGTACCTGGCGGGAGCTTTTAACTTCACAACCACGGAATGCATTTGCAAAGGGCGCATGGTGTATCCAGTGGCATCGAGCACTGCTGCGATTGCGAAGAGTCGTTGCAGCGTGGGAGACCAGAGAGGCGGAATGATACGTGGGGAAGGGATGTTCGCAAGTGGGGCCCTTTCTCCGACCTTCTGGGCTCTGGCCCTGAACGAACTCTTACGAAGGTTAAATGAGGCGGGTTTTTATACTCAAGCCTATGTGGATGATCTGCTGTTGTTGGTCACTGCAGATGACGAAACGGTATTGGTGGAGGTTATGCGGCAAGCTCTTTCAATAGTGGAGGATTGGTGCAGGAAGGTTGAACTCGCCGTTAACCCAGCAAAAACGGTGCTAGTCAACTTCACGAGTAGGTATAAAGTAAAGCCACTAGGAAAAATTCTGTTGTTTGGGGAGAGCTTGTCGATCTCAAAACGGACGAAGGATTTGGGAGTCATTTTTTATTCGAAACTGAATTGGGCGGAGTACCTGGGAACGGTTAAAAGGAAGTTCATAGCCTGGACGTGAAGGCGGTCTTTGGCTTTACGTGGGGCCTCAGGTTCCACATGATCATGTGTCTCTTTACCGCTGTGCTGCGCCCCAGGTTGCTTCATGGGGCTATAGCTTGGGCAACCAGGTGTGAGCAAAAGGGAGGCACTTGGATACTGGACTCGATCCAGAACCTGATGCTCAGAGGCATCACGGGAACGCGTGCTTCAGTACCCCTGAGAGCCAAGAGGAGGCTGCTTGACATTCCGCCTCTGCGACTGGTGGTCAAGGCGGAGGCCTGCAGAGCAAAAACACGAGTCCAAAGTGATCTGAGAAGATGGCAACATTGGGACAGGGAACTGGTGGATGTCGTGGGAAAGGATCTAATAACTTTTGGTAGGGATAGGACATCTAAAAAGTTTGTCTTTGGCAGGAACTTTGAGGTGACCATTCCTGTAAGAACAGACTGTGTCGAGGTTGCCAGCAACCAGGAGGACCTGGTCTGGTACATGGATGGCTCTAAGAGTGAGGTAGGTACTGGGGCGGCAGCATAGCTAAAGGGAAGCACGACTGAACTTGTACTTTGGCTGGACTCGCATGTCACCGTTTTCCAGGCAGAGGTAAGAGCAATAAGGGAATGTGCAGAAACCATGACCTCTGATGGGATATAGGGGAAGCGGATCACCATCTGTTCGGATAGCCAAGCGGCATTTCGGGCGGTGGAGGCTGCGAAGTTTCGCTCGGAAGAGACGTGGGGCTGCAGGGAAGTATTAGATAGGCTATCATCCGTGAACAGGGTTACTCTGTATTGGATACCAGGACACGTAGGAGTAATCGGCAACGAAAAGGCGAATCGACTGGCAAAAAGAGGCGCGACTCGTTGCCGGGTGCTGTACCGCAGGGTACCAAAGGCAGAGAGCTTGTTGAAAGGGGTGCTTGACAGTTGGACAACTGCGAAGGCGGCAGAGGAATGGCAGCGCTTGACGAACTGCAGACAGGCGAGGCACGCCTTCTGTGCCGCTGCCCAGTGATGGTAGCAATCATACGATCTTAGGGAACTTGATTTAGCATCGATATGCAAAGCGATCGTACTGATCAAGGCAAATGTGGGTAGTGGGTGATAAAGCAGGGGTAAAGCACAATGGGCCTCGGCCTGAGTACTAAGAAGGCAAGTCCCCTAAAGGGACCGCTGACCGTCCCCGCTACCATTATGACTATGACTATGACTACCTTTTGTAAATACAAATAAAATAATAAAGATTCCGTTAGAGAGTAATTAAATGAAGCTCAGAATAAACAAAAATATTACCGTGACAGAAAAGAAAAAACTCAGTCAGAGTTAAATGAAGGTGATATAGTAAGAATTAGATATGATCAAAATTGTGAAAGAGCAGGTGTAGTAATAGAAAATGCTGAAAGACCAAGGTCGTATAAAATAAAAATGGAAAATGATAATATTTTGGAAAGAAATACAAATCATTTGTTAAAAGCAGGTGAAAATAATCCTATTAAAATAGATTGGGAATCAGTAAACGTTGATGATAATAGAAATCAAAGTAACAAAGTTGTAATAAATGAAAAAGTAAATGAAACAAATGCAACAAATGTACAACAAAATGTAAGACATGAAAATAATAATACGTATTGTATTAGGTCTGGAAGACAGTCGAAGCCTCCAGCCTATTTGAAAGATTTTGTAAAATAATTCAAACATGTAAAATAAAAAGGGGGATGTCATGTAGATGCATGCGCATGTAACTAGCGCCACCACTACATGTACAGCAACGGTGTCCGATGCATCAGTCAGTAATGAACTGCCTGCCACGGTGTGCGGCGCCATACCCTCCTACACGCTCTGCACTTGATATCACTTAATAAAGCCTTACTTATAATTTAAACAATTTATTTATGTAAATGTATGTATTTTCAACGGGGTCTACAAATATAAGTATTCAAACCGTTCCTTACTTCAGAAGAAATATATATGTACTGCCAGACGTCGAGAGACGCACATGGTTTTTTCTTCAATTTCTTGAAACAATTTGAACGTAGATTTTTGATGAACTCACTGATTTCAATAATTAATTCTACCAAATTATCGGAAACGATTTCACACGACGAAAGATACAATTTCGAAATATATATTTTTTTATATCATTTTTCTGATAAGTCGCGCTGTTAGTAGTGCAGAAAGTAGCGTCAAAGTTATGCGTTCATTTTCAGAAGGGTAGGAACACGATTTTTTCACCAAAATCTGTTAACTTGCCAAACCTAAGCGATTTTAAAATTTCGAGCTGCTGACTTCATGTGAAATATTCCATATGTATTGTAAAATTTCTTTAGGCAAAAGAATTGGCTTATAATTTTTAGAGATATTTAAGGTTAAAATGTTTTAACCTTCTTTTTAAAATCTTAATTTCTAAATGACACCTTCATGTATCTGCTTCAGATTTATAGACTATTATGTATATGATATAGGTAATAAATGTTTAAAATTTCATCCAGACCATATGGTTATTTTTTGAAATATTTGATATATAAAATGTTTGTATTTCTAAAAACGATTTTCTTTGTTACAAAAAACTGGAATAAATTTGTTTTAATTTTTCATTTTTTGATAACTTAATGTATTTTTTCTAATCTATACCCTTAAGGTGGTTCAAAAGTAAATTAATTGAAATTCCACGGGAGATAGGAAACAATGTTATGGTTTATCGTAATTTTGTTTTTTGTTTGTTATAAACAAAATCAGTTGTTTTTGTGTCTTATATTATGGAGGAAAATTTAAATTTTTAATTAAATTTAGAAACAAATTAAAATAGAAATTATCTCGGTCCGAAAGTATGTAAATAAGTAATACACTCAATTATAATAGAAGACGAAATAATTTATTGAAGAATCGTCAGTTTATTGATAAATTTAGGTTTGATGTAGGGGCGGAAAGTTTTAACTATAATCTTCCAATATTCACATGTAATAATATGTTTATTAGTAGGTGATATTATGTGGATTGATAATTGCGAGAAGTAGACAATTAGTATTTCTCAAAAGTCTATAGGGGGATAAGAGGGTCAAAATTGCACTCACCTGGATTTTTATTTGTGATTGACCATTCGAAAGTACATTATTAAAAACCTCTTCAGCCAAATTTTGAGCTCTCTAGGTGCTGATAGGGATCTCCTAACCTTGAAAACGTGTTTTTTCGGAAAAAAACTTTTCTGCTCGACACTTTGTTTCAAAAAATCTGAAAAAATTTATGAACGTGTGTTTTTGAGTAAGAAAAGATTCTGAATTTTTTTCAGATTTTTTAGATCAATATTGAGCTCAGGAAAAATATTTCAGTTTTTCAATGATTTTTAGGTTATGTAGGTAATTTTTGGCTAACTTCAAAATAACAATTTTTTGTGTATTTTTTCCCGTCCTTTCAAATGGTGGTGTCAGAATTCATGTTGTCGAGCCGAAACATACTCAAAATTCCGAAAACCGATTGTTTAAGCATTTTTCCCATGCTTTTGGTACATAACGTCAAAACCAATGCGTAAATAAGCATTTATAAACATTTTTTTTTCCATTTTTTATAGAAGATATAGATCTTCAAATCTCACTGTCAGAACTACCATTTTTGCATCAGGTAATGCTCTAAAATTAAAGTGAAAACGTTTTTTTCATATTTTTACGATGTTTTTGGAACATAACCTCAAAGAAGATCGTTCAATAGGTGTTAGGACATTCAAAAATATTTCACAAATTTTTTTAATGAAACAAATTTCTAGAATCGAGTATTACTTTGTCGGTGGCTGCAAATGGCCTGGTACAGCCTTGTCAGGCGCTTTATATCATTGAAACTTTAAATCATTTACATAATAAAAACGTGTTATATTGGATACAGCGTCCCCCTTCATTCGAAATACATTGATTTCGGCGTTCCCTTAACGGTCTTTTATACCTAATGGCTCTTCTAGACCAATTCACCCAAAAAAGTAAATTAAAATAAAATTACTATAAAATAAATTATATTTATTATTAATATATAACTCATTTTTAATACAAAACTGTGTGGAATAGGTATGTAAACTCTCATTATGCTGAATTATGTTGTTTTTAAAAAGAAAACTTCTGCTTCACTTTTTTTTGCAGCTGGTCCATTGATTTTGATGGGAGAGGTAGCAAATAACTGGTAATACATTAAACTATTGCACGAAGCTCTGGAATTAAAAATGTTGGGTTTTAAGTTTTTTTTATGGGAAAAACCTTTTTTTTCCTTTATCTTATGAATTTTTATGAATTTTTATCATTTTTTTAATTAAAAGATACTTAAATACCAACATTATTAATGCCAGAGTTTCGTGCTGAAGTTTGATGTATTACAAGTAATTTGCTACCTCTCCCATCAAAATCAATGGATCAGCTGCCAAAAAAAAGTAACGCAGAAGTCCAAAAAACAATATTTTCTGACATAAGTCTTTAAAGAAAAATACTCTAAAACTGCAAAGATGATCAACCGTTGGGATCCTCCATGTCTTCTTCTTATTGAAACTCAGTTTCTTGCACCTGAGATCTGTACTTCTACGTGAAATGGTTTGAATATAAGGTCTGGCATTTTGCATGTATTCACCTATAATCTTATCTCAGCAGCATCCATTTCACTTAAAATTATTGCTAACAATTTGTCCTTCTTTTGTACTTTTAATCCAACCACTGTTGAGTCACTTCCTAACACATTCCACTGACAATGAGTTTTATTATTATTAGTAGTTATTGTGGCACCATAGGGTAGACATAACAAACCTCCACCACTAACTATTTCCCCCACCACTACCACTACGGTGGGCCGGGAGGGGAGTGTTGCCTGCAGCTTCGATATAATGGCTAGTAGTGGGGATAGGATGTCTACCATGTGGGCCACGGTTCAAAATTGGGGAGGGGAGAGATTTACTTGCTATACTTACTCACTATACTACTACTAAGTACTACGCAGAGCAGGAATTTCCCATCCGACACCATGCGCTACTCCGGACAAACTGTACGATCGTGCAGTCAGCCACAGCTGCATGGTATAGCTCTCCTACCATCACAGGGGTGGAGGATGTATTATGGATACCCCTATAATAACTCCCCCACTCCAACTACGGTCAGAGGTGGGGATTCGCTGTTACTTCATAGTACCACAATATCTAAATTTATAATATTTAACTCTATAATTTAAAATGTATAATATTTAACTTTGTAATTTAAAATTTGTAATATTCAACTCTATAAGATAATTTAAAATTTATAATATTAAACTCTGTTAGAAAATTTATAAAACTAAGTGATACTTTAGGATAGGCGTGTGAAAGATAAGTAAAAACAAGTTTGATACATTTACATCTTTTCATTTATTAAAAATACAATATTAATCAAATGTAATGAAACAAGTTCATATATTAAGCTAAAGACATCAGATATCGGTATTGGTATATCATTTTTTGTTTTTTTTTTAAATTCCCATATACAGTATCCCCATCACTTATCCCAAATTTTTCTGCAAAAGGTAGCGCATCACAGAAAAATGTGTGTATTGAGAAGATTGACTTTCTTGCACTTTTTCTTTTAAATAATTACAAACTTCATTCAATATATACTTTATGTTGCGATATACTTCTAATAAAGATTGTATTCTTACACGTATACAATTTGATAGAGCCTTTAACCAATCAAAGGTTACTTTTTTAAATGTTAAACTTCGTTGGAAATGTTTCCTCGGTGATTGTTCGCCTTGTTTCAACGGGTCCTTTTCTATAAGTTTAATTGCTTTTTCACTATAACTTACAATACACCTCATGCTAAAATTACAAAAAGGTATCTTCTGATCCAGCATGTCACTATCTTCGGTTTCGAAAAATTTGTCAATTAATGGAAAGATTTCTTGAAACTGGCACCAGTCAGAGACTGTAAATGCGAGGCCAATGAAATCGTCACAACCACTAATCCGAAGAATAGGCTCGAAGACGCCGCCAATTTTTTTGTTCTCCAAGCCAAGTGTAATTTTCTTGGTATAGGATTTGTTCAAGCCATATACCATTTGCAACAGTTGATGACAGTGGTATCAGAGATGAATAGAGAGATTGTCAGCGCCCCGGAAAAAAGTGAGGCAGACTTCTGCGCGCGGCGCGCTGCTGCCTCTCCACAATTTCGTGATTGGTCGTTGAGACGTGTACATGCGGCGCGGGGCGTGGCAAGCGGGAGACGACGGCTCGGCGGCTCAGTGCGCGTGCACCGGTCATGTGTATACACGAGCGACCCAGCGGCGCGCCCCGAGCTCGCCGTCTGTTTACTTCTCCCGCAACAATCCGACTTCGGCCGAGCGGCCTGACAACCGCCGCTCGGTCGTGTATTTGTATATTGTATACACGCAAATTAATGAAATTATAAACTTTAAACTGTAAAACTCAAATTCTAATTCACAACCTAAGCCCGAAGGGGAGAAGATGAACATAAACGATTTCAGTGTTAGACATTGACATCGTAGCGGTAGCCGTGGTGGCTAAGGCGTGCGGCTAGTTTTGCCGTAATCTTTTGGATCCACGTTCAATCCCCACTCAATATATTTTTTTTTTCTCGTGCATAATTTTTTTCATTACATTATTGTAACACAACATACAGAATTTTCACCTTTTTATCATTTAATTATTATTCTCTAGTAGAATTGATGTTTTAATTTATATTTTAAAGAAAATTTTATATTCTGAATAAATTAATTCACCAAGAGTAAACTCATTAAAAATATCGTTATATTTATTTTTTGCAATAATATCCCTATCCAATTTATATGTAAAATGTAATCAATCACGGTCAAGATAAACTTTTTTAAGGATTAAGCAGGATAAAAAAGTATCGTTGACCAATCAAGTTCAGTTTCAGAAATACATATTATATTCTCATTCCCATTCTCTAATCCCTATAAAACATACGTTATTTGTTCTAAAAGTAAGTTTTTATTAATATTATTTATTAAGTGGTAATCAACAAGTAAGCATATAATATAAAAAGTATTTTTAACCGGCCGAAAATGCATAAAAGCTATTCTCAAAAAATGTGCTTGTGCTTCAAATTGTTTTATTTAAGCCTCAAAGATAATCCTGCATAAGATTTGCATTCACATTTGGGACTTAATGAAAACACCATTTTCCTTTGAATTATAATCAATAATAGTGTATAACATAAAAAAATGGTATTATATTATACACATTTTTACTCTAGTAGAGTTGAAATTTAATAATTCGAAAAAATCATATTTTATTCAATATAACAACTCTTCTGTAAAATAAATAATTATGTACATGTTTTTACAGCGATTTCGTCATTTACTCGGTTTTCCATACTCTATTTTTTAATCTATTTAAAATATAAGTAATCGCCAAGACTTCTGACTTTTCCATATAAATTCTTCAAAATATTTAAATGTAAAAAGTTATTAAATGGCGTTAATCATATAAGAGAAGGCAAACTTTTTAACATTCTTTCGAAAAATCTCTTATATTGACATTTTCGTACTTCTCAAAATGGTTGCAAACAATTTAGAAAATTCCGATAATCTCTTAAATAATATCGTGCGAACCATTCAATATTTTTTGAAGCTGCGTTTCTTATTTTCAAACCGATATTTTCGTAGAGAAATAATCAATCCAGCTGCATTGAAAGCTAATGAATAATATTAGTTGAAATTTCAATTAATTTCTCAGTTTAATTTAAAATTAAAATTTCAATCGTTATTTAAACCCCAGTTTAATTAATAACTAAAAATTCAATCGTTAACTATACCTGCGTTCAATTCAGAATTAAAATTTCAATCATTAATTAAACGAGCGTCTAATTAAGAATTAAAGTTTGAATCGTTTATTAAACCAGTATTTAATTAAGTTTCTTCGGACCTGATTCTGCAGTAAAAGCGTAGTCCTAAATTCAATTATTTAAGATACGAAAACGGTGAAACAAATCTCTAAAAGTAGACAGTTAAAGCTAAAATTTAAGCCCTGATTCGTTACAAAATTTTGATTTTTCAGGAAGTTACAATCAATCAAAGATAACGTAAGAAAATATTTAAAATGTATGTTTAGTTTAACTGATTAAATGGATTGCATTTTTAGCTTTTTTTTTACTCGACGATCGTGACACATAGACGTAAATTCGTGTTTTCGGCCGTGATTCTTTACAAGGACTTTACAATTACTGCTCGAGGATATCGCATTCGACTTCAAAATCCATTAAACGATTAAAATGAATTCTTAATTAAACGCTGCCTTAATTAACGATTGAAATTTTAATTATTAATTAACCGATATGAACTTAATTAACGGCTTATTTAACAATTGAAATTTTTATTATTAATTAAACCCGGGGTTTTATTAATGATTGAAATTTCAATTTTGAATTAATAATGGTATAATTTACAATCCCGGGCATTATATTATCTCGATCAGAATATTAGATTAGTCCAATTACATTTTTCTTTTTTATTTCTGCTTTTAAGTATTTGGCTATCTTTAGTTGCTCTGTTTATCTGTCTTTTCACAAATCAGATTTTAAATGTAAAAAGATTTTTATATAAAATAAATGATAAATTTCATTAACATTTTACATTGAGCAGAATGATTTTAAAAATAATTGATTGGTTGTTTGGCCAAAGGAACTTATTGTATTGCATTTATCAATTACAATAAGTCCATTTGTTTTCGGGGGGCACCAACGGAAAGGCAACCAATACCACCCCCCATCTGAAAATAAAATTATCTGAAAACGATAATACCTTATTAGCTACAGGAATGCTAAATTATTTTTTATTTTCTTATAATATTCTATTTTACCTTGATAATATTATTTTCTAATCAATTTTATAGTATAATATACCTGAAAAGTATCCTGAAAAGGATAACAATTATATTATTTACAAACTTTATACATTATAATTACAAAACAATACGGAAAATTGAGTCGCAAAATATTAATAATTTAGAACAGGATCAACGTATTTACATCAGAACATATATTACAATGTTATTATTATTATTAAAAAACGGGAACTCAGTTACTATCATTAGAAAAAGCACGCTCTAGATTTAATAATTAAAAAATTCACGTAAAATATTTTTTAAACAAGTGAAGTTATAAGTTTTAGCAATTTTTTTCCAATAATTTACAAAAAAATGTTACTACCAAATTTATACATTTTGAACAATCAAAATTTTTAAAAACCTTTTACAGATTATGATGTACGCGTATTAGCGTAATTTTTTGCAGGGATGTTTTGAATATCATATGACAGTATTATTACGGTCACAAGAGTTTATACAATGTTATTTTCTATAATTTATCCGTTATTACAATTTTTGGTTATCATTTTTGCACAGTCTAAAAAAATAACTTGCTACAGCTTTTTCTGGACTTTAAACGGTCTGTGCTTTCTTGGAAATCCATCGCGCGCGCGCTCGCGAGCTACGGCGGCTCGGCATGAGCGCGCGCGTTTGTTGTTGTTACGTGTTTGGCGGGTTAAAGAGCTTGCGTTTGTTTTTATCCGGGCGCTCAGATGCGTGCCGCGTGAAAAATTAGTCTTCAGAGTAGTGCAGTGATAGCGATATTTCTAGTGCGTGAGATAAGTAATCAAGTGTATGAAAGTGTCATTAGTGCGAATTTCATGTGCACTTTCTAAATATTGTGATAGTTTTTAGCTACCGCCGAAATGTTAACTTTTTGTAGGTTATCGATTGCGTTTGTTTTATTTATCATCCGAACTAAGCTATTGGACATACTCTTGTGCAGTGTTTATTATAATGTAGGGTATTAAGATACTTTTTTTAAAAGTGTGTGAAAGTGTTAAGACTATGGCGCAAAAGCAAGAGACGGTCTACGATCGATGCCAATACTTGCATTGCAACAATAGGAAATGTGATGGTCACCATTTGTTCCGATTCCCTGCTCAAAAGGAAAGTCAAAAACAATTACAGTGGATAGAACATTCAGGTTAGTGCAGTACTATTTTCTTGTTGGATAAATCTCATTTAGATAAATATATATATGACTTATATAAGATTTACTAAATAAAACAAAATCTATTTACTTAAATAAGAAAATATCATTTTAAGATAGTTGTATTGTAAATAATTATTTTGTAAGACTAATCTAGTACCTATAAGTTTCGTTAATCAGATAGCTTCCATTTAATCCAAGAAATGTGCTTTATGAATAATTTTTAAAGCAATTAATTTTAATTAAGCGCATACTTTTTGCTTTATTTATTTTAATTTTGTGATTTTCTTTATGAATTGTAATAATTTTTTTACGCGTTCAATTTTGTGTAAGTTAGTAGATTTAGACTTCTTGCAGTTGTTTTTTCTAAATATTTTTAATTAATTGAAACATATTAATAAACACCTGTATATCGTCGGTTGAGTGGAACAAGGTACCAACTCAGGCGAGCGCGTTAACAGGTACCAACTCGCACGGTACGCTTTTTAATATCTTAGCAAGCTATTAAAGAGGCCAAAAAATATTCCACAAAAAAACGATTAAAGTAGAAAAGGAGAAGTTTAATTTAAGATGAGAATCGTTGAAACCGTTCGATTCTGTGCAAAGTTACATGCATTTGAAAGTGCAAAGAATGATAAAAAATGAGCGATTTTTTCCCAAATCCACGTAATACTTTACATGTTTATCATTTTCATATATTACATTCAAAATTAAACTTCTTCTCATTAATTTTAATTGCTTTTTTGTATTTTTTTTTGCTTCTTCAATAGCTTGCTAAACATTCAAAAGCCGACCGCGCGAGTTGATACCTTTTTACGCGCTCAAAGGAGTTTGTACCTTTTTACACGAACGCCCGAGTAGGATCCTTTTTAAGCGCTTGCTCGAGCTGATACCTTGTTCCTCCCAACCGATGATATGTATACATCGCCATTCAAATATTCCTACATAAATAAATTTTTATTTTCTCATTTTTATCCCAAATTAAAAATCATACTACATTTAAAAAATACTTTTAGTTATGGTTTTATTAACAAAATTTTAAAATTATTTCCTATACGTTAAATTGGTGGTATTAACCTTTATGAAACTGAAATTATTAATACATTATATTAATTACATCGTCCAAAGAAATAAAAAATTTACGTCAAAACAAACTTAAATCTTTTTAATTAAAACTTTTATAATAACAGAATTATATTAAAGGACCCCGCACACAATGTATGGGAAAAAATCATTCGGTCAAATTTTGGGGGGTTTTGCCCATGAGAACTTTTGTTCAGGACCTCAAGATCTATCTTTTCTCCAAGTTTGATCCAATTTGACCGAATGATTATTTTCCATATATTGTGTGCGGGGTCTTTCTTATTTAATTTCTTATTATTGTTTGTTATTTCAAAAAATATTTAAAGAGCTATACGGAATCAAGATATAATTGAAGAACGGTTTTCTTATTGGTTTATCAAGACAAAATAATAATGAAGGTTATAAATAAATAATTTTAAAAATAAATAAAGGTTTTTAATAAATGGTTTAAAAAATAATAAAAATTTGAAATAAATAGATATATCTTGTTCCCAGAAATTGATCAAATTAAATAAAATGATATAATGAAGTGTCAAAAATTTTAATGTAACTTTATTATACTTATATTTTTCTAAGAATAAAAGAAAGTTAATTTTTACAATATATTTGATAAAAATAAACTATTAATAAAAGAATATAAATTTTTCTGTTATCATTTTATTAGAACATTTCGTCAATTTTTCCTTTTTTTTAAGCTTATAAATGAATGTATAACAAATACATTACAAACTCCATTAATATAAATCCATTTGAAAGCAAATCAATTCATTTTATTCTTAGTACTGTTAAGCACGAAAAATGTATTTTTTTTATAAAATATTATTTTCTCCGAAACCAACCAACATAAAAAATAATAATTTCGATAAATTATAAATTTATATATTATACATAAACCAAAAAATGTTATCCTGATATTATTTGTTTTTTATTTTAACCTATTATTAAAAGAGTGATTTTCCATAAGAACTACGAAGAATAGCTAAAAAAAATTTTTGTTTTTTAAATGTCGAAAATTGAATCCTGCGTCGAGTACATCATTAATATAAGTTTAACGTTAATTTCGAAGTCTCAAAAAATGAAAAATTTATTTATTAATTGTAACAAAATTATAGAAATAAAATTAGCTTCGAAAAGATAGAATCTTATAATTTTCTGAATATATTAAATGAAATTATATTCACGTTACGATGTGGAGACATTATTTAAAAATAGCGTTTTTCGATTTTAATTGAATTGAAACCCACCACGTCTTTTATGGAACTTTTTTTCTTTTTGCCACAAAGTTGCTGTAGTAAAATAACCATAAATGCTATTAATAGTCGAATAAAATAATTTACTTCAAGATAAATAACAAATTACTGCTAATATTAGTTGAATAACTAAAAAAAATAATACGAAACTCTAAATCAATTTTAAATTTTCGCAGGAAACCAAGTACTTTTGAATTGGACGCCAGCTTAGGCGTACAGGATTTTGTCGCCTCCACTTCAGCGAGGATGACGTGCTAGGGCCGACGAGTTTAAAGCGTGGCACAGTTCCCCTTCATTGGCAAGGGCTTGAAAATGCTGACAATGAACTGCCTGCGCAACTGCAAGCCCAGGTGCAGATGTGTGAAGAAGAAGCCGAACATCAACAACAACCAGAACAACAAAGGCAACAACCACATCAAGAACAACAACAACAACAACAAGGACAGCAACAACAGCAACCAGAACAACAAGATCAACAACTAGAACGACAAAAATAACAGGTAGCACAAGACATTGTTACTGAAACGACAGAAAAGTCCCAACCGGAAAAAGAAATTGATTTTGTAGGTGTGTTGAAAAGGTCATTGCCACCTGTAACTTACCCCTCGGGTAAAGAAATTTTTTCTTTTTCTGAAAAAGATGATGACCTGTCGTTTCTGAATTACGAATCTCCTGTTAAAATTGTTAAAGTAAACGTTAGCTCCACAACTGAGGACTCTGCTCCAATTGCTTCACCATTGAGAAAACGCGTTGTTGATACAATGGTTCGTAGTAAAGTTTATATTTGTAAATTAAAAAGTAAATTATTAGCTGCAGAATCAAAGGTTAAGCAGTTACAGAGATCCCTCAAAACTGAGAAAAATAAAAACAGTCGTTTGACTAGACGTTTACATCAAAAAGTGTCCAAAAAATTTTCTGATATTAATGATCTTTTAAAAGAAAAAAACATCCCTGATATGGCTAAGACGATGATGAAATTGCAATTGCACAAGCCCAACACGCCATACATAACCGAAGAGAAAGACTTGGCAAAACAAATTTATGTTCATTCAGCAGCTTGCTATTCTCGATTAAGGGCGGGAGGGTTAGTTTTGCCAGCTGAATCAACGGTTAGATCGTGGGTGGCAGAATGTGAAATCGTCCCAGGGATCAATGACGCAATTTTGAAGAAGATAGGAGAATATTTGATGCTGCTTCCGCCACAAGAGCGACTGTGTGCGTTGAAATTTGATGAAATGTCCATCAGAGCAGCGGAAGAATATTCTAAGAAATATGATGTAATTGAAGGTCTGGTCGATATGGGAAAAGATCGCAGAGATTGTAAAGTCGCGAAACACGCGTTGCTATTTTGTATTGACAGCATAAATGCAAAAAATTCATGGCATCAAATAGTATCTTTCGGGTTTAACGAAAATGGCGCCAGTGCAGAAGAGCTCTTTGAGATTGTTCCCCAAATCGTAACAGAACTTCGAAAAATAGGAGCAGATATTCGTGTGATTGTATGTGACCAAGGTAGCAACAATCAAAAGTTATTTAAATTATTGGATGTATGTCCAGAAAAGCCTTATTTTATTTTAGATTCTGTTAAGATTTTTGCAACTTTTGATTGGCCACACCTTATTAAGAGATCGATAGCACAGCTAAGAGCCCACGATTGCATTTATGTCGATAACGAAAAAATTATTTCTTTTACCGATTTAAAGCAAACCTGGGAGCTTGACCGCTCTCATGGTACATCAAATTTATTAGGCTTTTTATCAGAAAATCACTTTAATCCTAATAGTTTTGATGCTATGAAAGTAAAGCTTGCTTTTCAACTGTTAAGCCGTCGCATGGCCTGTGCAATTAAATTAGCCGGCGAAGATGTTTTATCAGGGTTGTCTTCGAATACATAGCAAAATTCAGTCAATTTCGTGGAAACAATGGATGCTGGCATCGATGCATGTAATGTATATAGTTTGAAAATCGCCATGCATTGAAGCGACCATTATCTGACAGAAATCCAGAAATCCAGCAGCGACTTCAAAGTTTTATCGAGTGGTCAGAGAAATGGAATGTAAAGAGAAAAGGGAACGACAACAAGCCACCTTGTTTTTGGGGTTACCTCTGACTGTTCGTGCTTTAGTAAGTCTGTATTTGGAAATAAAATCTTCATTCCCCGACTTTGAATTAGCAACAGGTCTGTGCAACCAAAATTCTGTGGAACATGCTCACTCCAAGTTGCGTGGCAGAGGTGGATTCAATCCGAATCCTACCTGTAGGACGTATCGTTTGACTCTTAGGCACATAATGTCAACCGATTTTATTCATACGAGTAAAAAAGGTAACACAAGTTGCGAAGAGAGCCATTCGTTACTTCCTCAAAATGACGTTGAAAAAGAGACCACAGAGTTAGTTGCACTACCTGAATATAATTCCAAGGAAATGCAAGAGCTCCAAGAAATTACAGATACTGCAGACAATTTACTGGATTTCCCTCTAGAGTTACAGTCTTCTAACATGTCAGATATGGACACTAAATTTATGAACAAAACGCTATAACATACTTTTCTGGTTACGTGGCGCGTAAATCATTAGAAAAAAATCATTGTCTGACATGCGAAAAAGATTTAATGAAAGATGCATCAGAATCTGGAACCAGTAATGAAACATACATCAACTTGAGAGAGTACCCTCATTCTGATCCAGAAGTTCCATCAGTAATGTTCTTAGTCAGACCAACGGAACAGTTTGGAAAAGTAGTTAATTGTCAATTAGAAGCCTTTGACAAAATTTATTTAAAATTTTGGCATGAGCATGATCTTTTACTTAAGTTAGCTGAAAACGTAGAAGCGTACACTCGTAAACAGTTCCCTGATTGGTTTGATCAAGAGAATGTCTGTTATGAGCACAGAGTACAAATGCTTAAATTTCTTTTGTTAGTTAAAATTTATGCGAAAACTAGGGAACGTAACAATAATAGGAAAACTGCGTCTAAAAGACCGATTGCGACAAAATGTAGAAAGCTGAAGATTGTTCAAAATGTATAAATTTGGTAGTAACATTTTTTTATAAATTATTGGAAAAAAATTGCTAAAACTTATAACGTCACTTGTTTAAAAAATATTTTACGTGAATTTTTTAATTATTAAATCTAGAGCGTGCTTTTTCTAATGATAGTAACTGAGTTCCCGTTTTTTAATAATAATAATAACATTGTAATATATGTTATGATGTAAATACGTTGATCCTGTTCTAAATTATTAATATTTTGCGACTCAATTTTCCGTATTGTTTTGTAATTATAATGTATAAAGTTTGTAAATAATATAATTGTTATCCTTTTCAGGATACTTTTCAGGTATATTATACTATAAAATTGATTAGAAAATAATATTATCAAGGTAAAATAGAATATTATAAGAAAATAAAAAATAATTTAGCATTCCTGTAGCTAATAAGGTATTATCGTTTTCAGATAATTTTATTTTCAGATGGGGGGTGGTATTGGTTGCCTTTCCGTTGGTGCCCCCCGAAAACAAATGGACTTATTGTAATTGATAAATGCAATACAATAAGTTCCTTTGGCCAAACAACCAATCAATTATTTTTAAAATCATTCTGCTCAATGTAAAATGTTAATGAAATTTATCATTTATTTTATATAAAAATCTTTTTACATTTAAAATCTGATTTGTGAAAAGACAGATAAACAGAGCAACTAAAGATAGCCAAATACTTAAAAGCAGAAATAAAAAAGAAAAATGTAATTGGACTAATCTAATATTCTGATCGAGATAATATAATGCCCGGGGTTGTAAATTATACCATTATTAATTCAAAATTGAAATTTCAATCATTAATAAAACCCCGGGTTTAATTAATAATAAAAATTTCAATTGTTAAATAAGCCGTTAATTAAGTTCATATCGGTTAATTAATAATTAAAATTTCAATCGTTAATTAAGGCAGCGTTTAATTAAGAATTCATTTTAATCGTTTAATGGATTTTGAAGTCGAATGCGATATCCTCGAGCAGTAATTGTAAAGTCCTTGTAAAGAATCACGGCCGAAAACACGAATTTACGTCTATGTGTCACGATCGTCGAGTAAAAAAAAAAGCTAAAAATGCAATCCATTTAATCAGTTAAACTAAACATACATTTTAAATATTTTCTTATGTTATCTTTGATTGATTGTAACTTCCTGAAAAATCAAAATTTTGTAACGAATCAGGGCTTAAATTTTAGCTTTTACTGTCTACTTTTAGAGATTTGTTTCACCGTTTTCGTATCTTAAATAATTGAATTTAGGACTTCGCTTTTACTGCAGAATCAGGTCCGAAGAAACTTAATTAAATACTGGTTTAATAAACGATTCAAACTTTAATTCTTAATTAGACGCTCGTTTAATTAATGATTGAAATTTTAATTCTGAATTGAACGCAGGTATAGTTAACGATTGAATTTTTAGTTATTAATTAAACTGGGGTTTAAATAACGATTGAAATTTTAATTTTAAATTAAACTGAGAAATTAATTGAAATTTCAACTAATATTATTCATTAGCTTTCAATGCAGCTGGATTGATTATTTCTCTACTAAAATATCGGTTTGAAAATAAGAAACGCAGCTTCAAAAAATATTGAATGGTTCGCACGTTATTTAAGAGATTATCGGAATTTTCTAAATTGTTTGCAACCATTTTGAGAAGTACGAAAATGTCAATATAAGAGATTTTTCGAAAGAATGTTAAAAAGTTTGCCTTCTCTTATATGATTAACGCCATTTAAAAACTTTTTACATTTAAATATTTTGAAGAATTTATATGGAAAAGTCAGAAGTCTTGGCGATTACTTATATTTTAAATAGATTAAAAAATAGAGTATGGAAAACCGAGTAAATGACGAAATCGCTGTAAAAACATGTACATAATTATTTATTTTACAGAAGAGTTGTTATATTGAATAAAATATGATTTTTTCGAATTATTAAATTTCAACTCTACTAGAGTAAAAAATGTGTATAATATAATACCATTTTTTTATGTTATACACTATTATTGATTATAATTCAAAGGAAAATGGTGTTTTCATTAAGTCCCAAATGTGAATGCAAATCTTATGCAGGATTATCTTTGAGGCTTAAATAAAACAATTTGAAGCACAAGCACATTTTTTGAGAATAGCCTTTATGCATTTTCGGCCGGTTAAAAATACTTTTTATATTATATGCTTACTTGTTGATTACCACTTAATAAATAATATTAATAAAAACTTACTTTTAGAACAAATAACGTATGTTTTATAGGGATTAGAGAATGGGAATGAGAATATAATATGTATTTCTGAAACTGAACTTGATTGGTCAACGATACTTTTTTATCCTGCTTAATCCTTAAAAAAGTTTATCTTGACCGTGATTGATTACATTTTACATATAAATTGGATAGGGATATTATTGCAAAAAATAAATATAACGATATTTTTAATGAGTTTACTCTTGGTGAATTAATTTATTCAGAATATAAAATTTTCTTTAAAATATAAATTAAAACATCAATTCTACTAGAGAATGATAATTAAATGATAAAAAGGTGAAAATTCTGTATGTTGTGTTACAATAATGTAATGAAAAAAATTATGCACGAGAAAAAAAAATATATATTGAGTCGGGATTGAACGTGGATCCAAAAGATTACGGCAAAACTAGCCGCACGCCTTAGCCACCACGGCTACCGCTACGATGTCAATGTCTAACACTGAAATCGTTTATGTTCATCTTCTCCCCTTCGGGCTTAGGTTGTGAATTAGAATTTGAGTTTTACAGTTTAAAGTTTATAATTTCATTAATTTGCGTGTATACAATATACAAATGCACGACCGAGCGGCGGTTGTCAGGCCGCTTGGCCGAAGTCGGATTGTTGCGGGAGAAGTAAACAGACGGCGAGCTCGGGGCGCACCGCTGGGTCGCTCGTGTATACACATGACCGGT
The DNA here is from genome assembly GCA_036365515.1 of Torymus aiolomorphi. Taxonomy (NCBI): domain Eukaryota; kingdom Metazoa; phylum Arthropoda; class Insecta; order Hymenoptera; family Torymidae; genus Torymus; species Torymus aiolomorphi. The sequence goes on from CM070874.1 coordinate 33,586,314, forward strand.
GCATGCGCACTGAGCCGCCGAGCCGTCGTCTCCCGCTTGCCACGCCCCGCGCCGCATGTACACGTCTCAACGACCAATCACGAAATTGTGGACATGCTTCGCTACTTTCGCCGCGAGAGGCAGCAGCGCGCCGCGCGCAGAAGTCTGCCTCACTTTTTTCCGGGGCGCTGACAATCTCTCTATTCATCTCTGGTGGTATTTAGAAGGACTATCTTGACCATCCATTCTCTTGTATTTAGTAGGATTACCTTCATCAGACATTCTTGTGTATTACGTCAACAGGAGTGATTGTGTGAACTAATGAATAGGTTCTACCCGATCCTCTCTTTTATACTGCACATACTGGTAGTGGGGCTTACAAATGGAAGGGATACGATAGTAGTGGGAGTATGTTAGCAGAGGGGTGGGTAGTATGGAAATATACCCTCTATGCAATTTTGAAACATAATTTCTAACAATTTCATCATTTTTGTGTAAATTAGAAGAAAAGTTTTCGAGAAAATGTCCAATTTCGAGATTTTCAGACATGTAATTTGAAAACATGAGGCAAAACTAACCACATGTATATGAAGTTTCACTTTACAGTTTTCGTGAATTCCATCGAAATTTTCTAATATTTCTTCGAATACGGTTTGTGTGATTGGGTAAGTAAGGCGGTACACCAAAACTATCAAAGTACCAAGCATCACCATTTTTATTGACGTAAGCTGCGACCCAATGCAAGCCAGGTTTATCATGACTTTGTGTGTTGAATATAAAAGCCGTCGGTCTCGTCCAGATCAAGGGGATTATATCGGCTGGAAAGACCCCCACTGTGTGAGCAGGAATTCGAGATAAAATCTGTTGAATTTGTATATTGTTCATCGCAGAGGTTAATAGGTGGTTCAAAGATAAACTCTTCAGCAGCTTGAGCTTTAGCACGCGTGTTCAACCACACTTTGAACTTAGAGGCGTTATTCAATGCACAACTATACTTTGAAATGCACAATTTTAAGGTGTGCTGTATACAGTAGTTACCAGATGCCGTGAGTTTGTGAAATGGTGGACAATCTTCCTCAAACTCAAAATTTATAATGTGTCGTGTCGTGCTTTCCGTAAAATTGCCACTTCTGTACCACCTCGAACATAAATATTGTTTGCTCTCCTACAAATTTCTTCTAGGTTTTTGAACAAGACTTTTTCGGAAACACCTTGATCAAACCAGTCCAAGCCGTGATGGTTTCGTGATAACCAATTATTTTCTTTTCTAGACTTTCGACATAGTGTAATTATTTGTTTATTTGGAGAAATGATCCAGTGGCCTGTGAAATTTTGATCTAATGAAAGAACTGCCACTTCTTTTGGTACAACACGGTTCTTATAATCTTTGCCACACTGTATATCCACGATAATATCCATCATCATAGTTTTCAACTCATGTCCAATCAACGACTGACACATCAGAAAACATTTTTTAAGAATTAAACTTTACCCCCACCACCATTACTTTCCCCCCACCAACTCACCCACTATAGTCCACAAGAACTTGACGTGACGAATCAATCTCAAGTATATTTTCATATTCAGCATATATTATACCATTTACTACACTGCTTAGCGGATCATCAAAACGAACATCAATTCTTACACTACCATGTTTTACTAAATTCCAATGTGTATCTTGATTTGCTGATAAATCAGGTGTTAAATCGAAAGCGAAAAGATAATATCCATTGGCACAAGCTTCGCGTGAAATTGAATTGCCCTCATTTAAAGTATGATATGCATCAACATACATATTATTCGTTTTAAAATCAGCTTGTAATGGCTTAGACGGTACTTGTACACCATCAATGTAGAGAAACAAATAATTTATATTAAAATTTTTAAAATTAAACGGATTGAGATTTTTATCACCGTTAAAAGCTTTATTTTCTACAAAGTCAACAATAATTCTTTTTGGCAATTGTCCTAAAATAACATTATCCAGTGTTTCTCCATGAATGCCACTATGCATTGTAATAGCTTTAACTTCTACACGTGTTAGGGGGTATTTAGCTGTTGTTTTTGAAAGTGCTTTTACATGAGCCAAAACAATACTTGAACTAAGTCTGACACGGCGTACAAAGAGAGCAGCTTCGGTAATTCGAGCAGTATAGAACCCTGTCGGGTCCATAAGACAAAAAATATCGCGTGATCGTACGAGTTGCACACGTACTTTGACACCATTAATTAATAATTTGTCTTGATTGAAAACATCGCAATGTAAATACCCAATCATATCTATGCCTTTTTCTTCACCCATAAGGTTTCGACAACTTGTAAGGCCTTCGTTTTTGTCATATGTAGCATCCATTTTTCCAGTTATGAAGGAGGTTTTATCAATCTATCGAATAATATAGAAGTGCAAGTATCTTAATAAAAATATTACAATGTAATACTAACCCAGACCCACCCAGGCAGAAATAAATTCTGCATACAATTGTTAATAACTAAATATAATTTTTATTTGCAGTTTATAAATGCATGATTTGGAATGCTAATAACACAGTAATAGTTTTTAAGAATTATTTTCAGTAAGAGTTCTTTACAGTTATTTGTAGTTATTTGCATTTATTGGTCTTCTTTTATTCATCAAATGAAAGTCATGACAAAAAATGTTAATACTAGTGATTTGCATTTTTATTGAAAAAAAAAATTTTATAACAGATATGAATGATTATTATTTATAATTAAATATTAATATTGTTGTATAGTTTATTTTCAAAAATCGTCTATCACTATATCACTACATCTTTTAAAACATCTTTTGATAAATTATTTATAAAATCTGGACTATCTTTTAAAAACTTTTGCAAGCAATGAAAAATTATTTTCCAAAACCTTTACAATTGTTTTATAAGAACTTTTCAAAATCGTAAAAATTTCTTTCCGAAACCATAAGAATTATTTTCCGAAATCTATACAAGCCTTTAAAATTATTTACGTTTTCTTTTATAAAAAGGGATTCAACGAATAAATAATCTCCCGACATCTCTCTCCCTCCTTCTCTCTCTCTCTCTCTCTCCCTATCTCTCAACAACCGTCAAACTGAGTACCAAAAACTTTAATGCGAGCTTAAATATTTTTTTAAAACAATCAACATGTTTTTTAAAAGCTATTTTTTTAACTACGTTCTAACAACACAATTTGGTCTAGTCCTTTTAATTCTTCTAGTCTCACCTATTCAATAAGCACTCTTTACGAATGCTAATAATTTTTGCTTCCTCTTAGAGGAAGCTTTGTAACGGTGAAAAAAATTTTCGAAAAAAATGTTCAAAAAGATGTTTTAAGGCGATATATGTGTATATTAGTTGATTTTGATCATTTTTGTTTTCGAGGTTGTATGTGTATGTGTGTGTGTGTGTATGTGTTTGTGTATATTTGAACTCTTCATAGCTGTCGGTGTACCATAGTTCACTGGCGAGATGAGATTTTTTAGCTGCTGGCCCATAGTTTAAAAAAGTTTCAATGTATGATCGATAAGCATACGCGTTATTGGGAGGGGAAACAGGTTTTTGATTGAAAGACACATCAACTTGGTTAAATATTGAGTCATAAAATTATTTACAGGGCCAACATTTTTCAAGATATTTGATCCTACGGTTTCAGGAGGTGTTGTTGTTTGTGCAATAGTTACACGAACACTAAGCAGAGTATGTGTAAGGTTGATATATTCGCTAGTACCCGGTATAGAAAATTCTATTGGCGAGTCTACGGTTAGCGAAGAGATTGGCTTGTATTGAACATAATTTGAATTTTCAATCGTTGTTTGAGTAGGTGGTACACAAAATAAATTCACTTCAGATTTTAGACATGCACACGAACCACTATGGAGAAAAGCCATTATTCTTCAAAAATATCTCGTGTAGTACGTTTTCCTTTCAAAATTTTTCTTTTATGTTTACAGGGTGTCTTTTTAATATCAAATTTCTTTTTTGCCTTAACTTTGGAACGTTTTCTGCTTTTGGTGTTTACTGAACCAGAGTTCGTAGTCCACTGTTGTTTTCGTGTTCGACGCTTTGTTTTATATCCTGAGCCGGTTATGAGGTTATTCAACTTTTCTTCGGCTTTTCTTTTGAGTGCCTTTTCTGATTCTCGAATATTGTTGTGAAAAGATTCTTTAAAAGGTTTTTCATGTAAATGTTATCTAAAATATTTACACCTGCTCATAAAGCCTCTTTGCCAACAGCTTTTCCTATAGCCTTACCCCTTTTTTTTGCAAGTGGTAAAACACTGCGATAGATACCTTTTAAAAAGCTTCCAACTCCCTTTCCTTTTTGTATAGATGCATCTATTGTAATATAATTATCGAATGGGTCGTGACCATTTTGATTATCATAAGTTGTTTTAAAATATCCCATCCTATGCGGTTCTCTTAAAATGAAGTGTCAATATGAACGTACCGAAATCGAATGCTTTAGGATTTACATCCTGGTCCTTTATATCTATTGTGATCGATTGAAATAACGTAGACAACAACGGAATATGCATTGGTGTAGTAAAGTTTTTTATCTTAATCCTACCGTATTTATACCCATTCATATTAAGAGGAACAATGCGTAATGTGTACATCATCTGTAATAGTTTTTTTAGCAGCAAATGGCAGTCAGATTATTGTAGGATAGGACGTTAATGGTTCAACTGCCCATGTAGTAAAGAAAACAAATTGCAATTATTTATCTAACGTTTCGGACGATTTATTTTCGTCGCTCTTCAAGGTCTATAAACAATATACAAATAAAAAACACAAGGTTACTTAAGAATCACATACTTAAGACGAATACTTTACAACGCTTACCAAAACATATCGTAAAAAACTATGTTTAAGTGGGCATCCTAAGTGACCACTAGTCAATATGAAATTATAAATACGATTTCGTCGTATTTATACTAGACTATGCCACAGTATGAATCATGCACGGGAGGGGGTAAGAGAGATATGTTATTGTACAACGATGACCCGACGCGTATATATAAATGTGAACAGTATTATTATTCGAAACATAAAATGGATTTTATAGCTATAGCTTATAATTATTAATAAACGTTTTATATTCTGACTTTAGGAAATTAGTATCAAACTGTCTGTTTAAGCTATTATGTTGTGAGTGAATGTGGAGCATTTCTGATAATAATCTTTTCTTTAAATTTTGTTCCTGATCTAGAATTTTAATGTTATTGAAATCAATTTTATGATTTGTAATCGCTATGTGTTCATGTAAAACTGATCTGTCTCTCTTAAACTTACAATCACTTACATGTTCTTTACTTCTTACAATTAATTTTCGGGATGTTTGTCCCACGTAAGAAGCATCACAATCGCCACAGTTAATTTTGTAAACAACATGACCTTTTTCATTTTTTTGGTATTTGTCTTTTCCTAATCTAATTATCTGATTAAATTTATTGGAAATTGAGTTGATCATGATTAAGTTATTGTTATTGCAGATATTTTTTAATTCAGAGTTAAGATATTTAATATATGAAAAAACCAAAATACTATTGTAATTGATATTCTTAGAATTACAGGTATTTTTGTTATTATTTTTAAATTGTAGCAAACGTTTATTTATGTGTTTATTTATAAAGTAAATAGGATAATCATTTTCCAATAATAAATCTCTAATTAGATTAAGATTATTCTCATGAAACTGTATATCAGCTAAGTTAATACATTTATCAACTAATGAACAAATTATACCAATTTTATTACTAACAGGATGGTGAGAATTAAAGTTTAGAAATCTACCTGAAAAAGTTGGTTTCCTGTACCAGTCCATGGAAATTTTTTGTTTATTTTGAATAATGAGAATATCAAGAAAACTTATTTTATTGTTGTTAGACCTCTCAACTGTGAATTGTAAATTATTATCAAGGCTATTAAATAAGTTAACGGTATAGTCTATCATCCGCTCCGGTACACAAATAATAATATCATCCACATATCTATAGTAGAAAGGCACAGGAAAGCAAATTTTTGATAACGCTCGATTTTCTAAATCCTCCATAACCATATTTGCTAAGATCAGGCTTAAGGGGTTACGCATAGCAGCGCCAAAAATTTGTTTATAATACATATCATTAAATATAAAATAATTATTATGGAGGATAAAACTAATAACATTGATAAAATCGCTACAACTGAGTTCGCAAAAGTTATACAATTGATTCCATCGTTTTTCTAATGAGTCCAAAATTAAGTAATCCGCAACGTTTGTGAACAAGCTAATAACATCTAAACTAATAATAGTGTATCCAGCAGGTACAGATACGTTTTCGATTTTTTGTTTAAGGTCTAGGCTGTTATTTACATGTGAAGTCTGTCTTTTAAGATTAATTATTAAAGAGAAACTTGGCTAATATTTTGGATAAGTAATATGTGGGTGTGTTAATGGCAGAAATAATCGGTCTAACAGGAAATTTGGTTATATGTATTTTTACAAGACCATAAGCTCTAGCTATTGTACATTTGTTTGAGATAGGTTGTAATTTTTGAAAGATAGTTGTGTGTTTTAGGTTTTTTATAAGAGCATCATTGTTTTTTTCCAATGAAGGAAGAGGATTTTTCTTGATAATATTGTAATATTTAGAATCAGAAAATAGGTTGATCATTTTTTCGACGTATTTGTCTTTTTCAATAACAACAGTACTATTTGCCTTTATCTGCTCGAGTTACTAACAGATTATTTTCTTTGATTAGAAATTCTTTTGTGCTTTTTAAGTCAATCTTAAGTTTTTTATCGAAAAAATCTAAACTAAATTTTTATTATTATGTTTGTTTAATATATTGATTATCTTATTTCTTATGTTTTTGGAATATTTCGAATCTACTGTTTTTTCGTTCAAAAAATATTCTAGATTTTTAATAATTTCTAGAGTATTCTTTTTGTTTAAATCGACAGTAAAATTAAATTTGTCCCCAAGTCGTAATATATTTATAACGTACACATCGTGTCATCGTTGTACAATAGCATATCTCTCTTACCCCCTCCCTTGCATGATTCACACTGTGGCATAGTCTAGTATAAATACGACGAAATCGTATTTATAATTTCATATTGACTAGTGGTCACTTAGGATGCCTACTTAAACATAGTTTTTTACGATATGTTTTGGTAAGCGTTGTAAATTATTCGTCTTAAGTATGTGATTCTTAAGTAAACTTGTGTTTTTTATTTGTATATTGTTTATAGACCTTGAAGAGGGACGAAAATAAATCGTCCGAAACGTTGGATAAATAATTGCAATTTGTTTTCTTTACTACATGGGCAGTAGAACCATTAATGTCCTATCCTACAACATCATCTGTAATGTAAGGTTCACAAATATCGCTATACACTCTTATTATTGCCGGTAAGCCACTAATAAGATCAGCAAGTCTTTGTCCGACAACCGTATCCTTAATTTTTTCAAGATTACGATTTTCAAACCCAATATTCTCAAGAGTTTTTCAGACAACATTAAACTATGAAAATTCGTGTTGCATGTTTCCTGACAAGTTCGTACAATTTCTATAAATTCCCCACGTCGTATTTTGAATTGTAAGTGATTTTTCATGTTAGGTAAACTATTTATTTCTTGTAAAAAATTTTCCATGTCTACGTAGATTCCAGGGGATAAGTGCGCAACAGCATTCTCTCCTGTTGATTTATGTCTGAAACCGTTTAATGAAAGCGTGTCCATTGTTTTTACACAAACCATATCCTCATAGTTATCGATCGAAATATGTTGAAATGTGTAGGGTATCTGAATCTCACAAAGAGCTACAGACCTCTCACCATGTAAATAAATATTTTGGGGTAACTGTGTGGTAAAATGTGTTGTTTTGTTTTCAGAAAACACATAAACACTATTGTTACTAGATAATACGATATAAAAATGCTCTCTCATTATATACTTTTTCAAATTGCTTGCGGAGACCCAGGAATTAAATTTGTCAGGATAGCCTTTCCAACTTACAAAATATTTTTTGTTTCTCCCTTTACCTTTAGTTTTTAGAATCTTATCTACTTGAAATGATTCGGTATTCAAATCTTTTTGTAATCTGGAAAGTTCTTCCTCATAGAAAAAATCTTCGATTGGTTCACCGCCAAGATCTTCCAAAGTATAAACAGGTGGTTGTCGCTCAGTAGATATGCGAATTATTCGAAACAATTCCAAAGTCGAGCCACTTTCGTATGCTTTCCTGAGCACGAGTTTGGCACGACTGACACGCACCAAGTCATCCACATTGTATTTAGGATTTCGAATACGAGTCGTATTATATCGTTGGGCTACGTTTTGATGTGCCTTTGCGGCGTTGTATAAATTAACTTTAGGAAGAACCATTTTAGTACCAGAATGCCAAGAATTATTGTAAGCATCAAAAATTTTTTGTAAAATATCAATATATCTGTACGTGTTTGTGTGAGTGAAATATCGCCACAATCGACCCTTCAATGTTCTATTAAACCTTTCAACCACAGCCGCTTTAATATCAGGATCAGCAGGTCTTTGACCGAGCCACACGGTAATTTATACTATTCTTTTTCAAAACTTGCTGCATCTCCTTACCAAGAAATTCTTTACCTTTATCAATTTGAAAGAGCATAGGGTGTTGTCCTTTATACTGTGCCAAAATGCGTTCAAAAGCTGTAGCAACACTTTTCGATGTTTTGTTACGAATTGGTTCGACCCATGCCAATTTTGATAAAACACCTATAACCACAAGTAGATACGTGTTGTGATCGTTATAGGTTTTTAATGATCGTAAATCAGCGAGGTCTCCTTCCCACACATCAAAAGGATTATGAATGTCATAAGGCCTATGTGGGAAATGGCGGCGCATAGGTTTATGAAGAGTATAAGCATCCTGACCTTCAAACCATTTGATAATTTTTTTGCAATCAAAATTTTTACCAACTGTTTTTAAAAGGTTGTATGCACCTGCATAGGCTGGTGATTTCGGAGGCCGATAAAAAAAATTATTCAACGTTTTTTCTATTTATCTTGATCTTAAACTTTTTTAGTTTTTTTATGGTTTTTTTTAATTATTTTTTTAATGTACAAAGAAAAATTGTCAAAAGTTATTTTACTAATCATACAACAAATTGTGACCAAAGCTACACTTCTCTCGCTACTCGTAGCTGTTTCGTACAACAAACGCGCAAAGGCACGTTTGGCCAACAAGCAATCAGCATTGCTACGATCACCACGGTTTGCATATGCTATATCATGTTCACGACAATAATCGTAAAGAGGATTGATTCCTTTCTCCCCTTTCTCTAACCTTTCGTTTAGCCGCGTACCAGGTCAACAAAAATGGTACCCAGGGTTATGTATTTCAAAAGGAAGGCTATTGATTAAATTATCTACAAGACTTGATTCTGGGTGTGTGATGAATTCTTCTTCTTCGATGATTACTCTAGGTGATCCCATGGAAGAATATGAACTTTTGTAACGTGCCTAGGTGTTTCTTTGGGACGTAATCTTTTTCTCAACTTTCTTGGGTGTGTTTCACGGGGTGGTTTTTCGCTTATTTCTTCACTATCAGACTGTTGAGTTTCTTCGCCGTTGCTGACAGATTGTGGCGAGGAAACAAGCTCCAAAATTTTATTGTTAACAATAAATTCTTGTGGTATATTTGCTTTACGAAGTACTAGGGCAAACTGATCATAACCATTTGACAACACTTGTTTTCTATTTCTCACAGTATCGTTAATCAAGTCTACGATACCTCCACCTTTGACGACACTGCCACCTATCGTAATGTTACCTCGTGCATCCCATGTTACATCACTAAAATCATGCAATTGTTGTAATAACTGCTTTACTTTAAATTGAAACTTTTGTGGTACACACTTTATTATGCTCTCATCTGCTTTGCTGTTTTCTTCTTCTTCATTAGTACCTTTGTCGTCATTGACTCTGCCTACTTCACCGGTATCTCCGGGGTAATTTACTCCGCTCACTTAAAACTTTTTTGTATCATCATTTTTTTATAATACATAAAACACTCCAATGCTTGTTGGTACATTGCATATTTTTCTAGATCATCTTGAATTGATGTCGAATTTATAATTTTATTCATTTCTTTGTCTAATCGCGATGCAGGTGTACCCGGCGTTTGTACAGTAGCCAATTTTTCACTTGATAAACGATGGTACAACTTGTTTATACTTTCTTCAGGGATTAAAATCATTTTTCTTGCATGCTCCATAGTTTTATCAGAAGCACCAACATGAGGCGCAAGTAAGTCTGATATTTGGTAATCAGGTTCTTTTTATTTTTCAAACTTTGAGTAGAATCAGTTAATTTTCTTAAGAACAAAGCGTGCTTTTTCAATTTATTCTTATAGGTATTATTCAGAGGCACATTACCACGTAAAATATTTAAAGCACATTTGCAGATGAGAATGACAAGATTTTTATCTGCTTCATGTAATAAAGTACGTTGTTGATTGTTATCAAATGAAGCAGAGCTTTTAAAGTATTTAAATTTTTTTGTCCAAGACGATTGCGTCTACTCGAAACCATTACAACCGTATGACTGGTATATTGTTTCCAAGTTCGCTACCTTTTATAGCTTTCTTGGGAACATAAATATAATGATATTTATGAAACTGAAATATATTACTACGAAAACGACAATTATCAGGCTTATCTTGACGTAAATCAAGTAATAAATACGAGTGTGCATGTTTAGTTGTATTAAGATAATTCTCTTGTAGAAATTGTGGATTTTCAGGACACACTTGACGAGCCAGATACTGTATTTGAGATTTATCTCTAGGGTTTTTGAAAATAACAATGTAATTAAAGTTTAATGAGATTTCACGTTGGCCCTGGTAGAGAAGATTTTGCGTGATGAATATGACGCTTAAATTTTTATGATGACTACCCTTGGTGAAAAGATTGACAATAACACCACTACCACCCGAAGATTCCCGCATCAAGTCGTCTATAATTATCAATTTTGGCCTGGGATCGTCGACAAAGTCTAAATTTTTGGGCAAACCTTCGTGAAATTCAATATTATCACCCAACCCTTTATACGCTGATTGCCATTCGGAATAGTAAACTATTATTGGATCAAAATGTATGTTACTCATACTATCTATATGCTTTAAAAAGTTTTGAACAAACACAGTTTTCCCACATGATGTGGGACCACAAACCATAGACGTCCAATGATTTTTCCACCGTGGATACATGACAAAAACTGTTTCATAAAAGTAGATAATATTTTGCTTCCTCCTAGAGGAAGCTTTGTGATAGTAAATTTTTGAGTTGTTGTAAAAACATGTTATAATTGTGTTCCGAGGTGTTAGGAATCAAAATACATGGTTTTTGAAAAATGTCTGTATGGATGTGTGTGTGTGTGTGTGTGTGTGTGTGTGTGTGTGTGTGTGTGTGTGTGTGTGTGTGTGTGTGTACGCCTTGATCTCAGCTTCTCCTCGGTCGATTTTGACCGGACAGGTCTCATTTTTTTTGTTTTTTTTGCGTGATGGCGGGTCAAAAATCTTAACGTTATAAGCATAAAATTTTGGCCCCCCTGATACCAAAGATGTTATATAACTCCCCATACCGTAACATGAGAATTCATCTGTCATTTCTCCTAAAAGTGTTCCCGTACGTGGTTCATACTCGTGTGTATCTGTATTACTCACATAAATAATTGAATCTATATCATAATATAAAGCGCGTTCTCCTAGAGGCTCCAAGTAGCTGTAAAGTTTCAACCGGGCCTGTGCTGTGGTATAAGCAGCAACAGCAACATTAGTGGCAGGTGATGTTTCCATTGCTTCTTCAGTGTAACGCCAACAGACGTACATGGTGTAATCATTAACTGGTAAATACGCAATAACTTCGACTTCAGAGTTGGTTAACATTTCTACAAGTCTTTGAGGATCTGTCACTGTTTCTGTTTTTGGCATATTCTCTCTTTGCCCAAATTTACCCCATAAAGAATTAAGACAAAGTTTTACTACAGACCTTTTCCCAGAGTTAAGATTTATCTGACTCTTATCCAGTTTTATACCCTCCGCTCGTTCAAAGTCTTGAATATACTGATCTATTGCCACTGGATCATTGTTACATTCCGCAGGAAACCTGGATGCATAGGTCTTCTGTTCGAAAAATTCATCGACGTAACCTCGAAATAATCCACCTTGACCAGTAGCAGGGCCATATTGTATAATTTCATATTGCCAAATTTCAAAAATTTTTCTAATTCTATAACCAAGTTCAACAGCTTTTTTTACCTCCTCGGATACCCATGTACCGATAAATACTCTGTATTCTTCAGTTTCGTGCATACAATTTTCTTGCACTTTATCTTCTACACACTTTCGACATAGTGGAAAAATTAATTTACCATGCATTTTTACAGGTAAAACCGGGTGATATAAATTACGTGGTGGTAATATGGTACACATAATAAGTCCATCGATTTTATCAATATTATTTATATTACCAATGAATTGAAGACACTCTTCTTCGCCAACATATACTTTTGGATGACCAAACGCGTATTTACCTCGTTTACATATGTACGGATAAAGAGAACAAACATCAACGTATTCAATTTTTTGATTATCCTGTACATCATAAACTTTAGCTGTATTGCCTGTTTTACCACCAAAGAAAGCATTTCTAGGATTTAAGGGTTCATGCATTTTAAGTTTAGCCTCTTGTACAAATTGACTCATACTTTCATTTTCCAAACACTCTTTCTCATATTCACACTCCCATTTTTCTATAAGATAATAATTATATGATCTAATTTTTTCAGAAATTTTGCAGGTTCTTTTATACCTGTCATCCAATGTTTCCTTACCAACTATCAGGCGCGTGTCTCTGTTAATTCGATAACATCTTGGACACCCATGCCAGTAACACCCGTGAAACTGTAATACTATTTTCCTACTATGAGTGTTATTTTGATAAGGTGGTAGAAATCCATCATCTGTTGGCCCCTTCGGAAGTCGTTTTTCATGACAACGATCAGCATGTTGTATTTCACAATTCATAACCTTTTCCATCCATTTTAACCATAATAATGCTTTCAGTGATTGATTATTCGCTCGCCTGTATCCACCTTGAGGTATAATGCCAATAGTTTTTGGTTTTAAAAAGTTATTTCTATATACACGAAGACAAGACGATGCAATTGTTGCTGCTTCAGTAAAAGGATCAACTTTAGAGCAATTTAAAAAAGTATTTCGAAAAGCCAAACATGCTAGTCCTAAAATTTTAACATCTTGTTTACAATATTTCAAAATTTCTTTCTGAAAATCAAAGACGTAGCCATGCTTTTTCCTGTCATTATACCATTCTAAGAAATTCCTTCTCTCAATAACACTCATAGTATCTGGAGAATAGGATGAAAGAGGTGGCAATTCACCAATATAATTTTGATTTTCTGGTGTGTTGAATAATTGTGGAAACGTACCTTTCTCAATCTGTGTTAAACCATAAGCCTTTGGTAAAGCACTAAGGGACATATGAAGATAATTCAAACTATCTAAAAATTTAACATTCATAATCTCCATTAAAATTATTTTTGTACCGTTTAATATAATAGATGGTTTAACATGGATGTCATCCTGTTCAGCTATATATTTGAGAATGAACTGCCCATCAAGGCCTTGTGCATTGTGCGCTATGCAAACAATCTGCTTAAATACCTTTCTTTTGTTAAACACTAAATCTGTAAATTGTTTAACAGGGTCACGATCAAATACATATTCCCGAACCCTGCAATATGTGCACATTGTCGAAATGTCTATATTTTGATCACAAAAACTACAAACTTGTTGTACAAGGCACAAGTTTGGTACATGTATTCTAATTTTGTCATTTCCCTCTACTATTTCACATTGTTGTGTCTCAAAACCATAGAAGAAAAATAAAGTTTTTGAATTTTTAGTTGGCTCGATTGTCTGTACGTAGCAAAAATGATCTGTAGGTAATATTTTCTTACAAACTTTACAAAATGTTTTTCCGCATTCATGTTTTCCTTCTTTTATTCTAACAGTTTTATTACACATTGTATAAATTCTTACACTCTGACAGACTGACAGTTTTTTGTCAAAAGATTTCGGTTTTTGATGGTTTTTATAACAAATATTACCGAAAATATCTCTACCACAAAACCTACAGTTCATTTTAACATTTTCAATGTCACAAGGAGGTTTTTGAAAACACTTACTACACTTTTGCGATCATTTATGATTTTCTTCACACGTAAAAATTTTGTTACACGGTATACAGTAACCTCTACTGCCGGCAGCAGCAAGCAAATTTAATATAGGTTGATAATGATTTGATGCTTCGTAATACATAATCCTTCGAGTAGGTTTAATTATATTATATTCGTATCAAGAACAAATTTTGTATCGTCATACAACGGTTTATCACCACGTCCAAATCTTTGAAGTTAGTACATAACGATGACAATACCGATCCTAGCAAAATAAATCTTAAAGGTGTGAATTTCCTCTAACCCACAGCCTGCTTCAGCAATAATTACACCAGCATCCAAGATTCTGCGTGCATTCAGTTTGATACTTTTGACGATTGTCTCTAATTTTTTTCCATTCTTTTTGAAGTACTCCTGAACGTATTTGCCCCCGCATTATATGAATGTATGCTACTACTAACGATCTTGGTAAACATAAATTATATTATCATCGTTTCTAATTTTTAATATAGAAGGCTTAAAAACACCTTCATGAGTTAAAGCTACACGACCACGTCCTACGGGGATAGATACGATACTATAAGATACTAATAATGTATCGTCAATTTCAAAATTATCAGCACTTTGCGCAACGCTTGCTAGCTTATCCTATAAATCGTTAGGAGATAAATCACTCACGCGTCTAAAGGAAATCCATGAGGGGCCATGAAGAAATCTTTCGGATGAAAGAGTTACACCAATAAAATCTTCGGAATTGCTGTAGCACACAATTTTTCGTACAATTCCTGCATTGCATTCTCGAGCCACTCATAAACATTGGCTCCAGAAGACGGTGGCCGAATTTGAACACGCATTTCTCTACCTTCAATACCAAAACGCCGATAATGCCTTGTAGTCTCGTGTATTATTGCGATGTGTGGTTCTTCTACGTTTTCTTCTACGTTTTCTTCTACGTTTTCTTCTTCTTCTTCTTCTTCTTCTTCTTCTTCTTCTTCTTCTTCAACGTTATGATCACGCCCTCACCCGGTCTGCAAATTTTTATCTATATGTACAAATAAAATAACGGTCTATCAACTACTCAAATATAAAATATATTTACTGTTTTCATCCAAGTCTGTATCCGTGTCTGATGAATTACAAGCACTACTTCTGCAGCTACTACTGGTTCTACTACTACTACTACTGTTTCTGCTACTACTTCTGTTTCTCCTACTGCTTTTGCTTCTGCTACTGTTACTTCTACTAGTGTTTCTACTACTGCTCCTGCTTCTGCTACTGGTTCTATTACGAGAATTTGTCTCCAAACTCAATACAGTTTTTTCTTTCCCATAGTTATTATCTACAACAAAAAATATTAATTATTAAACATTATATGAGTACATATGATAATAAATTAATTTATGTTTAATAATATGTACCTCTTAATGAACTAGTTGAAGGCCTTGCATCTGCATCAAATAATACGTCTGTAATATTGTTTGTATTTTCTGAAAATAAATTATATAGGTATATATGATAATAAATAAATTTATAATTTAAGAAGTGTTATTAGACGCTCGTGATATAAAGTTTTTTAGGAAATTATAATCGGACAACAGAAGAGCCTCTTATAAGCTAATATTTCTTTTTTCCATAAACGTAAAAAAAAATATTTTTAAGGAATTTTTAAAGAATTTTTAAGGAAACATTTTTAAGGAGAAAAGAAATATTAGCTCATCAGAGGAATGGCTCGTCTGTTGTTCGATTATAATTTCCTAAATAAATTTATGTTTAATAATATGTATCTCTTAATGAACTAGTTGACGGTCCAGCCTCTGCATCAAATATTATATCTGCATCATTATCTGTATGCTCTGAAATAAATTATTAAGTAAAATTAGTATATAGCGATATCAGTAGAAAATAGATATACATCACTTATCGTACCATATGTGATATTTTCGAAGAACGCATCATCCCCATCATCATTATTATGAAATCTGTCAAGTTCTATAAAATTTTGAATATTATTTTAAATGAATACATAATATTAATAAGTTGGAAATTCACTTACGTATAAAAACGTTGTATTGTCGCATTATATCAGCAGTAAATGGTTAATCGTGTAAATTTCGTGATTTGAAGTGCTCAGCAAGTATACATATTGATTTCTTATTATTTAAAATACCCCGCTTATAAACATATAAAATTTTTCGTAATGAGCAAAGACAATAACAAATCGTAGTTTTCTAAGCAATGATTTCTTAGAAAGTGTTTTTAAATTTTTAACCCATTGATTGTTACATAATGTTCTAATAATGTTATGTCTTACGATTGCAATATGGTAAATAGCGTTTATAATTCTTAATAATTCTCTACTTGAATCCATTGTGTCAGATGCTAGTAGCATTCGTATCTACGAAAATTATTTAAACTGTAAAAATACTCTAATCATTTATATGTAATTTTATTTAAAAAATGAATCGCTTGATAAATTACTTTTTCATTTATAATTTAACTTGGAACACATTAATACTTTAAGAAAACTTACCTTAGCGTTTAGTATATGTAGATGATGAAGTATACGACTATTTAAATTAAATTTTATAAGTATTTTCAACAGACTAATCTTTGATAGTTTCTGGAGAGTGCAAACAGAGTGAACTGAAATGTATGTGGTACCGCAGGGTTTATATACTCACCAAATATCTTAAACTGTGGAACTCTACGACCGGGGTGAGATGGAAAAATGCACTACAAAGCAACGAATCTTTTTAAAAGTGATAGATACTTTCTTGGTAATCCGAGAGTGTACAAGAATAATCACAATACAACATATTATAATAAAAAGCTTCGTAAAATCTTTTTATAAAACAGAATTATAAAAACTAAACGAAATTCTGTAAAATAATATTTTATAAGTAAATTATAAAATGCAACTGGTAGAAGGATATATTATGTAGTAAAAACTATTACTGTGAACTTTTATGAGCATCAATTGGACCAATCAATATATCGATATCGAAATCAATCAATCTGTGAGGCTCGAAAATACTTGCGATAAAAAGAGACTGTTGTACCTAACAATAAAGTACAATCCCGCGATTTAATCTGAACATAACTTTCCGAGATATCTGTACCAATACCTTACCAATACCGAATCAATAACAAAATAAATTGGTTTGCGAAATTCATAAATATGCGGAATGTTTGGTGGCTACAGTGGACAGTAAAAAAGTATGATACCGCGTGCCGATATAATCATCGATTACACTGATCAATGTATCCATAACGAAATCGATTAAGTAATGAGGTTCCAATACATCTTCATTTAAAAGAAGATGCTGTACCTTATAAAAAAGTGTAATGCCACTAATCAATCTGACCATAATTTCCAGTGGTAAATCGTACCAATACTGAACCAATACACCGATCAGTGTGCTAAACTTTCTCTATTTTCTCATCCTGTATTAAGGTTTACGTAAAGGGTAGCTTGTCTACTTGATAATAGCAATAAATTAATTTTTATTATAGTTTTTCGTAACATGTATCAGGAATATATAAGTTAAGAAGGTGGCACATATAATAGTCATACGTAGGTTATTATACCCTTTGATCAGTCCCGGTATTATCACGAACTACTTGCTATAGACCCAACGGCACCTCATCCGTTGCACCTACCATAAGAAGCATCCATCGAAAAGAGACTAAGACATTATAAAGATCATCGATTGGATCAATCAATATATCGATATCGAAATCAATCAATCTGTGAGGTTCAAAAATACTCGCAATAAAAAGAGACTGTTGTACCTAACATTAAATTACAATCCCGCGAATTAATCTGAACATAACTTTCCGAGATATCTGTACCAATACCTTACCAATACCGAATCACTAACAAAATAAATTGGTTAGTGAAATTTATAAATATGCAGAATGTTTGGTGGCTACAGTGGACAGTAAAAAAGTATGATACCGCGTGCTGATATAATCATCGATTACACTGGACAATGTATCGATAACGAAATCGATCAAGTAATGAGGTTCCAAAATATCTTCATTTAAAAGAAGATGGTGTATCTTATAAAAAAGTGTGATGCCTCGAATCAATCTGCCCATAATTTCCTGTGGTAAATCATACCAATACCGAACCAATCCGTTGATCAGTCCACTAAACTCTCTCTCTCTCTCTCTCTCTCTCTCTCTCTCTCTCTCTCTCTCTCTCTCTCTCTATTTTCTCATCCTGAATTGGGGTTTACGTAAAGAGTAGTTTATGTACTTGGCAATCACAATAAGTTCATTTTTATATTAGTTTCTTCGTCATGTATCAGGAACATATAAACTAAGAAAGTGGCAAGTATGTAATAGTCATAAGTAGGCCATTATGCCGGCTGGTCAGTTCGCCATTATGACGAGCTACCTGGTGTAGAAGCGACGGCATCGTATTCGTTGCACTTATGATAAGAGACGGTCAACGAAAAAAACTTTAAAGCGTTGCATATAAAGTAGGCGTAGCTTGACTCATGCTAGTGAGGCCGTCTTAATGCAGTGGTTATCATTCTATTTTTTGTAACTTTTTAATAAATCTACTCATTCGGCTGTTTCTCTGTTAACTCAAATTGATTTAGTTTTATATTAATATTAACTTTTTGCATAAAATTGATAAATAAGCGTTTTCTAAACATAGTTTTATAATAAATAAACTTAAATTAATAATTTTAAGTATTTCTCGGGTAAGACGCTGCACAAACGCTGAGAAGTGTTTATATCAACTTTTTTAAATAATTTATAAATTATGTAGACAATGCATAGTAGATAAAGGATTCAGATATCGACTGACATTGAAAATTTTCGTGAGAAAGGAATTTTAGAGTATTCTCTAGGTCTAATAAGAGTAAACCGCGGCTTTGTTTCATCTATCAATATCGTATGATTTTAGAAATTTCTTGAAAAATAATTTCTATTAGACTCGCTATGTGTAATATGAGCACACAATTCGATTTTCTGCAAGTTACTGCAGACTCTAAACGTAATAAGAGTGTAGCTCGTGTTTCCGTTTTCGCAAATTTTATTTTAATTTACTTTTTTTAGTGAATTGGTCTGGAAGAGCCATTAGCTGTAAGAGCTCGTTAGGGAACGCCGAAATTAATGTATTTCGAATGAAGGGGGACACTACATCTAATATAATACGTTTTTATTATGTAAATGATATAAAGTTTCCCTGCGCCTGAAAAAGGCTGTATCAGTCCCTTTGCAGCTACTGATGAAGTAATACTCGATTCTAAAAATTTGTTTCATTAAAAAGAATTTTTAGAATATTTTGGATGTTCTGACACCTATTGAACGATCTTCTTTGAGGTTATGTTCCAAAAACATGGTAAAAATACGAAAAAAACGTTTTCACTTTAATTTTAGAGCATTACCTGATGTAAAAATGGTATTTCTGACAGTGAGATTTGAAGATATAGAAAAAATAGAAAGAAAAAAAATGTTATAAACACTTACTTAGCCATTGGTTTTGAGGTTATGTGCCAAAAGCATGGGAAAATGCTTAAGAAATCGGTTTTTCGAATTTGGGTGTGTTCCGGCTCGACAACATGAATTCTGACACCACCATTTGAAAGGACAGGAAAAAATACACAAAAAATTGTTATTTTGAAGTTAGCCAAAAATTGCCTACATAACCTAAAAAATCATTGAAAAACTGAAATATTTTTCCTGAGCTCAATTTTGATCTAAAAAATCTGAAAAAATCAGGATCTTCTCTTATTCAAAAACACACATTCATGAATTTTTTCAGATTTTTTTAAACAAAGGGTAGAGTAGAAAAAATTTTTTTCGAAATAACACGTTCTTAAGCTTAGGAGATCCCTATCAGCATCTAGAGAGCTCAAAATTTGGCTGAAGAAGTTTTTAATAATGTACTTTTGAATGGTCAATCCCAAATAAATATCCAGGTGAGTGCAATTTTGACCCTCTTATCCCGCTATAGCCTTTGTATAATCTTAACAACGTTATTATACACTTTTAAACGACGTAAAATATAGAGCATGAGACCGGTATGTAGAGTTTTTGTAACATTGATAGATATGCTAGAATTATGAATCAAACATATTGTTAATTATATAGATAAACTTACTTTTGCTACAATTTTCTCCAGTAAATCCGTACCGACAGTCGCATTTGTAAGATCCATGTAAGTTTACACAAGTTCCCCCGTTCAAACAAGGACTCAGTAACTCACATTGTCTAAGTATATTTTCACAATTTCGTCCAATGTAACCATACTCGCACGTACATGAGTATTCATGAAAATTTATATTTTGACATTTACCATGGATACAAGGTTTTGTTTTGCAATAATCAAGCATCTTTATACTATCCATAGTTGTTATTTCGAATGCTGAATGTGTTTCAGTGTTAAAATTCGTAGCGTGAACAAAATGGCATTCGTCAATATTGTAAGAATCTGACAGCGATTTGATCATGTCTGACTTTCGGAAATATATATTTATCTGTACAGAAGAAAAGAATGTTATTAGTAACACAAATTTATGTAAAAAAATTGGTATTACCTTAACTTGATTTTCGTCAAAATTTACAACTCGAACTTTTTTCATTTTCTTTTAAATTAAATTCGTGCATTTTATCATATAGCGACAATACTCTGTTTAAGCCTCGCATGATGAAAAAATTTACATCTGTATTGCAAAGATTGTTTGGTCTATGCTTGTGAAAATTGCTTTCATTTAAAGAAGTAGCCAGTTTAAAATTAGTGTTTTTGACAAAAATCAGGTATCTTGAATTATTATAATTAGACATAGAGAAGCTAACTATCTTAAACATATATCACATAATGGTTGTATAGAGCTTCCTCGTTCTTTTAAAATTTCAATTTTAAATTCAAATACTTTACGGTACAAATCTATTATGAAGTCTTTTTCCGTAAATTCAAACTTTGCATATGGAAAACTAATTTTCGATATTATTTAATAGATTGTTTCATTAGCTCTTCAAATATAGTAACCTTTTTTGAAAATTTATATTATATTATTATTATATTACCTTTCCGGGGTGAAAGAGCATAAGATTACTGTTCTATACTGAAAGATGTTTATGAAGTGTAAAAAATTGCTGGTCCTGCTTCTAATTTTTAAGGTGTAAGAGATATTAAGGCAGCATAGTTAATATATAATAAAATCTGATAACCAGAGAAATAATACATGTGATAGGAAGGTTTTGTGTTACGGTAAAAAGTTTTTTATCAAAAATTTTTTATCAAATACATGTAGACATTGCTGCTTGAGGAACAAGTCACTTCCGATTCTTACAAATTTTTTTATTCTCTATTTGATTTTAATGTTTGATGTGTTATTTTGCTGTTTAAACATTTATCTATGACCCATCCAGACTCATATTATGAAATAACTAATATATATGAAGTAAAGTGAAATTGTTTTCAGTTTAGGAATAAAAAACATTGAAGAAACTCAAAGCCTACTATGAATAATTACATTTTACTTCGTAAAAATAAATTATTTCATAATATGAGCTTGGATGGATGGTAGAAAAATGTTTAAACAACAAAATGAGAAGACAAACATTAAAATCAAATAAACAATATGAAATTCGTAAGAAACGGAAGGGTTGTGCAATATCTATATATATTTGATAAATAATTTTTTATCACAAAATTTTTTTGTGATGCAATGTACCTTTTTATTACATGTATTATTTCTCTCATTATTAAGTTTTTACATGCATTTCTTTGACTTGCAATGTTTCCTTTTTTCATGTCGTGGAGTCGGGGTTGCGAAAGTTAAACTAAATTTTAGTTGAACTTATACTTTAATTAAAAACTGGAACTAAGTTTTTAATTTCACCGACCTTGAATTAACAACTAAATTTTAGTTATTAATTAGATGCTCGTTCAACTAACGACTAAAAATTAGGTTTTAGTTAAACGGGCATCTAATTAATACCTAAAATTTAGGTTTTAGTTACCCGGCCTTTGAATTAATGACTTTTCGATCTTAGTTGAACGATATACAACTAATTACTGTTATTTCTTTAATGATCCAACTCATAACTTTTAGTTTCTAATTAAGGGTAGAGTAAGTTAAGGAAACAATTTTTTTCCCTCTACTCAAAATATAGATTGTAATACAATATGGCAAAATCCATCTCAAATCAGATGGTTCGCGTATGGCTATGCCACCGATCATTTTGAAATTAAAATATTTATGTTCTTCTCCAAAACTTATTTGATACGTTCAGCGATACCGACAAATTCCGAGAAAATCCTTACTTAAAAAAAATTTTTCAATATATTTTTTAAACTGCTACTGTTTCGCCAGTTTTTTAAGTTTTTAAGCCTGTAACACATAATTTCGCTCAATTTTGAGCACTCTTTCACGTCTTATACGTTACTTAAAAAAAAAAATAAAAAATGCACGAGTTATCCCTATTAAAAATTCACACGTGAGAATTACGTGAGAATTTCGACCATTTTCGCAGGTGATTTTGACGTGAGAGCTCACGTGAGAATTACGTGAGATATGAGAAAATGATCTTAAAAAAATAAAAATATGTTTGTTATGACTGCTTTGGTATATTCACACATAATGCGGGAATAAAGTAACATCGTCTAATTTTTTACGTTTATGGTGAATTGGGTTAAAACTAACAAAATTATAACACATAAATACAAAATAACTTTTCAAATCTGTGAAATGGCCATAGTGGCGATGGAAATAAAGTACTATATATAACACGGGACTAAAGTCACAGATTATTCCCGCGGGTGTGTTCATTGCCCGAGCGAAGTAGCGAAGCGAATTCTGCTACATATAGGTGAACTGAAACTTCACCAAAATATTTTCTCTTTTATTATTAGCGAGATTAAATATTCTGTTTTTAAATGAAAAACAGGCGTACAAATGTCAGGATGATCTGAAACCTGTTGACCCGGAAATAAATTATCTTCAATTTCACGCCAGTTAGCATTATAAACAGATCAGGTTTTTCTTTCATACGGACTATAGCCATTGCATCTTGATAATTTTGCATCATATATCTAGGAGAATCAACAAAAGTTGATGGCAATATAACTATTTTACCTACATGACAATTCATATCATTTGCAGTATTATTTAAAAGATCAACTAACCCCTGGTATGATTCCACACACGATTGTTTTTGATTACGCCCAATATATTCAATACGATCCCTTTCAATTTTAACGTAACTATCAACAATCCATTGTTGGAATAATCTACGATCTAACAGAAATGCATTGAATGTATCAGATCTTATGCCTATTCTATATTTAACATAGGAACCCCTAGTTACTCGACGATTAATTTGTTCATCTTGTGCATTATCATTATCTATTACGAAAGTCATATTATTTATCTTCGCTATATTTGTATGCCAACACTGCGATCCATGAGTGTACGGATAGTCACATATGATTCAGGAATGTCGATCACCATCTGCTGTGGTAACAAAAACCGCAGCAATCTCATTTTTTCTTTGCTAATTATAACTATTTCGATCATAGCCATGTTTTAAACTAAAAAATAGTTGTAATTCAGGTTCCGTGTCATTACCTAATAATTCACGTTGTTGCCAATTTCTCCCTTCATCATTATATATGACTTGGCAAATAAATTATGTTGTCTTATCATTTGCTCTAAACTATACATTATTTCTGTCAGTTCCTACGTTAGCTGCAATTCTATAATCGATAGCCTCTTGCGGATCTACAATAAAAAGCTGACCATATATAGGATCATCATTTTCCGATGGATATAAAGCCTCATTTATTTGGTAATAAATTTGACGTGGTACTTTGAAATAATATGGAGCTCTTCCTCTCGTAGCTGTATCAACTACATTGGTATTAAAGGATGCAAAGGAAAATGAACTATTGTAAATCCAAATACGTTCAAAAAATGCTTTTTGTACCGCAAGCACAATTTTCGCGCTTTTTTGAACCTATTAATGAAGCCGAAAGTGACCGCTTGTCGATGAGCGGGCGGTAAAAACTGAAAAGCGCCCGCTGCTCGCCGTAGCGGGCGGTAAAAATCGAAAAGCGCCCGCAGCTCGCAGTAGCGGGCGGTAAAAACTGAAGAACGCCCGCTGCTAGCGAGCGGTAAAAATCGAAATGCGCCAGCTGCTCGCAGTAGCGGGCGGTAAAAAATCGAAAAGTTCCCGCTGTCGTTTCTGAATGGAGTTTTCAAGATTGTTTAAGAAAATCATCGATATTTCGAAAAAACGCAAAAATCTATACTTGCGGTACAAAAAATATTGTGTGCACCAAGGGCTAAGTGGGTTTTTTGACCTCGTGTGGTTGTAAGCTCGTCTTCGGTTCGCAAACGCACTCGCCTTCGGCCCCTGCTAGCTCACCTTCCGCTAGTGCTAGCCCACCTTCGACTCGTACTGCAACCCCACGCTCGGTCTAAAAAGACCCACTTTGCGCCCTTGGCACACTATACACTTATTTGATGATATGCGCTCTCACCACAGCGGCTCTGCATCATGCCTGCACTCGGTCTCTTATCTGCGACCTGCTTCAGCTACTGTTGCCGGCTTACCGCGTGCGTGCTTCAATTACCATCGGACGCGGCCGACCTAGTGTACTTGCTCTAAGCCGGCGCTACTAGCCCCATACGCTGTGCGATTATTTTCTGCTATCATTCCGCCTGTCTTCATCTACGTGTAGTTGCTAGGGTTCTCGTATGGCCACGAGACAGTGCCCGGTCTGCTGCTTACGCAACGTACATAACGAACCAGCCCTCACCACCTGTGTAGTCTATCAGCGCTACTTCAATTCCGCATGCCTACGTGTAACCGGCCCGTTGCAGTACTGCAACAGGTGCATCCCCAACAGCGCCACCATTTAAGCTGCGAGCGGCGTCTCTTCAGCTCTGTTCGTCGTTGAGTGCACACAGCTATCTTCACCCATTATCGGCGAATCAGCGCAGTCGACCACGCCCACCTCTAGCCAACTATTTTCGAGGAGACACGCCTCTACTCAGGCACACTGCTGCCGTCCCTATCAAGCCCTGCTGCCGTCTCGCCGTTGTTAAAACTCACGGAAGAAGAAATGGACCATGTGAGCGAGGCTGCGGCCGTAAATCCCGAGCTTGATGCAGATGGAAGTATGAGGGCCGTACTCAGAGATGCACCTCCCTACATCCAATGCTTCTTCGACATCTTTAAGAGCTCACAAAACTCCAACGCTGCTGCTCTGCCGGAAAGCATGCGCACCCTAGCCGACAACACGCGCGTCTTCAACAGCCTCATATACCACGTTGACGCGGTGTAGCAAAGCCAGCTTTGTGCGCTCGTCACGATGCTGACTTGGTTGCATTTCGAGCGGATATCGCACGATCCGCTGCTGCCAATCAAGAGTCTCTCAGTCGGCCCTCGCTCGAGGACCCACGATAAATTATTGTGCGCAACTCGCCGCTGCTCTCCTTTCCACGCTCCAGCTCCAGCAGCATGTGTTGTTGGCTGGCGTACGTGGAATCCACCAGCTCGCACTCAGCAAGTAGCCACGGCTGCAACCGCAGCCCCCCACCAGCGGTTCCGCTCCCCGCTCTCGTCTTTACTCTCGTCTGTCCGGCTGCTCGTAACGATATCCTGCGGAAAATCCCAGGCCCGAAGAGCCCCAACTTTCAGGCTATATTCGGCACCGGCTCCGCAAAGCTCTCAGTCAACGCCCTGTGGCTCGACCCCGCCCACAAACTTTTGAAGCTTGCAACGGTGCTGCATACAGGGCTCAGCCACCTGCGGTCCGTAATAAGGAATTTGACTGTCTTTATGCGACCCACCAGAAATGTCTCACTTTTCCGCATCTTTAGCGATGCTGATCTCGATACGTTGACCCCACCCCTGTCCTGACGACCACACAACTGCACGCCTCGTTCTGCATCCGCCGTAATCTTCGACGCCGGCCACATAAATGTGAACGGCCTATTCCCTTCTCATTTTGCCCTGCTCGAGGTCAAGATTGCTAAGTCCCGCTTCGATGCTATCGCGATTAGCGAAACAAAGATCAACCCGATCGCGAACGACTCGCACCTTGTCCTCGATGGGTTTAATTTTTTTCACGTAGATAGAGAGGGAATGGGCGGTGGTGCTGTTGGCCTTTACGTCCGCAACACCTACAGCGTCGATGTTTTAGATGGCTCCGATCCACTGTACGACAACACCCCAGAATTTATTATATGTGAAATAAGAAAGGACCAGCTAAGACTCCTCTTTACCGCAGCACAGTGGGACGAAACGGTGAAAAATGGAGAAAAATCGAATTCCACGCCATTTTAAATTAGACCGAGCTCAATTTTGTTTTAAAATGATCCTTATATGATCACCTTCCAAGCTACTATGCGGATTTTCAATATTTGCTATTGGATATTTTTATATAACCAATTAAAAAAATAACTATTCTCCTCGTAATTATCCTACGTTCAACATTTACAATCTAAGCGTTATTCATGGGAACTTTTAATACCAAAGTTGTACAAACAGACCAATGAGTCAGCGATCTTAACCTTGGAATTATTTCTCAAGGTCATTTAAGGTCGCAGCCTTCTTTTTACAATTTATGTAAATAAATGAAATTTATCAAACGGATGTTGAGCAAACACTCATTGAAGACCTTGAACTCCACCTTGGTATCAATCGTCAGTCATTTCAAGGTCAAAACTTATTTACTACATTTTGAGTGGTTAACTTTGACAGGAAAGCACTTATATGAGAATTTCCGTTGAGGTTGTTGAAGTCTGTAGTATATCCTCATTCATGACCTTGAACACGATCTTCACGTCAATCGTCAATGGTACAAAATCTTTTCCAATTGTCAGTTTTTTTCAGAAATAGGCATCTAGTCAGCTATTGGTGTCACTCATCATAAATCGGGGATCAGCTTGACTACTTGGGAGATAAATAGGAGTTAGTTTAGATATGAATAGAGGTTCAAAAATGATAATTTCTTATTGTTGATTTTTCATACAAGAACATCACCTAGTAGCTATCTATGATCATGAATAGCAAAAGCTGGGTCCATTTTTACCGTCTGAGGGATGACAATGGGTCATTTGGATTTTTAAAATGGAAAATGCTGATTTGGAAATAATCAATTAATCAATATGTAGACATCTGGATCAAAATAACCTTTCACCTACTCCGCATGATTTACAACGTTTAGTGTATAGTAAATTTTATAGGAGGAGCATCTTATCTTCATATAGTCAGTAATATACGAATTCGTTTAGATACCTCTGACCAAAGTTGATGTGAGAGTCAAATTGACCCTTTGTGTTCTCCTTGGGTTAAAAGTGCTTCAAGGTTTTTGAGCTGTTTTAGTGTCAATATTTATACAATATACAATAGCCAATATTTATAATTTGTAATGTATCTGGTAAGCTCTTGCATGGATTTATTCATTTCTTAAGTAAAATGGATACAATCAATAAGAAGGATAATTTATCTACGGCAAGTTGAAATAAAAATATTTCTCTAGTGAATTCAATTAAAGTAGAAAAATTAATTATTCATGTCTGGTGCATTGATTGTTTTCAGCTGCATGTGAGTATCATAACATCAGTTGAAGCCCGGAAAATGACTTAAGTCTATTTCTTTTTCAAATTGGAGATATCATTATATTTAATATACTTAAATACCTATCTTTTATATGGCACAGACATAATAAGTAAAACTGTGCGGAAGTCACGAGATATCGCACAGGGCGACATTTTTTTTACATAAATAACTTTTTAATACTCTTAATTGATATAACTTTTTACATTAATTAACAAAAAGTAAAGTAGCTAAAAGTAGTTGCTAACAAAATGACTCAATTTGAATATTTATTTAACTGCATTGTTTATTTCAATACAAATAACATTGAATAAATAATTTACCAAATTTGGAAACTAGTAATAAAAATAGTAGCTCAATAATTCTTTTATTGTCGTCCTATATCTTTTTGGTAGAACTGATTTATTATTAGCTTACTTTTCTATATTAACTAGTTGTTTCCTCTCAGTTTCTTCTTGCTTTGACTTCTTTCTAAACTTCATATTAATAGTTTTTGAACGGCGTTTCTTTACTGGAGATTATAGTTTTTCTTGAGCATCATTTTGAATTTCTACTAATTCAAAACTTTGAATTTCAGATTTATTTTCTGCACGCATATCCTTAATATCAGAGTCTATTGTTAACGTGTCATCATCAGTGGGTGATGTTTCATAAAATGATTTCACTTTTTATGTTATATATTGACTAACTCTATAATTTAAAATAAATAAATCACATTTCAACTATGGTTTTTCTAATTTTAGGTAACTTCTTTATTTAGCAGTGTTTTGACTAGGAAAGTCGTGGAAGAACCACCTTAAATAGATGTTGATAATGTTTTTAGTCAATTCTGATTAGATCCGTTCGGAGCGAGGAAGAAAATAAATCTCCCAAGATGTTAAATAATTGCGACGTTTCGTTGACGGATTTGTCTACCTCTTCAGGCTTGTTTATCTTGCAAGAGATGTGTCACACATCTCTTGACGAATCTCTGCGAGATAAACAAGCCTAAAGAGGTCGACAAATCGCTCTCTCTGCGAGAGTGGGGGAAGCGGCCATGTCGCGTAAAGCGAGTAGCCGCCTGCGAGCGGCAGTCGTTGCTCGAGTCCACGAGCGTGCGGACGTGTGTCCGCTGTATCCGCCTTTCTACTAATAAATCTCCCCGTTACTGTTGACTCCTCGACTCTTCATTTCTCTCTCTCCCTTTCCTTTCCTGGAACGTGTGGAGACGTGGGGCTCATATCCCCACATTGGTGACCCCGACTACGAGTCCTGCGGCATCTCGACCCAGTGCCGCACCACAAGCCTCGTCCAGTCTTGCGACACTTTGCCGCCTATGAAGACTTTACAAGTCTCCGTGTGCGTGCTGGCACGCCGGCACACACGTGTAAAAATCAACGGCCTAGAGCCTCGAGCGCATCTGCGCAATCATCGTGTCTCGTCGAGTCATCTCCGAGCCATTACAGCCTCTCTTCGGCAGATCTCCAGGTGCGTACTTGCGTGAAGCCACCGTTCCCGGCGCCTTCAAACGCACCTGTCGAGCAACGTGAGGACGTCCGCTGCACTCGACACGCTTCGAAGCTAATTTCCGGGTGCGACCTTGCGTGAAGCCACCGTCACCGGCGCCTTTTTACAGCATACGTCGAGCAACGTGTGAGGGTCTATTTGCTGTTTTGCTGCACCTCGTCGAGTTTTCTCCGCGGCCGCACCAGCAGTCACCTCCAACGTCGTCTCCAAGAACACTTCATTGCGTCAAGGTATGCGTGCGAAAAGTTAGCGTTTAGGCGGTAAATCTGCGCATCTTGTAACGCAACATAAGTATTGCGCTCTAACTGTCTGTCGAGTTGCGGAAATTCTTTTCGCCCAGCGTGTGTATAACGGGAAGTGTTTTTCTGCTGCGCGACCATATTCCGGGAATTGTTTCGCCCGGCCGGCGTATACCGCGAAGTGTTTTCGTTCTGCGCAACCGTATTCTGGGAATCGCGAGCGCCACGGTAAACATAAACAGTCACAGCGGGTACTGCTGCGCCCGCTCTCTTCCCAGAAGTGCTGTCCTTCGTCGCGTATTTACTCGTCTACGTGGTATTTCTCAAGTTCCCGCATACCGCACACGTGTTGTCGAAACTTGACGGGTTTTCAAGTTCCCGCATACCGCGCACGCGTTGTTAAAACTTGACGATTTTTTAAGTTCCAGCATCTTATAAACTAAAAATTTTTTTTTTTAAGCGGGAAAGTGATCTCTCGCTGCTTTGCACGCGATTTTATAGTTTTAAGTTCTAGCTTAGGTTAGCTCTAGAACTATTGTACGTGCCTGCGAGCACTAACTAGGAGCTTGTGATACGCACTGCGGCGTAAGGCAATTTAGGCGTTTTATCAGTACTAGCAAGGGTTGTATCTTTTATCTCTAGTTCTACGTCACCTTCGGGGAGCGTAGGACTAGCTATTTTCACTTGGTTAGCCATAGAACTTGCTTTTATTTTTCTGCGTGTACCTTCAAGTCGCGTAGAAGCAGTCCTTGCACTCCTAGCTCTAGGCCCGCGCATATTCTTTTTCGTCAAAATGCCCGTAGACCAGGCAGCATTCGAAGCCATGCAGCAGCAGGTGCAACGGCTTTTAGCTAACAACGCAGGTAATCGTGTCGAAGGCGCGCATTTGCCGAAGATCACGCCGTTTATCCAAACCGATCCCGACCTGTGGTTTTTGCAAGTAGAAGCAACATTTCGTAATTCGAATATCACGGTAGATTCGACAAAAGTAGATTATCTTTGTTCGGCCCTCGGGGGTGAAGCCTTATCGGCCATAAGGGATATAATCAAAAAGGATCCCGCACCCGCGGATATATACGAACAAGTTAAAGTGCGTCTTACTTCTACTTTCGCAAGCTCTGCTGAACATAACCTCCGCAAGCTTTTATAAGGTGAAGTGCTGACCGATGGCAAGCCCTCGAGAATTCTTCAGTGGCTCCGCGCTCTTAATCAAGGTTCCTGTGAAGATAAAATTATTCAGTCCGTTTTCCTTGACCGACTTCCATCACAACACCGTGCGATTCTTGCTTCCTCGACTTACGAAGATCTTGACAAGTTAGTAGAAGCTGCTGACAAAATCGCTGAAATTTCCTCCGGGGCTGAGTCCCAGATCAATGCGATCTCTTCAAATAAGTCAACCCCCGCTTCCCTTGAAGCTGTTCTCAAGCGCTTTGATCGCTTTGAACGAAAGTTTGAGGCACTTGCTAAAAAGGTAGATGATATCTCAGGATCTTTAAAAGATTCATCTCGTCCTCAATCCACAGGCAGCTCTAGGCGCGCTCGCTCCTCTAGCCGTGACCCTTCTGGTTTATGCCTCGCTCATCGAAAATACTCGAGCAACCCTTTATCGTGCAGGGAATGGTGCTCTAAATATGCCGAGGGGCAGGCGAAAAACCCTCAACCAAAAAACTAACTCAACCTTCTATTGAAGAGACGTCTTCAGAAGGCTCTCGCGTTTCCAAACGTCTTCATGTGCGTGATCGTATCTCGGGCAAGTCGTTCCTTATCGACACTGGTGCGGACATTTCGCTCGTCTCAGCAAATCCTAAGGCATGCGGCAAGCCCAGCTCCTTCAAGCTTTTCGCAGCGAATAATTCGTTAATTAGTTCCTATGGTGAATCGATGCTCACGCTTAATCTGGGCATTCGACGCCCCATTCGCTGGAGCTTTTGCATCGCGGATGTTCCTCATCCTATTATAGGTGCCGACCTCTTATCTCATTATGGCCTTCTTGTTGACCTTAAAAGAAGTCGTCTTGTCGACTCATCTACCAATATTTATACTCTTGCAGTTGTAAAAGATGTTTCATTCGACTCAATTTTTGCATTTGTTCCCGGCTCAGAGTGTGCTAAGATTCGCGCTGATTTTCCAGAGATCACGGGCATTTCCAAACCCACAGTCCCCAGAAATAGCGATGTTTTTCATCATATCCTAACCTCTGGCCCCCCAGTCTCGGAGCGTCCTCGTAGACTTGCTCCAGACAAGTTGAAAGCGACGAAAGCCGAATTCGATGCTTGGATTGAGGCAGGAATTTGCCGCCCCTCCAGCAGCCCTTGGGCGAGTCCCCTCCATATGGAGTTAAAAAAGGACAATTCCTGGAGACCTTGTGGCGATTATAGGAGCTTAAACGCTGCCACGGTCCCAGATAAGTATCCAACTGCTCACATTCATGGCTGCACGAATAACCTTTACGGTAAGAAAGTCTTTTCGGCGCTTGATCTTCATAAAGCGTTCAATCAGATCCCTGTAGCTCCTGAAGACATACCGAAAACGGCCATTATCACCCCGTTTGGCCTTTTCGAGTTCATATACATGACCTTCGGGCTTCGCAACGCGAGCCAAACCTTCCAGCGTTACATTAATAGCGCGTTAGGTGATCTCGATTTCGTATACCTCTATATTGACGATATTTTGATTGCATCTTCTTCTGAAAAAGAGCATCATGCTCACCTTCGCATTGTCTTTGATCGACTCAAGAAGTTTCATCTTCGATTAAACGTCGAAAAATGTACCTTTGCTGCTGAAGAGTTAGAGTTTTTAGGCTATCTGGTGAATGGTGAAGGCATTTGCCCCATTCCCAGTAGGGTTGAAGCTATTTTAAACTTCCCCAAACCTGAGACTATAGCGGAACTGCGTAGGTTTGTCGGCACCGTAAATTTTTACCGCCATAACATGCCTCATGCTGCGACTTCCCAAGCCCCTCTTAATGCTTTTTTTAGCGATTGTCGCAAAAATGACAAACGTCTCGTTCCGTGGACGTCTGAAGCTGAAGAGGCTTTTGTACGAGTAAAGGAAGAGTTGTCAGCAGCAGCTCTGCTTGTTCACCCCCGCATCGGTGCGGAAATACGCATCGTCTCTGATGCTTCCGATTCTGGAATGGGTGCTGCCCTTGAACAGCTTTCCCTCACCGGAATTTGGGAACCCTTAGCTTTCTTCTCTAAGAAGTTCTCCCCTTCACAGCGGAAGTACAGTGCATATGACCGTGAGCTCACGGCCATATATGAAACTGTTAAATACTTCTCGTTTCTTGTTGAAGGCAGAGACTTTAAGATCTTGACAGATCATAAACCCCTTATTTATGCTTTCATGCAGAAGTTTGATAAGGCATCACCGCGTCAAATTCGTCAGTTGTCCCTTATCGCCCAATACACCACTTAATTCGAATACATAAAAGGTGCAGAAAATACTGTAGCTGACTCACTTTCACGTGTAGAATCCATCAGGCTTCCCGTTGAGATTAACCTCAACGATCTTGCCGAAAAGCAGGAAGCCGATGAGCAGCTCAAGGCCCTTCGCGAGTCTCCAGATTATCCGTTATCGTTGAAACGTATCCAATGGGGTCCTGCACACACTGCTATATACTGCGAGATCACTGGTGAATCCATTCGTCCGTATATCCCTGTGTCCCTTCGTGAAACGGTGTTTAACATGTCTCATAAGCCTGCTCACCCAGGCCCCAAGGTCACCGATCGACTCATACGGCAGCGCTATGTGTGGCCCAATATGCACCGTGATATTCCTCGCATGTGTAAAAATTGCTTAGACTGTCAACAGTCAAAAATCTCGCC
Organism: Torymus aiolomorphi; assembly: GCA_036365515.1. Classification (NCBI taxonomy): domain Eukaryota; kingdom Metazoa; phylum Arthropoda; class Insecta; order Hymenoptera; family Torymidae; genus Torymus; species Torymus aiolomorphi. The sequence continues at coordinate 33,619,681 of CM070874.1, forward strand.
ATGTCAAACTCGTACCTGATAAATTTGTCGCTCCCGATGGTCGTTTTGACCATGTTCACATTGATCTAGTCGGTCCCCTCGCTAATCGCAATGGTTTCGAGTACATTCTCACCATGATCGATCGCGTTTCGCGCTGGGTTGAAGCGGTTCCGCTACGCGAAATGTCAGCGCAGACAGTTGCCAGAGCGTTTTACGACACCTGGGTCTCGCGCTATGGTGCTCCAAAGGTCATCACTTCCGATCAGGGTTCGCAATTTGAATCGCGCTTATTCACGTCCCTTTTGTCCCTAATAGATTGCGAGCGTATTCGCACTACTGCATATCACCCGGCGGCGAACGGCCTCATCGAGCGTTGGCACCGCATCTTTAAAGCGGCGATCATGTGTCATGTGGACAAGGACTGGACTCGTACGCTAAGTACAGTATTATTAGGTTTACGTTGCCATCTTCGGCAAGATACTAATGCGTCTCCCACGGAATTTTTATTCGGTACCACTTTACGTCTTCCAGGTGAGTTTTTCCTCCCTGAAGACTTTACGTCGGACTCGAACTTCTTTATTGAAGAATTTCGCAAATTTATGCGCCAGATTCGACCAGCCCCTGTCGCACACAATTATAAAAAAACATGCATTTTGTTTTAAGGACTTATATACCTGTACACATGTATTTATGCGCAATATGGCCAAAAAGTCATTAGAGAGGCCATATACGGGCCCATATAAAGTATTAAAGCGTCCCTCCGACCGCGTATTTGACATTGAAGTGAACGGTGCATCACGCAGTGTATCCATTGAACTTCTCAAACCCGCCTTCATGATCTCTGATAATCTTCCTGAAGTGTCTCCCGGTAGTGATTCAAATGGCAATGAGCCCACTACCGTTGATCGCCGAACATAAAAAACCTATTCTAAGAAAAAAGTATTATTTGGTCCTAATACAAAAGCGTAATGCGACTGTGATATTACTAGCATAACTTGTAAGTGCTATCGAGCACGTTAGGTATATTTATATCATATTTATATTTATCATATATTTATGTATTGCGTAGGCACTCGGGTGGGGGGAATATATAGGGTCTGCGATCTTCCCTCTCGCTCTCTGCGAGAGTGGGGGAAGCGGCCATGTCGCGTAAAGCGAGGAGCCGCTTGCGAGCGGCAGTCGTTGCTCGAGTCCACGAGCGTGCGGACGTGTGTCCGCTGTATCCTCCTTTCTACTAATAAACCTCCTCGTTACTGTTGACTCCTCGACTCTTCATTTCTCTCTCTTCCTTTCCTTTCCTGGAACGTGTGGAGACGTGGGGCTCATATCCCCACAACGAAACGTCGCAAATATTTAACATCTTCGGAGATTTATTTTCTTCCTCGCTCCCAACGGATCTAGTCAGAATTGACTAAAAACATTATCAACATTTCTGCAATGGGCAGTAAAATCGTGAATACGATTAACAACTTAGATCACCTTAAATAAAGATTTCCATGTACACATGACATACTTTCTATAAGTTTTTTAATTTATAGTCAAAATACAACAAATGTACTTGAAAGAAATTTAAATTGAATAACATAAATTGCCTAGATATAAAAACAAAAGTATTTGATACATTCTGAGACATCTATTCATATATATTTTATGTTGGAAGAAACTTTTAAACCCTAAAAAATGTAAATGTAAATTGTCAACTATCTAGCCTATCTAGACTTGTTTGTCTCTCCAACTTACTGTTTCAATGTTCTGAACTCAATGATCTTCTTCGATAATATCCACCTTAAACGGTAAGTCATAGGTTTTGGAAATGAAATAACTTTGATGAATGACGTGAAGGTCGTGTTCAAGGTCATGAATGAGGATTTACGACAGACTTCAACAACCTCAGAGGAAATTCTCACATAAACGTTTTCCTGTCAAAGTTAACTACTCAAAATGTAGTAAATAAGTTTTGACCTTGAGATGATTTTGACGGTTGATGCCAAGGTGGAGTCCAAGGTCTTCAATAAGTGCTTACTCAACGTCTGTTCGATAAATTTGATTTATCTACCTAAATTGTAAAAAGAAGGCTTCGAACTTAAATGACCTTGAGAAATAATTCTAAGATCGCTGTCTGACCGGTCTGTTTGTACAACTTTAGTATTAGAAGTTCCCATGAATAACGCTTAGATTGTAAAGTATGAACGGAGGATAATTACACGAAACATCTGATTTCGAATAGTTATTTTTTTAATTGGTTATATAAAAATATCCAATAGCAAATGTCGAAAATCCGCATAGTAGCTTGGAAGGTGATCATATAGGGATCATTTTAAAACAAAATTGAGCTCGGCTCAATTTGAAACGGCGTGGAATTCGATTATTGTCCAGTTTTCATCGTTTCATCCCACTGTGCGCCGTCTATCGCCACCTCCACGCAGCTTACCTAGTTCACTTTTTAACTGCCTCGCTAACTACCTCTCCCACTTTCCCTTCGTTATCATCACCGGCGACTTTAACATGAACATGGCCCTTCTTAACTCCTCTGACACCACCCACCTCATTAATTCTATCTGCTCAAATTCCCTTCATCTCGTCCCCTCCGACTCACCCATCATCAACTCTGGCGAATCTCGCACACCTGGATTAACCTCTTCATTGTCAAAAGTGACAATGTGTGCTCACCTACTCCAAGTCAGCCGCCCCTTCATTGCGGGGCATGTTTCCATCGAGATTTCACTCGCTTGCACAAAATCTCTCACGATTGAAAAGTTTGTGATGTTCTGCAATCTAAAGAGAGTAGATCCAGGGTTGCTCCCTCAAGCCCCTCTTCTTCAACTACCTACTCCCGATTCTCACGCTCCCTTGTCACCTCTTACTTTCATCGCCTCGACTAGCTGATCTGAGCTCGTCCTTGGCCCATGCTACGCCAATGCTAACTCCGCAGAGCGTACGCTTAGCTGTGCGGTTACGAGTGCACTCGATAGCGTTACCCTCTGCGCAAATTTATTTTGCCTTTGCGCCGCAAACCATGGGTTAATCCCAAAATCAGGGTCCTGATGAGGTCCCGCGACCGCGCCTATCGACTCACGCACGCCTCGGACGCAGCTTCCATTCCCTTCGCGCGCAAACTTCGAATGCCCTAGACAGCGCCAAAAGTGGGCATGTTGTTTCTCGCCTCACCTACGCTCGATCCTCCTCCTGCCGAACTCCCTCTCACATATCACCAAGATTTTCAACACCTCTATAATCTGTGCTACCTTCCCCTCCAACTGGAAGAGAGCAACCATTCATCCTCTCGCCAAATCTAAGGTGATGTCGCAGCCCTCCGATACGCGACCGATAGCCCAGCTGCCTGAACTCTCCAAGGTACTCGAGCGACTCGTGCATAACCAGCTCGAGCGCTACCTTTAGGTCAACAGACCGCTCTTCTAGTGGTATTTCACGACATCCGCCAGACCAATGATGAGCGCTTGCTAGCCTTTCTCCTCATGTTCGATTTTTTAAGGCTTTTGATTCAATTTGATTCGATCACTCACGCCATCTTTCTCGCCAAACTCAGAGCGATAAATTTCTCCACCCACGCTCTGCGGTGGTTCTTTACGTACCTGGACGACAGACTCCAGGCAGTCATCTATTCAGGTGAAAAAACGTTAGACTAACTTGGCGCTGCGTCTGGAGTTCCACAAGGAAGTGTTCTTGGCCCACTACTCCAAGGTCTTGATCTTCGCCGATGACACGCAGCTTTACCATCATTTTCTCTTGTCCAATTTCCACATTGCACTCGGTCATACACAGACTGGGCCCATACTAACGGCCTCACCCTGAACTCTGGCAATACCAAGGTCATCATCCTTAGCAGTAATGCCTATACTCGCGAGTTTGATCTTGAGACCCTGCCTCGCGTCATTATTGACGACACCAGGCTCCTTTACGTGACGGAAGCGCGAAGACTCGCGTAAAGTTTTCAGCTCGCGAGGGACATCAAGAAACACCTCGCCGAAACGCTCGTCTTCCTCCAGCTTGACTACACCGTCCCTATCTACAACTACCTCGATAAAGAGCGTACAAATAAGCTGGAGAAAGCTATGAAAGCCTACGTGAGATTCGTGGTAGGCATTATACCGTGTCGTGATCTTATCACGCCTTATAGGCTTGCTCTTGGCTGGCTGTCCGCCCTCCGGAGATATCAATATTCAATCGGGATTCAGACCTTCAAAGTAGTGGCCAACGCGCACCCTTCGTACCTCGTGAATCAGTTGAACCGCAAGTTAAAAGTTGATCCTGAACTGCGCCGTTATGATCGCTACCCCCACAACCATTTCTAAGCACTCGTTCGCTCTCGAAGCTATGGATCTGCTAAACTCTGCCCACGTCACAGACTTCTTCCCTGCCGATCTCCTGTCGTACAAGCGAACTTTGCGCGACATCCTCTGTAGCCGTGACGTGGCGGACTGGAACCTGCGCGACCGTAATGAAGGCCTACCTGCATGCTTGATATACCGCCTGCCGCTATCAGCAGCTGCTCTACGTTCTCGGCTATAGAGCCTGCATTTTACTGCGTGTGTTGCGTCACCCGCATCCCCCATATCATTTTTATTTTCGCCACCATTATTTCATCCCAGTATTTTTGTTCTATCCAGTTTTATTTCAGTTTACTCTCATCCAATGTTAAATTTCGCTAGTCTTATATTTCATTCTTTATCTTCTTACTGCGTTTTGTTTTTATTTTGCATTTTATCTGCGTTTTGTTTCTGTTATTCCTTTGAAAATTGCGCTTTTCATGTATTGCCACCCTATAATGATGTTTATCTATTTTTCTTTATTATGTTATTTTTTATTGTTTTTTTACTCACTTTGTATTTTTTCTTGAAGCGTAAGACGGGGTCTCACCCCATTGTGCCAATAAAGGCCAATCAATCAATCTATCGCTCTCCCTCCCTCCCGCTCTACCTCTCCCTCTCCCACCTGCTCTCTCTCTCCCTCTCTCCTTCTTATGACGATCTCTCTCTCTCATGACGATCTCTTGAGAGTTCAGGAAAGTGCGACATAGATAACTGAAGGACGTTGGCCTGCAGCCTCAGGTCATCATGAGAACTCCAGCAGCTGACGACAGAAGGATACGGTAACTGCTAAATAGAAAGGTTATGTTGCTCCTCACTTCCAGCTGCAGCACTTCTAAACTCCTTAGTGAGATAAGTAGTCCTCCAGATACTTGATTTTCGATTTACACAGTCACATTCTATTACTTTGTGATGAGCATAATGATCTCTTGAGAGATGGTGGAATTGAGGCAGAGATGACAAATTTGAAATTCTTCTCGCAGAAGGTGAACCTTTAGTGATTTTCAAAGTTATTATAGAATTCCTTAAAATTGTATATATTATACAGATTTATATTATTCCTATGTGATAAGATATTAACCAATGTGTTACAAATGTCAAAATTATACATTCTGAGGGATAATTTCTTCGAATAACTAATCTTTTACTTCTTTGAGTCATTGTATACTCAACAAATTATATGTAAGTAAGTACATTAGAATTGCTCACTGCAAATCAAACAAACGAGAGTTGTGAAATCAATTATCGATAGTCAAGTAATTATTTGGACACCACTGGGAAAAAACTGTACTTATTACTGTTCCCAGAAATTTATTCAAATTTGATCATCCTTCTATACAATTAAACACAAAAAGCCGCTGCCCATGGCTTCCCCAAACTTAATTTGATAAATAAATACCAGTAAAAAAGTCTTTTACTTTTTTGAGTCACCATATGCTGAACAAATTATATCTAAGTAAGTACATTCAAATTGCTCACTGCAAATCAAAAAAACGAAAGGTGTGAAATCAATTATCGATAGTCAAGTATTGCAAACAACTTCTGGAAATGATTGAATTACTGTTCTCAGAAATGTATTCAAATTTGTTTATCCTTCTATACAATTAAAACACAAGAAAGTACTGAAATCAATTTATTTTAGTCAAGTACCCATAAGTTAACTTGACTGAATAATACAACTTTTCGTACCTGCGTGTAAAATTACATTTTACGCCCGTGTTGTAATGCAAAAATATGTAGCCAGGGGGCATAAAGTAACGCTTAACGGGCACAATAGCTCACATACTCCTGCAGAGGGTCAAGGGACAGTGTGGCAAACTATTAATTCTTACCTTGGCATTATCTTATTTTTCAGGCTAATCAATACAAAATATTACCAATCAGCAAAGAGTGAGCATATCTGCCACACTGCCCCTTGACTCTCTAGATACTCTTACAAAACTTTATAGAACCTACGTACTTTACACCCGTGTGGGCGAAAATTATTTTAATTATATAACTATTATATATGCCTTCTTTCTGTTTCTAAAATTCATAAGAATTTTTTTAGATATTCACGAAAAGTCAAAGCCTATAAAAAAAATTACATAATCAACAACACATCCCTATTTTTCATTATTCTTTCTCAATTTTGAACTTTCTATAACATAATGCATCTTGGGAGGACAAGAGAAGTCTAGAGCTGCTTTAGCAGGGGTGGTCCTTCAATCTCCCATACATACTTGGCGGGCCCGACGGTTTGCAGTTTAAGGTGTAGAGATGGTTTTTTTCATGTAAATATTCATATGTTTCAAGAACACGTAAAATGTATAAATGGTTTGTTTCTATATATTAAATATTAATCCATGAATCTATCACTCTGTTTTAAATAGAATGTGCATAACCACGGGAAAATATATGAGATCTCATATGAGAATATCGGACATGAGATCCCATAATATATAAAATGGCAGTGCATGAGATGTCATCCGAGATCTGATGATATCGGAAATATTTATATGAGATCTTATATATTTACATGCGGGAAACCGATAAAAAAAGTAGGTGGCTTATAAAATGGTTAGTAAAATCTAAATATTTTGGGTACTGAAAATAAATCATGAGATTCTGCACATGTAGGGATATTACGTTTAAACGATATCATTTAAAAATTTGAACCAATGTAATTATTTATAGGGAACGTATAGGTATAAGCAATGTTAGTGAATGTATGTAAAAATCTAGTATTCTACATTTACAAAGCCCACCGGTAAACTGCAAACCATCGGTCCCGCCAAGTATGTATAGGAGATTGGAGGATCACCCCTGCTAAAGCAGTTCTAGACTTCTCTTGTCCACCCAAGATGCGTTATACTATAGAAAGTTCAAAATTGAGAAAGAATAATGAAAAATAGGGATGTGTTGGTAATTATTTAATTGTTTTATATAACTTTGATACAGTTTGACTTTTCGTGAATATCTGAAAAAATTCTTATGAATTTTAGAAACACAAAGAAGGCATATATAATAGTTATATAATTAAAATAATTTTCGCCCACGCGGGTGTAAAGTGAGTAGATTCTATAAAATTTTGTAAGAGTATCTAGAAAGTCAAGGAGCAGTGTGGCAGATGTGCTCACTCTTTGCTGATTGGTAATGTTTTGTATTGATTAGCCTGAAAAATAAGATAATGCCAAGGTAAGAATTAATAGTTTGCCACACTGTCCCTTGACCTTCTGCAGGAGTATGTGAGCTATTGCACCTATTACGCGTTACTTTATGTCCGCTGGCTAAATATTTTTGCATTACAACACGGGCGTAAAGTGTAATTTTACACGAAGGTACGAAAACTTGTATTATTCAGTCAAGTTAACTTATGGGTACTTGACTAAACTAAATTGATTTCAGTACTTTCTTGTGTTTAATTTGTATAGAAGGATGATCAAATTTGAATAAATTTCTGAGAACAGTAATAAGTACAGTTTTTTTCCGAGTGGTGTGCAAATAATTACTTGACTACCGATAATTGATTTCAGAATTCTCGTTTGTTTGACTCGCAGTGAGCAATTCTAATGTACTTACTTATAATTTGGTTGAGCACACAATCACTCGAAGAAGTAAAAGACTTTTTCACTGGTATTATTTGATTTCCTATAAAAAGTCATAAATATTATTATTTCATAGATTATACAGAAAAAATGTCTATACTTGCCTTATTTTATACTTTCGTAGAAAGTTTTATATTAACAATATTATTATTTGTAGACATAAAAGAATTATCACCATTTATAGATAGTGCTGAATAGATGAGTTATTTATACAGTCATAAAAAAACCGCTGCCAATTCATTGGCAAGATGCTTCCTCAAACAAATTTATCGATTCCATTTTTTAAATTTAAAAAACAAAAGTAAATTTTTCACAACAAAACTTTATTAATAAATAAAACTGTTTTCTTTGTGGATCTTTGTTGTTTGTTAAACAATTTGACTGAATATAAAAAATATCTTTTTTGTTTTTTCATTTATATATCCTATACAAAAAATTAGTTATTGTTATAAAAATTTTAAAGAAATACGTTAGTCTGAGAAGGAAAAATATGTATTGGCAATAATCTAATAAATATTTGTTTTGAAACAGGTATTTAACTACTATTCTGCTCGACTTAGTGGTTTAAAGTTAATTCGTCATTGTAACAATCATACAAATATAATAACTAATTTATACTTTTTAACAAAAGACAACGAATCGTTTTGAAATTTAACAGAGAAGTAGTTTTTTTCATATTTAAGAATCGACATTTTTAAGGAATATTTTTATGAAATTTTTACGAAATTCATATTTTGAAAGTCAATTATTATTGTTGCCCTAGTACACGTTGCCGCGGGACTCAATCTGAAATTACTTTCTCGGGGATATGCCCTAGTACACAATAATTACTTTATTTATATATGATATACAAATTAAATAGAGCTATTGCATATTTTGCTCTAAAACTTTATATTTGTGTTTTGAGGCTAATTTGGAATGAGTAAAACAATTTTGACCAACATAACCTCTTGAAATTTTAACACAATGTTGTACTCGATAAGTGTAATAAGTGGTATATATTTTTTTAAAATATTATTTTTAAAAATGCAAATATAAGAAATTTATAAAAAAATTTTAACCTGAAATATCTTTGGTCACAACGGTCACGTTTTTTCGGCAAAGAACTGAATCCTTACATATAAAAAAGCTAATTCTTTTCCAAATTTCAAAACGATTCATTGAATTTTACTCCGAATATCGTTAACGAAAGAAAACGCACTTGTTTACAAAAATAAATTTTTTCTCGGAAACAAATCAACATAACCTCTTGAAATTTTAACATAATTTTGTACTCGATAAGTATAATAAGTGGTAAAAATTTTGAATCAATCAATCGAATATTCTTTTTAAAAATACAAACATAAGAAATTGATAAAAAAATTTTCACCTCAAATATCTTTGGTCACAACAGTCAGAACTTTTTGGGCAAAGAACTGACTCCCTAAATATAAAAAAGGTAATTCTCTGCCAAATTTAAAAACGATTCATTGACTTTTACTCTTGTTATCGTAAAGGAAAGAAAATGCGCATTTTTTCAAAAATAATATTTTTCTCTGAAACAAATCAACATAACCTCTTCAAATTTTAACACAATTTTATACTTGATAAGTGTAATAAGTGGTAAAAATTTTGAGTGGAAAAATGAAAAAGTTTTTGAGATATTAACTAAAGAAATGTAAATCATATTTTCATAATAACAAATAACAGGCTAGAGATAAATTAAATTAAAAAAAGGAAATTGTAGGTAATTTAAAGACCTTTTAATAAAAATTTAGTTTATTAAGTAATACTGGCTGAAACAAATTAAAAAATCAAATAACGAAAATTCAAAACCGTTTTTTAGTTATAAAAGAAAAAAAATCGGTAAAATCAAAAAGTAGGTTATGCTTTCTCTATTCTCCTCCGAAATGAAGAGAGTAAGCCTTTTCCGATGTAAATCGATCGATCGGTTCAAATGTTATCGCCTGCGCGCGCACACACACACGCGCGCGCGCGCGCACACGCGCACGCACGCACGCACGCACGCACGCGCACACACACACACACACACACACACACACACACACACACACACACGCACGCACGCACGCACGCACGCACGCACGCAAGCACGCACACACGCACGCACGCATGCACACACACACACACACACAGACGATAATTTATTTATCAAAAACAACGGATTTTATCGCCCAAAGTCTTAAAACATGTTTTTGAAGATTTTTTTTTCAAAAATTTTTTTCGCCGTTACAAAGCTTCCTCTTTGAGGAAGCAATATTATTATTTGTAGACAGTGCTTATTGAATAGATGAGACTAAAAGAAATAAAAGGACTTGACAAATTGGGGTTGTTACAACGTACATAAAAAAATTATCTTTTAAAAAACGTGTTAATTGTTTTAAAAAAATATTTAAGCTCTCATTAAAGTTCATGGTACTCAGTTTGACGGATGTTGAGAGAGAGGGAGAGAGTATTGGGGAATAGAGGGAGGGAGCGAGAGAAAGGGTGGGCGGGAGGAAGAAACTAATAATTGCCTTAGTTTATACTTTTGTAAAATGTTTTTTAGATTGGTTTCACAACTTTTTAAGTGAAAATAATAATTATTTATATATGTATTGTAACGGGCTAAAAGCTGCCCTCGGTGCGCTATATCTCAATGCGGACTTGCCGATGAACGGCGCAGCAATTGACAGGCGCGAGCACTTACTCGTGCCAACCCTCGACGATTAGCGGCCCGTCAGCTCCGTGCTGTTGCTCGCCGTCGGCTGCTTTCAGCAGCAGCCGCGCCTTTTCGACCCGTTGCAACGCGCGACTTCGTCGTCGCGCTCTCTCTCGAGCGTGCTGCCCCAGCTGCTCAGTTATCACGCGAGTACTACATACTCGCGACCGCGGAGGGCGGCGGTATTCTTCACCGTGCCACCGAATAAGGAATTGAAAATAGGATGCGTGAAATAATACGCGAAAAACTAAAAGCAACGAATTATCTTTATTGCCTCTGGAGGCTGTTCACTATGTACACGCGCGGCGCGTACTCTAGGTACGCGCCGATTCGGGTGGTGCGCCCGCGCACGCGAAGTACGGGTGTGCGCAGTCGCACCCACGTACGCGCAAAAGCGGCTCGCGCCGACGTCGGCCGATCGCCGCGCACGATCGGCGCTCACGCGCCGGCCTCGCTCGCTCGCCCGTATCCGCTTCCTGGACGCTCGTCGTCCGCGGGGGAAGCGCGCACTCGCCTGGCCAGGACTTACCTCCTCAGTTGCAGCGAGAAGGCGCGGTTGAACGCGCTCGGTGGTGCCTGCTGCAGCGCGTCGCTGTGTCTCTCTCTCTCTCCTTCTTCGCTGCTACGGGCCTCGCCTTTCTCTCTCTCTCTCTCTCGCTCCTGCGAGTATCGGCCACGATGCTCTCTCTCACTCGCTCCCGTGAGTGAGCTCGGCCGACGTTGCTCTCTCTCGCTCTTTCGCTGCCTCGGTCGAGTGTGGCTCTCTCTCTCTCCCTCTCCCTCAACCACCGACGAACGAGGCTCTGCGCCGTGCTGCGTCTCTCTCTCACTCTCGTGCACTACACTGCACCCACTCCGCGATCCTCGTGCACGTCACTTCGACTCTCTCTCTCTCTCTCTCTCTCTCTCTCTCTCTCTCTCTCTCTCTCTCTCTCTCTCTCTCTCTCTCTCTCTCTCTCTCTCTCTCTCTCTCTCTCTCTCTCTCTCTCTCTCTCTCTCTCTCTCTCTCTCTCTCTCTCTCTCTCTCTCTCTCTCTCTCTCTCTCTCTCTCTCTCTCTCTCTCTCTCTCTCTCTCTCTCTCTCTCTCTCTCTCTCTCTCTCTCTCATCACCGGGGGATGGTTGCTGTATCCTGACTCTTCTTATCGTTCTTCCATCTTGTCCGGAGTTTCTCGCTGCGGTTTCTTCTTCCTGTGGCAGACAAGTGGGCGTCGAGTTTGCCGAATCGTCGTGATTGGCCTCTCCACCTGTCCTGACGAGTTCTGTCGTATCACTCGTCGGACGGGTTGTTGGCTTGCCAGTCAATGTCCGGAGGGTCTCTTCTATCCTCCGCAATATGGCTTCCATTCCCTCGACATATGCTGTCCACTCGTTCGGGACTTGAGCCATCGTACCGTCCGCCATCGTAATCGTGTGCGTTGTGCCATTTTCCAATCGACGTCCGGTACTCTCCTTAGCCTTGGTCGAGTCGCCCTCAACTTGTGCACCTGGGGCATCCGCTCCCCGTACAGTGCTTCGCTCGAGGCACTGTGCTTCTGTCGCGTCCGACTTCAGTATCTCGAGTGGATGTGGCTTGTCACTGGTGGAGATCACGTGATCCACGAACGCTTCACGTGCGTTCATGCGCTCCAACAGTGTCGAATCCTCATCATCGACGACTAACCCCGCAAAATCCCTGGGATTGTAGTCGCCGGATAGCCACCGGCTGAGGCGGATCAATCTCGTGAACAGTCTGCCATCCATTCTTAAACCGAGGACTTGCATGTATTGCTGCAGCTCTTCATCGCTGAGGCACTTACACCAATCCTCGACGGCTTTTCTTACCGAACCCGCCATCGCTGATTTGACTACTCGCTGTCAAAATCTATTCAGCGCAACTCGTTTACGGGTTATTAGCCGCACGAAACTCGCTCTCAACAAGTTTTAATCTCTCTCGGAGTGTACCTGTGCGCGGCTAATCGATCGCACGCACGTATCTGGTTGGCGCACCAAAATTACAAAAAGTAAAAAATAAATACAATTTAATTTTCCCGCCTAACCAGGTACACTCCCTTTGAGTGCGTGTGTGCGTGTGTGTCTCGGTTCGACTCCCAGTTGAGGTCTTACAATTTTATACCTTCAGCTGGGCGACGCTAAACCGCTACTTTTATATCGAAAAGTAAAGCAAAAATTTCCGCGAAACCGTTTCCCAAAATTTTAAATCGTAATTTTCCGGTCGAGAAAAAAAATGTATTCCTCACTGCCGGTCCCCGTATCGACAGAATCCACACACACACGCTTACACACGCAAGTTACCGCGCGCTCACGAAATTTGGTACGCGACGCGTCGCGGTTATCAGCACCACCCGCTTTTCCTTCAATCCTTAGGAAAAAAAAAACAATTTCCCCGCACGCTCGTCGGTGGCAGGTGTCCGTGTTTCCACACGTTATGGGCGCCAGTTATAACGGGCTAAAAGCTGTCCTCGGTGCGCTATATCTCAACGCGGGCTTGCCGATGAACGGCGCAGCAATTGACAGGCGCGAGCACTTACTCGTGCCAACCCTCGACGATTAGCGGCCCGTCAGCTCCGTGCTGTTGCTCGCCGTCGGCTGCTTTCAGCAGCAGCCGCGCCTTTTCGACCCGTTGCAACGCGCGACTTCGTCGTCGCGCTCTCTCTCGAGCGTGCTGCCCCAGCTGCTCAGTTATCACGCGAGTACTACGTACTCGCGACCGCGGAGGCCGGCGGTATTCTTCACCGTGCCACCGAATAGGGAATTGGAAGTAGGATGCGTGAAATAATACGCGAAAAAGTAAAAGCAACGAATTATCTTTATTGCCTCTGGAGGTTATTCACTATGTACACGCGCGCCGCGTACTCTAGGTACGCGCCGATTCGGATGGTGCGCCCGCGCACGTGAAGTACGTGTGTGCGCGGTCGCACCCACGTACGCGCAAAAGCGGCTCGCGCCGCGTCAGCCGATCGCCGCGTACGATCGGCGCTCACGCGCCGGCCTCGCTCGCTCGCCCGTCTCCGCTTCCTGGACGCTCGTCGTCCGCGGGGGAAGCGCGCGCTCGCCTGGGCAGGACTTACCTCCTCAGTTCCAGCGAGAAGGCGCGGTTGAACGCGCTCGGCGGTGCCTGCTGCAGCGCGTCGCTGTGTCTCTCTCTCTCTCCTTCTTCGCTGCTACGGGCCTCGCCTTTCTCTCTCTGTCTCTCTCGCTCCTGCGAGTATCGGCCGCGATGCTCTCTCTCACTCGCTCCCGTGAGTGAGCTCGGCCGACGCTGCTCTCTCTCGCTCTTTTGCTGCCTCGGTCGAGTGTGGCTCTCTCTCTCCCTCTCCCTCAACGACCGGCGAACGAGGCTCTGGGCCGTGCTGCGTCTCTCTCACTCACTCTCGTGCACTACACTGCACTCTCTCTCTCTCTCGCTCTCTCTCTCGCTCTCTCTCGCTCTCTCGCTCTCTCTCGCTCTCTCGCTCTCTCTCGCTCTCTCTCGCTCTCTCTCTCGCTCTCTCTCTCGCTCTCTCTCTCGCTCTCTCTCTCTCGCTCTCTCTCTCTCGCTCTCTCTCTCTCTCGCTCTCTCTCTCTCGCTCTCTCTCTCTCTCTCTCTCTCTCTCGCTCTCTCTCTCTCGCTCTCTCTCGCTCTCTCTCGCTCTCTCTCTCTCTCTCTCTCTCTCTCCAAGTCGTCTCGCACGGATAACAAGCAGCTGCCTCAGCTACGGCAGAAGCGATACTGCCGGGCTCTGTCTCTCGCTCTCCTTCCCCCTCGTGCAAGGTTGTCGCGAGTTTTCATTTCGGGGCTCATTTGTGTCGTAGTTGCGCTCGGTACTTATCGCACAGCTACACGTGCGAGCAACTACACACACACACGCAAGCCCCCGGAGTCATACGAGGACAAGCCCGACCCTACTTGCGAATCCTCATGCCGCAATTGTCGGCCTTGCCTTTTCCAAGGCCGCGGTATGTTTATGTTTTCGGTCAACTACCTGTGTGTATACCGTGCGTTGGAGATCGGCTCGATCCAAGCTCCGTGTTCGCGTACATACACACACACAGACGCGCCTGCCGTTACAGTATATATATATATATATAAATACTATATATAAATATATACCGGGTGTCCCATTTTAAAACCACCAGGCAAATATCTCGAAAACTAAGGGAGATGGAAAAAAACTTTTAATACAGAAGTTGTAGGGTTCAGAGGGGCCCAACTGATCGTAACCTTGGTTATGACCTTGTGGTCAATGATCAAGGTTATTTGAAGGTCAAATCGATTTTTTCAAATGGGAACCCCCAGTTTTGACCTCGTAAATGGAAAGAGCGAAAAAATTTACGTTCAGATGTGTCCTTGAGTCAAGGTTATGGTCATGGTCATGGTCACGTTTAAAATCAAAATCAATAAACGCATCAAAACATTCCCATAATTAGGTATACGAGACAAATTGTTAAATACAAACTTTGTAGGGTTCACAGGGGCCCAACTGATCGTAACCTTGGTTATGACCTTGAGGTCAATGATCAAGGTCATTTGAAGGTCAAATCGATTTTTTCAAATGGGAACCCCCACTTTTGACCTCGTAAATGGAAAGAGCGGAAAATTTTACGTTTAGATATGTCCTTAAGTCAAGGTCATGGTCATGGTCATTGTCATGTTTAAAATCAAAATCAATCAACGCATCCAAACATTCCCATAATTACGCATACGAGTGTTAAATACAGAAGTTGTAGCGTTTGGAGGGGCCCAACTGATCGTGACCTTGACCATGAACTTGAGGTCAAGGATGATGTCGTTTGAAGGTTAAATCAAATTTGTTTAACGGCAACCCTCACTTTTTACCTCGTAAATAGAAAAACCGAAAAATTCTGATATGACCTTGGGTCAAGGTCATGGTCAAAATTATGGCCAGTTTCCGTGCATTTAAGAGCAAAGTCGGAGATGACCCGGTCACCTAAGGCAAGGTCGGAGATTACCCGGCCAGTTAAGGCAAGGTCGGAGATGACCCGGCCAGTTAAGGCAAGGTCGGGGATGATCAGGCCAGCTAAAAATTCATTGGAAAATTCCACGTTCATGTGTATTTAGTCATAGGATCCAAGTATTTCGGTCACCATTTATGGAAGAAGATGCTCAAAAGTTGCACCATTTACTTGTTGACAACATTCTATTCTCCTTTTAAAGTTTCTAACAGTATTTAATAATACTTGACGTGGAATACTTAAGCAGATTTGTGTAATCCTTTGAATCATGTCATCTCTTGTAGTTGGCCTGTTGCGGTAGACTGTATTTTTTAGGAAGCCCCATAGATAAAAATCTGGAGATGTCAGATCTGGAGCTCTTGGTGGCCATGCTACGGGACCGCCTCTACCAATCCATCGACCGTTAAACCTTTCATTAAGAAAATCTCTGACAATTCTGGCATAATGTGGAGGAGCACCATCTTGTTGTAGCCACATTCTGGCCCTTGTATGGAGATCAACGTTTTCTAGAAAGAGTAGCAGCTCGTCTCTCAGCAACTGTAAATAAGTATGTTGAGTTACGTGACCTTCAAAAAAATAAGGTCCAATCAGATATCCGTTAATAATACCACACCATACCGTTACATTCCAGCGATGCTGATGATCAACTTCTCGCATCCAATGAGGATTAACAGGAGACCAGTAGTGGCAATTATGGCGATTCAACATACCAGTACTCTGAAATGTAGCCGCGTCGCTAAAAAGAACATTCTTAAAGAAATTTTCATCATCAGTAATTTGTTGTGTTGCCCATTGGCAAAATGTTATTCTCCGTCGATAATCTTCCACAGTTAAAGCTTGATTTAGAGTAATGTGGTAAGGATGGTAACGCGCATATCGTAAATATCTACTGGCCGTAGATCTTGGAATACCCATTGTTAACTCGATTTCGCGTAAACTGACATGAACATTTAAATGTACCATGGCTAGAACAGCAAGAAAGCGAGGATTATTTTCATAATCGTGTTCATTCAGTGTCCTCCTTCTTCGAACGAAGTTTCCTTGTCGACCGCGCAGTTCAATGTCACGTATTACCGTATGATCAGGATGTTGTCGTTGAGGGAACCGAGCACGTACAATCTGCTTGCCTCTCGATAGTTTCGTCGACATTCTCCTAAAATAAGAAGAATGTCAACTATTTCATTAGCAGAATAGTCAGGCATTCTTTTTTAGATGTAAATGCAATTATTTATCAAAACACACCACAAAAGAAATAATATGTTATTATACTATACAATATTTTAAAACGAAAAAGTTTAATTTTCTATGCCAATATAAGTGTGCTCAATTTGAAAACAATTTGATGTAAACAGTAATAATTATTGACTATTACCGATCAATGCTGAATACTACCGGTCACTATTGGATACAGGTGGTCAACACTTATTAACTTTTGTTATTATTTGATATAAGTGGTTAACCCTGGTAAATATTGATAATAGTAAAAATAGTAAAATTTTCCGCTCTTTCCATTTACGAGGTCAAAAATAGGGGTTCCCATTTGAAAAAATCGATTTGACCTCCAAATGACCTTGATGGTTAACCTCAAGGTCATAACCAAGGTCACGATCAGTTGGGCCCCTCTGAACCCTACAACTTTTGTATTTAACAATTTGTCTCGCGTGCCTAATTATGGGAATGTTTTGATGCGTTTATTGATTTTGATTTTAAACATGACCATGACCATGACCATGACCTTGACTCAAGGACATATCTGAACGTAAAATTTTCCGCTCTTTCCATTTACGAGGTCAAAAGTGGGGGTTCCCATTTGAAAAAATCGATTTGACCTTCAAATGACCTTGATCATTGACCTCAAGGTCATAACCAAGGTGACGATCAATTGGGCCCCTCTGAACCCTACAACTTTTGTATTAAAAGTTTTTTTCTATCTCCCTTAGTTTTCGAGATATTTGCCTGGTGGTTTTAAAATGGGACACCCGGTATATATATATATATATATATATATATATATATATATATATATATATATATATATATATATATATTGTTACGACCCGAGTAGGGGTCTGAGAGCAGAAAGGCGCTTCTGCAATGGTCGCCGGGTGGACCAATTAGAATTTGGGAACGTTGCTCAATTAAGCGCTAAAGCGCAGAGAGTTGCGAGAGGTTTAAATAAAACTCAAACTCAAGAGATTTAGAGTTTATTCCGTGTTTATTGAATTAGATATCACTTTAATTAATGTCTTTAACAATTCTTTCGTTAATGTGTTCGTGACTCGATATAAACTTTAACTGACAGTAAGATAAAGCCAGCTTGCGCGCGATGATGCAATGACCGTTAACAAATCGGATTTCGCGCACTGATGCAATACTTGTTACGAAGCTTTAAGAGTACTTGGTAACTCTCGACCAAAAGCTCAACGGCGCAACGTACACGGTAACAAAGACAAGACTAGTTGGCAGCCGACTGTTAGAGCTTCTGGGCGCAACATGCACAAGTGCAGCAGAGTACCAAGCGAGTTGGTAACGACCCAGGTCTAAAGCTACGAAGCGTCTCATGTGCTCGGTAGCGACTGACTCTGACGGCTCGGAGCTCTTATTTTATATCCTGGATGCGGACCTGAAACCGTTGACGGGAGAGTATGGGAGGATGAATCTTCTGGAAGTCTGTTCCGAGGCCTGTAGGTGCCTAGGACGGCCGAGAGCTTCCCTCTCTTCTCTTAATCATGGCGAGCTTCGTGGTGGGAGAACACCTGTGGATGCTCAGATCCTGGCCGAAAATCCCTTCTTGACTTGCGGCGCTTGTGCCTGCCTCTTGATTGGTTCCCCTCTGTACGCCGTTACGTTGTGATGTAGTAGCTCCCGGTTGGTAGTGGGGACAGTACGATGTAGAGGCTGTAGGGCGCCAAGTTGCCTCAGAGGCCTTCCCCACTCTAAGGTAGAGAGAGTGGAGAGAGTGGCGGTGGAGGGGCGTCAGATCTGAAAATAGGGTCGAGAGCGCTGAGCGGCGAATGACAGTTGGCGGCGAAGAGGGGTTACTAGTCTCTGATTGGCTGCTACTCTGCCAGCCGTTACGCTCGTAGCCCCTCGAGTTGGTTGCGTCATGGACCCACGAGCTGATGCAACGTTGCCCAACGAATTCCAAGAGTTGTTGACTGTTGATGACTCATAGCTCGTTCCTTGCCATGTTTAACCGTTGTGCATTCCAGAGGCCCTTCGCCAATGGCCCATCTCTGAATTGTTTGTGCGCTGCTGAGCCATTGGCTAATGGATTCCGGGAATTGATTGTCCGTTGGTTGTCGTTGCGCTGGCTAATGGATTTCGGGAACTAATTGACCGTTTATTGTCGTCGTGCTGACTGTCCTCCTATAAATAGAGCTTTACCCTGCCTGAGCGAGCTTTTCCCTAGCTATTATTATTACAGTTCGTCTCGTAATTATTATTTATTATCAGAAGAGTTATTGATTTAACCGCAGATTGATACTGTTATTTGGTTTTATTGTCAATCTCAATTGCTCATTAACGCGTTGACCTTGCTATTGTTTAAATTAAATTATACGGTCGCAATTATTAATCGTTAAAGGTAATTAGTTAATAACTTCGGTATCGTTTGTTTATCATCAATTTGTATTCGAGTTATCGTTAATTACTTGTTTGTAACTTGGTTAATTAACCTTTAGAGGACGGGATGGCCCCTATACGGGCCATGCCCATGATCGACCCTTTACATGTGTTAGTTTTGAGATGTGAGACATCACAAAAACTCGATTTCTATAGAAAAGTGAGAGAAAACAGTAAACCCAAATCCCCGTCCTCTAAAGGTTAACTAAACAATGTATAGATTAATCTTTGGTATTTATTTAAATTATCTTATTATTTATTTGTGGGAATGTTCCGGAATCATTGTAGGGTGACCCTAAATGCAACGATACTCGTTCGCGTGAACACAGTTCATAACAGTCCCCCCCTTCTTTTAAAATTCGAACCCATGGTTCGGGCTTTTGTCAAATTTGAAATTCAAATTTTTGCGCGCTTATGGGGCCGCTTCGCTGCTAGTCGCTTTCTCCGTGAGTCTGAGTGGTGGAGCCACGGTCCGTGCCGGGCGCAGAGATTGTTTACTGTTCATTGTCGGCTGCTAGCCGTCAAAGCAATAGGTATCTTCAGTCTGCTTGGAGCCAACAGAATTTACCCTGAGTGATAGGAGAGGCTTCAGAATTTTACTCTGAGAGACAGGAAAGGCCTCGGCTGGATCGTCAGATAAGTACTTACTATTATTTTCCTTTTCCTCAGGACTGGATACTTTGTGAAAAGGTTTTTTTTTTCTTTTTCAGAGAGGCGAGTGATCATCCCGGTTTCAGATGATGCTCAGAGGAGACGTCAAGCGATGCTGGATTGACATAACAGAGAGTTCATATCGTTGGAGGTAAGATAAAGACTGGCTATCGCAACATACAAAGAATGCAGCTAGTGCCAGGACAAGAACATTACCTCAACAAATTTTCATGCAGAACAAACATGTTATCATGCAACTCAACTAGTTAACGGCTCAACTGACAAAGAGTAAAAGGAATCAAGGAATTCCCCAACATAAAAAGGTGCCATGGACAAAAGTTTTGCCACCAGGAGCCTGAAATATGACAGATTTCATGAATCATATTTGATTCATGCTGTACTGAACCCGTTAACACAAGCATCAGCATGCACACCTACTATAGACTGGATCCGTCCTTCAAAGAGTACAGAATCATAAATTCATAATTAAAGTGACTCTGATAATATCCAGAATTTATACAACTTATTTGATGCTTAAATATTCTAAATTGTTTGATCCTTGAACTACAAACACATCTATATCAACATAAGAATAGGTATTGAGTACAGCCCTTGTACAAGGCATAACTTGCACAAAAATCAAAACTCACAAAAATATTGACTGACCCAACTGGAATAAGCATAAATATTAGTTTATCAAGCTTCATATGCTTTATGAAAAATCAATAAACCGTAGATATGATACACATTCTGGAATCAGACACTGAGTGTCGATCATGAGTTAAGGTGAAATTGATGTCCAGGAAACAAGAATGCCAATACTTAACTGACGTCTCCATACCCACAACCACTACTGGCAGCTGCAGTATTCCTGTGATATCAGGCCTCTGAATCAATTTGCTAGATCTTTCATCCGGCATTCAATCAAGGAACTGATTGAATTGAATATATTTATATATATTTTAATAAGTGGATGCAGGTTAATGAAGGATTAGGTACACAGAGAGAAAAGACCACCTGCGTCTAAGATTCAGTAGCTTAACCATTAAGATGTCAGTTTTAAAACAAATTTCAAAATTCGTACCAGCACTCATACATGAATTATTACATACCATGCAACTAATTGAATTTAACCATTGATAGAGAACCTATAAGAACAGCGTAGATATTCCACTGACCCTTGGGAATGGATTGAACCTCATTCACCTATTGACATCAGCCACCGAATAACCACGACCTCAGCTACAGGTACTCCTCTCCCTCAGTGCAATGTAAAATAAAAACACGCATTCATGAGACCTTTACATATATATTGGGGTATCAAAAGTTTTTACAAAAGGAGTAAACAAAAAAAGTATTTAATGTAATAACAGGTACTTCATAGAGGAGTTGACGTGAACACCATCCCTGCTCTCACTTCTACCTGGTGCAACAAATATGTATAGCTATACATGGGGCATTTCAATACCGGTGAGACAACATGAGGATTGCGGGTGCACTTGCATTTAGGCGTTCTGATAGACGTCATTAACCCAACTACGTGGGTATGCTTGATGGCCCAGTCCTTTTGGGTGTCCTTATAGCAGTCGAGGCAACGCCAGTCATCCTCCAGGGGAGATGTATAAAAATAGACCTCGCAGTGCCCCACATGCTCAGCCTCATCCTGGGTACGCTTATTCATTTCCCCTCGCAATGTCTTGTATAATTTCTTGAGGGTTTTTGGGTTGCTTGGTATTTGAGGGGCTCGAAATGGAGCTTCTCCCACTGGAGGCATGACAAGCGGAGGCTTGGCCTTAATAATCAAAACCTTCTGCAAGCGAGGTTTTCTCTCCTCGCTAGATGGCCCAAAGTCAACCCAGACCTCTTCTTTCTGGACTTCCATGACCCCTTCCTCTTCCTCACTTACTGCAAGCTCATCCCTGACTTCATCTTCTTCGTTGTCTTCGTCAGTCTCTTCCTCCTTTATTTCTGCTGCTATCTCTTCTTCGCCCACGCTAATCTCCTCCTCCTTTACCTCTATGACTTCTTCTCCTTCCTCTATTTTTAGGGGATCCATTATAACTCAGGTCGCTGATAGCCTCAGGGAGTATTTTTCTTCGCCGAAGGTAGCTCGCTCGATGAAGGTTAAGAGGAGAATGTTGTTCCCGCGCAGGATGATGCAATAATGCCGATCCCTCAGGACTCTGGAGGCATGCAACGCACATCGTACACATCTAACCAATCCAGATTCCGTGGAGCCAAAGCCGATCGCCGGGAGCGCGGGAAAGATGGCGACGCAGCCCAGAAAAGTGGAGCCACCTCCCGGCGCCAGACCCGCGAAACGCGAATTCACGATCGGCGCGCGTCGCGCCACCTGCCATTGGCAACGACAGATGGCAGCACCCCACCAGCATCAGCCCCATCTCGCCCGCGAGCAACACACGCACAAAGGGCAATGCACGGCCAAAACCAATACCATCCGAAGGGTGCCGGTTATTTTATTCATTTGTTTTGTATTATTATTATTATTTTTATTATTATTATAGTCACTATTAAACCATGCTGCATTTTCCTTTTAAATGCATCTAATTCCATAAGGGTAAGGGTTTTGCGGGCTTGAATTTAAGGTTTATTACGGAGGGCGGTTTTCTTTTAAACAGTTTAATTTTTTAAGGGTGAAGCTTTTGCGGTTTTATTATGTTTATTACCGTGGTTTTCTTTAATTTAATTTTTAAGGGTGAATCTACAATGTAACGCGGGTTGTAATTTAAATAATTCAAAATTTTAAGGGTGAATTATGAAACGCGGTTTTTTCCTTTTAGGGGTGAAGGGATTAATGATTTTTATTGTTATGGGTGACGGTGACGGGTATTACGCAAATTAATTTAAATTTCTTTTTTTTTTTTTTTTTTTTTTAGGGTGAAGAACCAATAAATTTGTGAAAGATTAATATTTTTACGCGGCTTTTATCTTAAATAATTTTAATTTTTAAGGGTGAAGGGAGCCCCTGCCATCGTTCCCTTCTATGAGGTGCTTCCTATGGCTCGCCGGGACCCATCCTGATACAATGTTTCAGATGTACTTCCGGTTTCCCATCTCCAGGGCAAAAATGAACAAAACATTCGGTTTCTTTTATGGTGAGCCCTGGCTATCTCTCTTATGACCCTTATTATCTTATCTTTATTTTTATTTAATTTAAACAAAGTACATGAATTTATAATTTTGATTGCACGCTAAATACAAAATTATAGGTAACGTAACAGAATAACATTATAAATATCGCATAAAGAAGAAACATGGATAAATTTAATTAGGTCGTAAACACGCGTGTTTTAATTTGTCCACGTGGACTACTTTAGTTTTATTATTTCCTAAATCTATTTTTGCGTTTCTATCGCCTAATAATTCTATTATTTTATATCGGCCCGCATATTGTTCATCAAATTTACCCATTCGTGGTTCCTTTAACAAATATACGTCTTCTCCGACCTTAAAATCTTTCGCATTTAATTTTTTATCATAATATCTCTTTGATCGCTCTTTTGCTTCTAATAAACGCGCGTTCGCCATTATTTGAGTATCATTTAACTTAAATATTAACTCATCCAAGTACATTTCATACGTTTTCTCTACGGTTCGCGTGTCAAACTCGGAAGGTAATCGCTCCTTTTGTCCAAAAATTAATTCATGAGGAGTAAAACCGTGCGCTGAATGAACAGAAGTATTATATGAAAACATAGCCATTTTGATCCATGTGTCCCAATCGGTTTTATCGGTGTACATTTTTAAATATTCTACCAACGAATGGTGACTTCTTTCTAGGGAACCCATAGTTTGAGGATGAAAAGAGATAGATCTCAATTGTTTAATCTTAAATATTTTAGCTACCTTTTGCATCAGGCTACTTTGAAAATTGCTACCCTGATCAGTTTTAATGGCTTCGGGGCAACCGAATCTGGTTATAAAATCATGTACTAACGCGGTAGCGACCATCTCGGCGGTCATATCGGGGATGGGAAGGGCGTCAGAATATTTAGTTAGGTTACATTGCAAAGTTAGAATATATTTGTTTCCGGACAGGGTTACGGGAAGGGGTCCTACAATGTCCATTTCTATACCTTCAAAGGCCTTACTAGGGGTTGTAGTAATTCTCATGGGCTGTTTTGTTTTTACTCGAACTAGCTTCCTTTTTTGACATTCCTCGCAAGTTCTAACGTATTCTGAGATATCTTCTTTTATCCCCGGCCAGAAATATCGCTCGCGGATCCGTCGATAGGTTTTAGCGATGCCTTTGTGTCCTCCGATCGTTGAATCATGAGCCACACTAATAATTCCTAGTCTGTTATCGGGAAGTGGGATGATTACTTCACCCGTGCATATAGTTAATTTCGGGGTATCGGTTTTCCAACGTGCTCGTAAGGTTAATTCTATTGGTAGCCAGTGATTCTTCTCTAATCCGTCTCCTATTTTCGAAATACTAACGGAATTTACTTTTTCCTCAAGCATCGCTATTCGAAGGGAATCTAAGCATTGAACTATTATAGTTGCTCTTGCTGTTTCATCTGACTTTTCTTTGCTAAATAATGAGTATATTATTTTACCGGTTGATAATTTAGTTTGCACTATCGCGCCTATACCAATGGGCTCGATTTTCAATTGTTCTATATCTATCATTTCTAAATCGACTAGTTGCTGACAAATGGGGGTACTTATTTCGCAATCTACTGACATGAAATGTGCAATATTATCTTTTCTCATTAAAAGTTGATCCCGGGAGTATTCGACTGATGTTATCATTAAAATTTGTTCAATATTATTCACGCGGGGTCATATAATACATGTATTAGCTTAAGTATCATAGGACAAATCTCCTCGTTATCTGAGGCGTCTGGACTCTCTGTTCGGTCTATCGAGGTCTTGGGTAACTCTGCCTCGCTATTTGTCTCGTTATCAGAGCTCTGGGGTCTTTTTGTCTTACTAGGTGAGGTCTTGGATATCTCTGCCTCATTATTTGTCTCGTTATGATCGTCAATGGTATGAGTATAGTTAATGTTTATGTTAGTTCGGGCTTTATTGTTTGTGTGTGTTGTTTCAGTTGTGCTGTGGTTTATGTGTACTGTTTCGTCCCTACTTTTGCCTGACGGGATTTCTTGATAGGAATTTTCCTGTTGGTCCCCGGCCCTATCCTTCTCATGACCCCCAGGAGCTTCGGCTGTGTAACCAACAACCGGAATCTTAGCTGACCACCCAAAAATGCCTGTCGGAATTTCTTGATAGGAATTTTCCTGTTGGTCCCCGGCCCTATACTTCCCAGAAATCATAAGAGCTGCGGTTGCATCCTTCGCACCTGGTTCATTGTCCCCCACCTGTCGAGGTTTCTTGATGGGAATTTTCCCGTTAGCCTCCGGCCTGCTCTCGTTAATCCTGAGGCTCTTTGTCGTGAAATCAACGCTCATTTTGCTAAACTTCCCTGAAATCGAGGGCTTCGGACCACGCTTCCCGTGCCGGGCTAGATCTAACTTCTCTTCTCCAAGGGCTTCAGGTGCGACCTCTACAACCGGTTCCTTAAAACTCGTATCCCTGTTTTCGAGGGCGATTGCGCTTTCCGCAACCGGTGTGTCAGTGTGATTAATCTCATGACCAGAATTATTTAGGTGTGGTATTGGTGTGTGTCCGTAATCGTTCGTGAGTCCGTTGTTCATTCGTATCAGGATGTGGCTGGATTCATAATTCTCGTTCCCTTCAGGGGGTTGCTCACGAGATTTGGTATTTGATTTAGTGAGGAGGAACACCTTTTCAATATTTTGCTCGGGAAACAATCCTTCCGGGTCGAGGGGGGGTGGAAAAACGACAGGTTGTGTGGGCACGGGATTCCTCGAAAGCGCATCTGCGTTCATATTAATTTTCCCAGGTTTGTGGACTATTTCGTAATCATATTCTCTCAAGAGCATTTTCCAACGACCTACGCGTGAAATGGGGTCTTTTAAGCTATGTAGCCACAATAATGGTTTATGATCGGTTACAAGGGTGAATTTCATTCCGTATAAATAAGGCCTAAATTGTTTTACCGCGTATACTACTGCTAAGAGTTCTTTTTCCGTAGTGGTATAATTTGTCTCCGCATTAATTAAGGTTCTAGAGGTATAAGCGATAAGGAGGTCTTTACCTATAGGTCCTTGACTTAAAACACCCCCTAGAGCGTAATCTGACGCATCCGTTGTTACTACAAATGGCTCCTTAAAATTGGGATACTGTAATAAGGGTTTGGAGCAAAGTATTTGTTTAAGGGCACAAAAGGCTTCCTCCTGCGCATTCGTCCATAAAAATATTCGTCCTTTCTGTAAAAGAAGGTTAAGGGGTTTGGCGATTTTTGCAAAATCCGGAATAAATCTCCTATAATACCCTGCCAAACCTAGAAATTGTTTGATGTTCTTCGGGTTTTTCGGTCGCGGGAATTCTGACACGGCTTGAATCTTTCGAGGATCAGGCCTTAAGCCTTCCTCCGATATGATATGACCGAGGTAAGCGACTTCCTTTTTCAAGAAAAGGCACTTATCAGGCTGCAGGGTGAGGCCAGCTGTTTTCAATCTACCGAAAAGTTTTCGTAATTTCTGAGTATGTTCTTCTAAAGACTCTGCGTATACTACAATGTCATCCATGTAAACGAACAATTCTACTCCCTGCAGCCCGCTAAGAACTTTATCCATCAGCGATTGGAAAGTGGCAGGCGCGCCCTTTAATCCCATGGGCATACGTTTGTATTGCAAATAATTAAAGGGGGTTGAGAACGCGGTTTTGGGGGTGTCCGCGGGATCGATAGGTACCTGATGAAATCCGGAAGCTAAATCAAGAGTAGAAAAGTACTTACTTCGTCCTAACTGATCGAGAATTTCCGTTATATTAGGAAGAGGATACGCAGATGCGATAGTTTTTTCGTTTAGGGCCCTAAAATCTACTACCAATTGCCATCTTTTATTGCCCTGCGAATCGGCCTTTTTCGGTACTATCCATAACGGTGAATTATAGGGTGATTCAGATTCCTCTACTATGTTATTATTAATTAATTCTTGAACCTGTTGTCGAACTGCCTCGCGTAAATGAGGTGGATAACGATATTGCCTTACATTAATAGGAGTATTTATCTGTGGTAGGTATTTTATGAGTGATTTTAGAGTTTTGGCTAAGTTTATCCTTCGGCAAATAAAACTGACAAGGGAACTGAGAAACTAATTTTATTATGCTATCCTTTTCCGGCTGATTGAGCCCTTCCAAATTCAATAATTCAATTGTTTTATCAACTCTGCTTTGCTGCTCTGCCTCGGTGTCAACCCCATTGGCTACCCTAATAGAACGGACGGGTTTTATTGTACCATCATAGCATTCTAAAACCACAGGGGGTATAATTAATCTAAGGTTCTCGGTTGTCGAATTAATTGCAAATAAATTAACCTTGCTATTATTATTGGTAACTAAAGTATATAAACTTTATAAACTATATAAACTATGAAGACACCTGGTCCGGCCTTTATTCTTGGAATGTACCCGGTCCGGCGCGCAGGGTTTTGAACCGCGACTTGGATTAAGGTTTTTGTTCTAGCAGGTAGATAAGTGATATCGTGCTCAAGGAAGGGTATTGCCTCTCGTGGTTGACCCCAAATAAGAGTAGAATCTTTAAAGGATAGGGTGGCTTTCTGTGACCGCATGAATTCTACGCCGAGGATCTCGTCGGTTTCTACAGGAAAATCATCGGACACTACGTTCAGCCGGCAGGGTACCTGGTCAAGTTTGATTTGTATATAACTCTGAGTTTCGGACAACCCCTCGCCGATTCCGGCTAATCTATACAGAATATCTACAGAAATGCGTACGTTGCCTTTAACTAGACTGCGTTTTATAATATTTAACTCAGAACCCGTGTCCAAAAGAAAACGCGACATACCCTTAACTAAATCCTGGCTCGCGCATGCAACAATGGGAGATTTTAGGTCCTGCGGGGTGGTAGCGACAAGAATAATGGCGCGCGTCTGGACATCATAGACGGAGGGGTCTGGGGGTTCGCCATCGCGTCCGTATGGCGAACCACTCCCGAGTTTAAAGGACGCCTATTATTGCTATCATTATTATAGGGGTACGATCTTTGATACTGATTGAACCGTTTCCTGCATTCATCAAAATTATGCCCGGGGATTTTACAATAATTACAGAATTTTGATTTTCGTTTACCTAAATATACAGGGCAATGTCGATAATTATGACCGGAGTTACCGCATTCAAAACATTTAAATTTTTTCTTTTCCGGCTCTTCTCTTGCTTCGATTCAGCAAGGTGACAGTAGGCCCGTTTTTTGTTATCATTTAAGGTCTCTCCATGTAAATCATTCCTCTGCTGAATGAAAAGTTCTCCCTCTATCGCCGTACTAATCGCGTTTTCGAACGAAGTTAATAGTTTTCCCGTCATTTGTACCGTTATTTCAGGTCGTAATCCTAATTTGAAACATTGCGTAGCGATCTCAGTCGCATCCTCGATTAGGCCCTGTACATTAGCTGAATTAGAATTTTCTATTATCTCTTTCATTTTCTGGAGAATATCAGTAACTCTCAAACCATACTCTGATACCTTCTCTTGGGAGCCTTGCTTAATGCGCGCGAGGTCTACTTGTAACTGAGGCAGATTTTTAGTCGGTGTAAAGGCTCTTTTTAACTCCGATAATAACTGTTTTAGATTATCGAACTTCTTAAATTGCAGGTAGTTTCGAGCTTCGCCGATAACGCGAGATTTTACAATTTTTAAGAAGAAATTTTTATCATTCGGATTCACAAATTCTTCGGCGTCCCTACATTCCCTTATAAATTCAGTTACCGATATGTTTTTCCCATTGAATTCTAGAAGGATTCGTGCTATTTCGTTAGATTTTTTGTAATTATTTTGCGACTTGTTTCTGACAACGGAATCATGAGAAACCGAACTACTTCTATCGTTAAAGAAAGCTGTCTGTCGCGGTGCTAATAATTCCCGGTTCGACATTCTATCGCTATTTCCGCTTAGATCTAATGCTTCTGATGATAACAACCCGTGTAAAGGATTACGGACTAAGTCTTTATTCGCGTTTACTACTACTGTTAAACCGCCCGCAGCAGGCGTAGAACCGGAGGGTGCTACGCTGTTATTCGACATTTTTATTTTCCTTTTAGAAATTACGCGCACGCTCGCTCAGGTTACATAGCTCTAAATGCTAGTAGTTGTCCTCGGTGCCTCTGGTCGGGCGCTGGTGACTGATGGCTCGCTGGTAAATTAGGATTGGGGCAGAGGATCCGTGGCAGACGCTGTTGACTTGCGGGAAAATGTTAAAGGCCTTGACAATGTTTGCAGTGCGGGGCGGAGGGGGGCGTAGACAGGCAGTGAAGAGATCTCAAATGACGTCCTGAACGGAGTTGGTACTGTCGTACTGGTACGGATGATCGACGACTGGCAGCTGCCCTAGGATTTGCTTCGTCGGTGCCGCTCTCGTATCCAGGATCAGGGCTATTATCTCGTGAGTTCGGAGGAGCTCGGCGCCCGTCGATTGGCTGAGGATGTCTTCCTTGTCGCTGCCGTGGTCTCAGATGCCCAATAGGGTGTTCCGGCATTCGCCCCAGTTCCAAGGGAAACCACAGCTTAAAACCTTGGACAGAACACGATTCGCGCACTTCTCCGAAACTGTCCTTCTTCCTTGCAACTCTTTGAGCAATCCCACCGCTGTCACCAAAAATTTGTTACGACCCAAGTCGGGGTCTGAGAGCGGAAGGGCGCTTCTGCAATGGTCGCCGGGTTGACCAATTAGAATTTGGGAACGTTGCTCAATTAAGCGCTAAAGCGCACAAAGTTGCGAGAGGTTTAAATAAAACTCAAACTCAAGAGATTTAGAGTTTATTCCGTGTTTATTGAATTAGATATCACTTTAATTAATGTCTTTAACAATTCTTTCGTTAATGTGTTCGTGACTCGATATAAACTTTAACTGACAGTAAGATAAAGCCAGCTTGCGCGCGATGATGCAATAACCGTTAACAAATCGGATTTCGCGCACTGATGCAATACTTGTTACGAAGCTTTAAGAGTACTTGGTAACTCTCGACCAAAAGCTCAACGGCGCAACGTACACGGTAACAAAGACCAGACTGGTTGGCAGCCGACTGTTAGAGCTTCTGGGCGCAACATGCACAAGTGCAGCAGAGTACCAAGCGAGTTGGCAACGACCCAGGTCTGAAGCTACGAAGCGTCTCATGTGCTCGGTAGCGACTGACTCTGATGGCCCGGGGCTCTTCTTTTATATCCTGGACGCGGACCTTAAACCGTTGACGGGAGGGTATGGGAGGAGCCAGTTCATCTGGTGGCGAAAAGCTGAATCTTCTGGAAGTCTGTTCCGAGGCCTGTAGGTGCCTAGGAGGGCCGAGAGCTTCCCTCTCTTCTCTTAATCATGGCGAGCTTCGTGGTGGGGGAACACCTGTGGATGCTCAGATCCTGGCCGAAAATCCCTTCTTGACTTGCGGCGCTTGTGCCTACCTCTTGATTGGTTCCCCTCTGTAGGACGTTACGTTGTGATGTAGTAGCTCCCGGTTGGTAGTGGGGACAGTACGATGTAGAGGCTGTAGGGCGCCAAGTTACCTCAGAGGCCTTCCCCACTCTAAGGTAGAAAGAGTGGAGAGAGTGGCGGTGGAGGAGCGTCAGATCTGAAAATAGGGTCGAGAGCGCTGAGCGGCGAATGACAGTTGGCGGCGGAAAGGGGTTACTAGTCTCTGATTGGCTGCTACTCTGCCAGCCGTTACGCTTGTAGCCCCTCGAGTTGGTTGCGTCATGGACCCACGAGCTGATGCAACGTTGCCCAACGAATTCCAAGAGTTGTTGACTGTTGATGACTCATAGCTCGTTCCTTGCCATGTTCAACCATCGTGCATTCCAGAGGCCCTTCGCCAAGGCCCATCTCTGAATTGTTTGTGCTCTGCTGAGCCATTAGCTAATGGATTCCGGGAATTTATTGTCCATTGGTTGTCGTTGCTCTGGCTAATGGATTTCGGGAACTAATTGACCGTTTATTGTCGTCGTGCTGGCTGTCCTCCTATAAATAGAGCTTTACCCTGCCTGAGCGAGATTTTCTCTAGCTATTATTATTATTACAGTTCGTCTCGTAATTATTATTTATTATCAGAATAGTTATTGATTTAACCGCAGATTGCTACTGTTATTTGGTTTTATTGTCAATCTCAATTGTTCATTAACGCGTTGACCTTGCTATTGTTTAAATTAAATTATACGGTCGCAATTATTAATCGTTAAAGGTAATTAGTTAAGAAATTCAGTATCGCTTGTTTATCATCAATTTCTATTCGAGTTATCGTCAATTACTTGTTTATAACTTGGTTAATTAACTAAACAATGTATAGATTAATCTTTGGTATTTATTTAAATTATCTTATTATTTATTTGTGGGAATGTTCCGGAATCATTGTAGGGTGACCCTAAATGCAACGATACTCGTTCGCGTGAACGCAGTTCATAACAATATATATATATATATATAAAATAACGAGATGCTTTATATTGTTATACTATGTTGTACAAAAAGTTTCATGTAAAAAGATGTTCTCATTTTAGAGATATTAAATAGTGAAAAATTTTATGTCTCGTTTCCGATTCTAAAATTTCTTCATGTTTTTCCATTCGATCCGACTTCCGGTTATATATATATATATATATATATATATATATATATATATATATATATATATATATATATATATACACGGTGACCCATTTTAATCGCTACACCCAGATTTTTCGGATCCTAAGACAGATAGGAAAAAATGACTCAGACAAAAGTTGTAGGGGACGAAGGGGGCCAAACGATGGTCCTAACAGCTTTGACCTTGAACTTGACCTTCAAGGTTATTTCAAGGTCAAGTGGTTTTTTTTAACAGGAACACCTATTTTTGACCCCGGATTCGGAAAGAGCGAGAAATTTTACGTTCAAAATCATATTGAGACATTTTTTTTCAAGGTCATTTCAAGGTCATTTCAAGGCCTAATGAAGGTCGAACTCCGAATACTCCATTTTAAGTCGTTTTTTCCATGAGTCACAGGCTTAAGTGGTTCAAACTGATCGTAGGTTTAATAGGGAAACCCACACACCCAAAACTTTCACATCCTAGTAAACAAATATCAAACTTGCACATCCGAACCCCATGCTCTTCATAGCCTCACATGCTAAACTGTTACACCAGACATCCCCCAGTCCCACACATCTCTACCCCATGTCTGATGTTTGTTTAACGGAAACTTCAAGATCATTAAAGCTTCTGTTGTAAATGTGTCAACCTTACGTTTAGCGCTACCCAGAAACAACGACGTGGACGTAGTAAGGATTGTTTCCTTTGGGGTGCTTGATTAAAGTGAGTCCCCTTGCCTCTCACTGTTCAGGGTGCTTGATTTAAGTGAGTCCCTTCGCCTCTCACTGATCGGGGTGCTTGATTAAAGTGAGTCCCCTTGCCTCTCACTGTTCAGGGTGCTTGATTTAAGTGAGTCCCTTCGCCTCTCACTGATCGGGGTGCTTGATTAAAGTGAGTCCCCTTGCCTCTCACTGTTCAGGGTGCTTGATTTAAGTGAGTCCCTTCGCCTCTCACTGATCGGGGTGCTTGATTAAAGTGAGTCCCCTTGCCTCTCACTGTTCAGGGTGCTTGATTTAAGTGAGTCCCTTCGCCTCTCACTTATGTGTTTATCTAACCTCGAAGAAAATGTTCGAAATTACGACCATTTGCTTCCAGGCACATAGTCAAACGCCTTTGGAAGTGGCGAACGGTGTTTAGCAAAGTTTGCCTTGGAATGGCAGCGCATGCTCGACGAATTCTGTCCATCATGTCTACTCTTGTGGTGGGCCTTTCCTCAAAAACGGCATTTTTTAAATACCCCCATAAGTAAAAATCTGGTGATGTAAGATCTGGTGAGCAAGCAGGCCATTCAACCGGACCACCTCGACCAATCCATCTGTTACCATACTGCTCATTCAAAAAAGTCCTGACAATTCGAGCGAAATGTGGTGTTGCGCCGTCCTGCTGGAGCCACATTCTTCGTCGCGTTTCTAAGTCAACATCTTCCATCAATACAGGTAGTTCATCTCTTATTAGCGTTAAGTACGTGTGTTGATTAACATTTTCTTCGAAAAAATAAGGGCCAATCACACATCCATTAATAGTCCCACACCATACCATAATACTCCATCGTCTTTGATGGTTTACAGTTCTGACCCAATGAGGATTAACATCAGACCAGTAATGACAATTATGTCTATTCAATTCCCCATCACTTTGAAATTTTACCTCATCAGAAAAAAGAACAAAATTAAAAAAGTCTGGATCATTTTCTATCATTTGTAAAGCCCATTGGCAAAACACAATACGCTGTTGAAAATGAGCAAACTGTAGCTCTTGGACCAGAGTAATATGATACGCATGATATCTAAGCACCTTCATAATTCTTAAAAATGTACTTTTTGGAAGACCGATTTCCCTTTCGATTCGACGAGCGCTTATCTGTGGGTCAAGATGAATTATTGCCAGAATAGTCACAACCCGATTATCATTTTCATCATATTGATGGCGCCTACGTTGACGAACCATGTGTCCACCACGAGCTCTTTGAGTTAAACGTCTGATAGCCATAGCATCAGGGTGTCGTCTGTCTGGACAGCGTTCAGCATAAATTCTTGCCGCAGCACGATAATTACTTCGGCTTTCTCCTAAAGCCAACATCATGTCAACGATCTCGTTGGGTGGATAGTCAGCTATTTCAGAGCCAGCTATTAATTACTATTAAATTTGAATAGTGAAATGGTATAAAAAATATTAATAATTATAATATTTGCCCGTATACGGTCGCGACCAAAAAAGAAAAATGTTCCTAAATTATGGTATCTTCATTTGACTAAGTGTATTTGCCAAAAGTACTCCGATTGTCACACTTTTGTAATTGTAAGTTTTATAATAAAGTAATGATCATTAAATTATTTCTAATTTGAACTGCACATAATACTAAAACTTGCTTTTATTTTACATATTGTGAATTATTGCCGTTCAAACTTGAGAAATACTAATATTGATAATGTAATCATTAAAGGCACATTTACAAATAATTTCTGTTCCGTCAAGATTTTTGTACAAAAAAGAAATGTTGTATCTTTATTCTTTTGAAAGTTATGAGTAAATTAAAGATATGAGCTGTAAAAAAATTTCATTGTTTAAAAAGAAAAGTCATAACAATATTAGTATTTCTCAAGTTTGAACGGCAATAATTCACAATATTTAAAATAAAAGCAAGTTTTAGTATTATGTGCAGTTCAAATTAGAAATAATTTAATGATTATTACTTTATTATAAAACTTACAATTACAAAAGTGTGACAATCGGAGTACTTTTGGCAAATACACTTAGTCAGATAAAGTTACCATAATTTAGGAACATTTTTCTTTTTTGGTCGCGACCGTATACGGGCAAATATTATAATTATTAATATTTTTTATACCATTTCACTATTCAAATTTAATAGTAATTAATAGCTGGCTCTGAAATAGCTGACTATCCACCCAACGAGATCGTTGACATGATGTTGGCTTTAGGAGAATGCCGAAGTAATTATCGTGCTGCGGCAAGAATTTATGCTGAACGCTGTCCAGACAGACGACACCCTGATGCTATGGCTATCAGACGTTTAACTCAAAGAGCTCGTGGTGGACACATGGTTCGTCAACGTAGGCGCCATCAATATGATGAAAATGATAATCGGGTTGTGACTATTCTGGCAATAATTCATCTTGACCCACAGATAAGCGCTCGTCGAATCGAAAGGGAAATCGGTCTTCCAAAAAGTACATTTTTAAGAATTATGAAGGTGCTTAGATATCATGCGTATCATATTACTCTGGTCCAAGAGCTACAGTTTGCTCATTTTCAACAGCGTATTGTGTTTTGCCAATGGGCTTTACAAATGATAGAAAATGATCCAGACCTTTTTAATTTGTTCTTTTTTCTGATGAGGTAAAATTTCAAAGTGATGGGGAATTGAATAGACATAATTGTCATTACTGGTCTGATGTTAATCCTCATTGGGTCAGAACTGTAAACCATCAAAGACGATGGAGTATTATGGTATGGTGTGGGATTATTAATGGATGTGTGATTGGCCCTTATTTTTTCGAAGAAAATGTTAATCAACACACGTACTTAACGCTAATAAGAGATGAACTACCTGTATTGATGGAAGATGTTGACTTAGAAACGCGACGAAGAATGTGGCTCCAGCAGGACGGCGCAACACCACATTTCGCTCGAATTGTCAGGACTTTTTTGAATGAGCAGTATGGTAACAGATGGATTGGTCGAGGTGGTCCGGTTGAATGGCCTGCTTGCTCACCAGATCTTACATCACCAGATTTTTACTTATGGGGGTATTTAAAAATGCCGTTTTTGAGGAAAGGCCCACCACAAGAGTAGACATGATGGACAGAATTCGTCGAGCATGCGCTGCCATTCCAAGGCAAACTTTGCTAAACACCGTTCGCCACTTCCAAAGGCGTTTGACTATGTGCCTGGAAGCAAATGGTCGTAATTTCGAACATTTTCTTCGAGGTTAGATAAACACATAAGTGAGAGGCGAAGGGACTCACTTAAATCAAGCACCCTGAACAGTGAGAGGCAAGGGGACTCACTTTAATCAAGCACCCCGATCAGTGAGAGGCGAAGGGACTCACTTAAATCAAGCACCCTGAACAGTGAGAGGCAAGGGGACTCACTTTAATCAAGCACCCCGATCAGTGAGAGGCGAAGGGACTCACTTAAATCAAGCACCCTGAACAGTGAGAGGCAAGGGGACTCACTTTAATCAAGCACCCCAAAGGAAACAATCCTTACTACGTCCACGTCGTTGTTTCTGGGTAGCGCTAAACGTAAGGTTGACACATTTACAACAGAAGCTTTAATGATCTTGAAGTTTCCGTTAAACAAACATCAGACATGGGGTAGAGATGTGTGGGACTGGGGGATGTCTGGTGTAACAGTTTAGCATGTGAGGCTATGAAGAGCATGGGGTTCGGATGTGCAAGTTTGATATTTGTTTACTAGGATGTGAAAGTTTTGGGTGTGTGGGTTTCCCTATTAAACCTACGATCAGTTTGAACCACTTAAGCCTGTGACTCATGGAAAAAACGACTTAAAATGGAGTATTCGGAGTTCGACCTTCATTTGGCCTTGAAATGACCTTGAAATGACCTTGAAAAAAAATGTCTCAATATGATTTTGAACGTAAAATTTCCCGCTCTTTCCGAATCCGGGGTCAAAAATAGGTGTTCCTATTAAAAAAAACCACTTGACCTTGAAATAACCTTGAAGGTCAAGTTCAAGGTCAAAGCTGTTAGGACCATCGTTTGGCCCCCTTCGTCCCCTACAACTTTTGTCTGAGTCATTTTTTCCTATCTGTCTTAGGATCCGAAAAATCTGGGTGTAGCGATTAAAATGGGTCACCGTGTATATATATATATATATATATATATATATATATAACCGGAAGTCGGATCGAATGGAAAAACATGAAGAAATTTTAGAATCGGAAACGAGACATAAAATTTTTCACTATTTAATATCTCTAAAATGAGAACATCTTTTTACATGAAACTTTTTGTACAACATAGTATAACAATATAAAGCATCTTGTTATTTTATTTGAGTTAATATAAAAGCGTTGAAAATTGCAGGAAATATTTCAATTTCTCGGCCGCCCATTTCAAAGTATATGTAGTGCGGACGTCCCTCAGGCTCTTTCTACATTGGACAGCTACTTGCCTTCGGAGTGCTCTCGCGCTTCTTGATAATTTTTCTTCTCGGTTAACCTCTTGTAGATCTTGTGTTGAATCTTTTTTTTCTATAAGATTTATTGATCCTAAATTTAAAATCTCATCTTCGTCTATGTCAAAGTCTTATATTGGACTCAAAGTACGAAAGAAGTATTATGTTTTGAAGTAAGTTTTTCAAAATAAGAAAAGAAAATTGTGATTTTCATAGATCGTCTATCTAGTTGAAAAAATTATATTGATAATAAAAATGTTGTGATTATTAAAAAATGACATCTAATCAGTGTTTTGTGTAATAAATAAAATAAAATACCGGTATGATATAATGCATGAAGTGCACATATAATTCAAATGTTATAAGTAACAAAGAACATACCCACATAGCATGAAAGTTTACTAGAAACTTCCTGGAAGCTTTCATGAAAGTTTCGTATACTTCAGGAAAGCTTCCACGAAAGCTTCCTGAAAGTACCCAATGTCTGGGTCAAATTCATGACAAAAAGCTTCCTCGGTAGATTTCAGGAATGTTTCAGACACTTTTCACGAAGCTTTCGGAAACTTTCTAGGAACTTTTCAGGAACCTTTCGAAAACTTTCTAGGAACTTTTCAGGAACCTTTCGAAAAGTTCCTGGAAGCTTCATGTAGGCTGTGGGAATCTTCCAGTAGTCTTCCGCGAAAGATTACAGAAAGCTTAAAAAAATACTTCCTACAAGACTTCAGAATCGATTTATGTCAGTTTGAGAACGGAAGCTTCCAGAAAGGTTCCATGAAAGCTTCCCGGCAGTACATAATGTCTCGGTCAAATTCATGACGAGAAGCTTCCTTGAAAGATTTCAGGAACTGTGTAAGAATCCTTTCAGGAACCTTTCAGGAACTTAAGGGAGCCTCCGAAAAAATTACTGTACGTTTCATGTAGGATGTAGGAATCTTCCAGGAAAGATTCAGGAATCTTTCGAAAAAGTTACTGAAAGTTTCAAGTAGACTATCGGAATCATCCAGTAAGCTTTCAGTTAGCTTTCAAATAAGTTACTGGAAGCTTCAGGTAGTCTGTGGGAACCTTCCAGGAAACTTTCAGGAATCTTTCGAAAAAGTTACCGAAAGTTTCAAGTAGACTTTCGGAACTTTCCAGTAAGCTTTCAGTTAGCTTTCAAATATAGTTCTGGAAGTTTCAGGTAGTCTGTGGGAACCTTCCAATAAGCTTTTAGGAAGATTTTTCCAAGTTCTTGAAAGAGTAACTTAAAGCTATAAATATTAGAAATTCTCTATAAGTATTAACAATTCGCACATATTCTTTAGAACTTATTTTTATCTATATTAACCGCCATTTTATAATCGCAGAAAAAATTTCACATAAAATTTTTTGACCTGACCGGGAATCCAACCCACGATCCTTGGGTTACTACGCATGCATGCTATCCGTTACGCTATCGCTCGCTTGAAGGAGTTCGGACAGTTACATCTAAATAAGTTACACTTTTCACGATTTTTTAATTGTTATTATTTTGATTATTTTATTTAAAATATTAATGCATTTCAAAAATTATATATTTTATGCGGTAAATTAAAAAATTTTAGTGTCGGAATTATTACTCTGAATAAACATGTTTTTATATTTGGCATTTCATTATGTTGATTAAATAATGTATGAAAATTCTAATTGAATGGTTTAAAAAAATTCTTATTGTTAGTATAGTATTTATATATTCGGTTGGCCTAATAATTGTGTTTTTCCAAAAAATTGTTTAGAAATTTTTTAATTAAAAAAAATTGTAATGTCGATAAGTAGGAATCTGCTTTTTGTCATTTTCATGCAATTTTTCAACGAGTATATCTTATGATAGTATGAATAGAATCGCTCAAAAAATTTTGAGTATAGTATTTATATATAGGAAGGACGTCAAAATTGTGTTTTTCTAAATGAATGTTTGAAAGTTAATTTATCAAATAATGAAATTGGGTTCATTTTAGACTCCAGGTAGACCATTCAAGTTGAAGATTTGATAAGCTATAATAAAAAAACCACTGCCAATTCATTGGCACGTAGCTTCCTCAAACTTAATTTACTGATTCCTTTAATTAATTTTTAATTCCAATATTTAAAGTTTAATACTTGAGAAAGACAGAAATAACAAAACTCCAACATAATTTATTCAAATCTTTATAGATTATACATTTCCACAAAATTTCACATACATAAAATATATATCACAATTGCCTATAAATTTGCCACTGATATTTAGAGCTCTGTGTATTTGAATGTAATTTATAGCATTCGAAACATAATTAAATTACCTATATTTTCTAAAAAAAATTAATTTTCTAGCTATCACGGTTCTTTTGTTATTAACAGAAATGTAAATATTTAAACATTAAAAAAAAATGAGTTTTGGATGTTCAACTATTACGATAGTAAAATTGTCTTATTCGCTTCAAAATTCATTGTACAGGCATATTATTGATAGTTCTCGGCAGAGTTTTTTTGGCAAAATGATTGATTCATAATTTTCATAGATATTATAAACTAAATTAATCTTTTTATGAATTAAATTTAATTTAATTATAAACGAAATTAAAAAAATTATAAATTAATCCTCAAGAAATAGATTTTAAAAATGTCTAGAAAAATTTTAACCTCAAATATCTCTGAAATTTATGAACCAATCACTTTGCCAAAAGAACTCATCCGAGAACTATCAATAATATACCTCTACAATGAATTTTGAAGTGAATAAGACAATTTTACTCTTGTAATAGTTGAACATATAAAACTCTTTTTTTTTCGTATACTATATTCAGAATTTTCTTAGCGATTCTATTAGTCGTATCATGAGATATGCGGATATCCCCAGAACTGTTAATTTTCACGTTACGGCAACTTTATAAATCTTTTTAATAAGAAATATATACTTTCAGCAAAGTAAATAGGTAAAAATAAATGTTTTTTAAATGTTTCATGTATGAAAAAATCGTTCCAGTTACGTATAAAGCGTAAGTAGAGAAACCTAATTTCAGAGATGTGCCTACAATACATTTGAAATCTAGAATCAAAAAAGTTGTATCAGTCATTTCTCAAAAATAAAAATTTTCATAGTAATTCTGTTCCATACCTTTAAGGGGGTCCGAAAGTCAATTAAAAATTCAAATTTCGCGCCACAATATAGCAGACGAAAAAATAAATAATTTGCCTATAACAAATAGTAAAAACAATATTACGGAAAACCAGGACTGCATTGCCCTCCGTT
Organism: Torymus aiolomorphi; assembly: GCA_036365515.1. Taxonomy (NCBI): domain Eukaryota; kingdom Metazoa; phylum Arthropoda; class Insecta; order Hymenoptera; family Torymidae; genus Torymus; species Torymus aiolomorphi. The sequence continues at coordinate 33,659,596 of CM070874.1, forward strand.
ATATTATTATCTATCATTTTACAAAGTTTGAAGTTTCTATATAAATATTTCGCTGAATGGCATTTGAATAATATCTCAAAATCAAGTAATTCAAATGCCATTCAGCGAAATATTTATATAGAAACTTCAAATTTTGTTAAATGATAGATAATAATGTAACGGAGGGCAATGCAGTCCTGGTTTTCCGTAATATTGTTTTTACTATTTGTTATGGGCAAATTACTTATTTTTTCGTCTGCTATATTGCGGCGCGAAATTTGAATTTTTAATTGACTTTCGGACCCCCTTAACATAAAGAATTTTCTTAATATGGCTATCAGATTTCATTCTTTATTAAAAATAAAATCATTTGATTTGTTGCACGTGGGTGTGCCACGCATTGTTTAAAAGTCATGCGTCTTTAAAAAATTACTTCTCAAGTATTAACTCATTAAGAAAAAAAAAAAATAGATTTTTGATAAGCACACGCTGAATTTTGAATTTTATATTTCAAAAGTCATTGTAATCACTAACTTAATATTTTAGAAAAACGTAGTTAAATTGTCAAAATGATATATTTAAAATTTAATACAATTTTAATAGGATTAAGCCAAATAAGTTCGTTATTTATATTATAAAAAAAAATTTTTGATAAGTATATAAGTATATATAAGTACGAGTACGTAAAATGGAATTATGTTGCTTTCATTTAAAAAAAAAAACTAAAAAACGAGTAAAGCAAGCTTTGAATAGACAATTAAGTGCTCGAACAAAAAAATTATGTTTTTTTTTTAAACACTGAACATTAAAAGTTCTAGAGATATTCTCATATACTCGGCGAAAAATTGCATGAAAATGACAAAAATGAAGATTCCTACTTATCGATATTACAATTCAAGAAACGTTTGTGAAACATTTGTGAAATATTCCGAGAATTGATAAGGCGATACATTACGGAAATATTGCAGAGACATTTCATTTAATTATAATATTTGACTAATAATGACGTAATATTCAACATTATATTGAAGAACTATTTCTCTATAATTCTATAAATGTTTTTTAATTATTTCGGAAGACTCCCGAGAAATGACATAAGCGATACATTGCGGAAATCTTAAAAATAAATATTGCATGATATATTTCACTAAAAGCGACGTAAACTTCTCCATCAAATCGAAAAATTATTGATTAGTAAATTAAGAAACGTTTTTAAAATATTCCAACAATATTACCTGAAACGATAAGGCGATACATTGCAGAAATGTTACGAAGAAACCATTCATAAAATATTATGCCTCCAAACTTTAATTGTATATTATAACCTCCAAATTTTTGTATTGTAGCAATAAACAAACAAATACAATCCAAGTTTCAATAAATAATATTGAATAAATTTGCTGTTATTTATTGCATAAGCATTGTTCGTAAAAGAATTAATAAAGTCAAAGAATAGTGGATAAATATTTATTTTTTATTATTAGTCAACGTAATATAGATAGATTTAAATACATCCGAACGTATTGAGCTTCAATCATAGAATGAATTTTTTGTGTTCTTTTTTTGTTATGTTTAAAGTCAAACGGTTGCTATGGTAACACTTTAAAAGAATGTCTCAGCCGACCAGAACGTCTACAAGAGCGCCTCTTCGCGCCTGTCCCGTGGTCTCTCTTCATCAATTTCAAAAATTGGTTAAGAGACAGCTGTGGCCCCGAATGAAAATTCGTGCACGCGGACGGTAACTCGTAATTTGAGACCAAGACAGAGTTTTGAAGAAATTATTTAAAAGAAAATCTCTAATTATTTATGTATATATATGTGTGTATAAAAGTGAATTTCAATACGAACGGATTTACAAATTGGTTTCGTAACAGGCATAATATAATAAAGGCAAAGGAAGAGCGCGCGCAGCGCGCCTGAACTTTCTCGATTTTCAAAATAAGATGATTATCAGACGATCTATGAATCTATGAAGTTTCCAAGTTGGAACCTTCCGCGAAACTTCCAGTGCTGATCTTCTGTAAACTTTTATGTAAGCTTTCAAGTTGCATTTTACCGCAGCACTTTTGGAATCTTCTTGTCAGCCTTCCCTAAAACTTGCTAATAGCTTCTTAGGAATGTTACTTTGGAACCCTTTTGAAAGCTTCCATTATATCCTTAAGCCAGCTATTTTTTATATTATGTTAGGAACCCTGCTTGAAATACTTCCTGGAGTCTTACATCAAAATTTTCCTCAAGGTTGAATTGGAACTTCCATAGGAAGCTTCCTGGACTGTATTTCAAAAACTTCCCGCAATCTTTACATGTAATTTAACTTTCGATCTTCCTACAAGCTTTATGTTAGCTTCCAAGAGCCTTCCGCGAATCATCCAGTGCCAATTTCAGTAATGGTTTATGTAAACTTCGTGAAAACATTCTCGTAAGTATTGAGTAACATTTCACCGCAGCACTTTTGGAACCTTTCTGTTAGTCTTTCCTAACGCTTTCGGCATGGAAGCTTCCTAAAAAGGTTACTCCTGAATCCACTCGGAAGCTTCCGGTATAACTTTAGACAAGTTGCTTTATTGTATGTCAGGTATCCTGCTTGAATACTTCCTAGAATTTTCAATGAAAGCTTTCCTCAAGGTAGAATTGGAACTTCCATGGGAAGCTTCCTGGAATGTATTTCAAAAGCTTCCCGTAATATTTATACATAATTTAAGTTTTGTTCTTCCTAGAAGCTTTATGTTAGCTTCCAAGAGCCTTCAGCGATGCTTCCAGTGCTCATTTCAGTAATCGTTTATGTAAGCTTCATGGAAGATTTCTCGTAAATTTTGAGTAACATTTCACCGTAGCACTTTTGGAACCTTTCTGTTAGTCTTCCCTAACGATTTCTGGAAGCTTCCTAAAAAGTTTACTCTAGAATCTAGCCGAAAGCTTCCGTTATAACTTTAGGCTAGTGGCTTTATGTATACGTCAGGAGCCTTGCTTGAATACTTCCTAGAATCTTCCATGAAAGCTTTCCTCAAGTTTTAATTGGAACTTCCAGAGGAAGCTATCTGGAATATATTTCAAAAGCTTCACGTAATCTTCATATGTAATTTAACTTTTATTCTTCCTAGAAGCTTTATGCTAGCTTCTAACAGCCTCCCGCGAAGCTTTCAGTGCTCATTTCAGTAATCGTTTATGTAAGCTTCGTGGAAGCTTACTCATAAGTATTGAGTAACATTTCATCGTAGCACTTTTGGAACCTTTCTGTTAGGCTTTCCTAACGCGTTCTGGAAGCTCCCTAAAAAGGTTACTTCGGAATCTAACCGGAAGCTTCCGTTATAACTTTAGGCCAGTGGCTTTATTTATATGTCTGGAACCTTGCTTGAATACTTCCTAGAATCTTCCATGAAAGCTTTCCTCAAGTTTTAATTGAAACTTCCAGAGGGAGCTTCCTGGAATGTATTTAAAAAGCTTCCCGTAATCTTTATATGTAATTTAACTTTTGTTATTCCTAGAAGCTTTATGTTAGCTTCTAAGAGCCTTCCACGAAAGCTTCCAGTACTCATTTTCGATAATCTTCTATGTAAGCTTTTTGGAAGTTTCCGTAGAGCTTCCATGTAATATTTCATAGTTAGGTATTTGAAACTTTTTCTGTTTCCTTCCTGGAATCTTTCTGAAAGCTTACTTAGAAATCTTCCAATGTAACCTTCCTGAAAGTTTCAGTTAGCTTCCTGAAACATTCTATTAACCTTCCACTGTAAGCTTCCTTGGAACTTTCTTCCGGCACCTTTCATGCTATGTGGGTAGTGATTAAAAAATTACATCTAATCAGTGTTTTGTGTAATATAAAAAAATAAAATACCGGTAAAATGTGTTGCATGGTAATTTTTAAACTACTACTTAAAATCAGTTTGAAATGTTTTGAAAATTGCACAAGTGTGTATTAATAAGTAATTACGTGTTATGAGATTCATCAACTTCATAATACACTTTTGCATAGAAGAAAATATTGCTGAGTAATACGCGAGGTTATAAATATACAATATAATTTTCAGTGTTTTGTGTAATAATAAATAAAATATAGTTCTGGTATGACGTGTTACATGAAGTGTTATAATTAATTTTAAAACTTCTATTAAAAATCAGTTTCAAATGTTTTGAGAATAGAACAAGTGTGTATTGAATAATTATGTGTTATGAGGTTCATAATCTTCATAATAAGCTTTTACATAGAAGAAAAATTGCTGAGTGACCTACGAGGTTATAAATATACAATATAATTTTCAGTGTTTTGTGTAATAAATAAAATAAAGTACTGGTATGATGTGTTACATGAAGTGTTTATAATTAAATTTTAAAACTTCTATTAAAAATCAGTTTCAAATGTTTTGAAAATAGAACAAGCGTGTATTAATAAATAATTACGCGTTATGAGGTTCATGCACTTCATAATAAGTTTTGGCATAGAAGAAAATATTGTTGAGTGACACGTGAGGATATAAATATACAATATAATTTATGATGCCGATTTGAAATATTGGTCTGAGCCTTGGTTTAAAAAGCATCTGTCATCTTTAAAAAACTTAGTCGATATCAGTGCTGTGCTGTTGTACATATTTATTCCCATGAACATGGGAATACTGAGAAAAGTAATAATGATGTGTTATTGTGAAAATTTCAACGAATAAAAGTGCTCAATTAATCTAACATATGATTTTCTCACCATGGGAGACGTCAAAATGTTTCAGAGTTCTTAGTAAATATTTTTCTAGACAAGATTCAGATAATAATTTCAAAAAGTTTTATCTATACAAGATTGTCAAGAAAGCATAGCAGACGACGTGCACGACAGCGAGAGAGACAGAACGACGCCCATGGTATAGTTTGTGCTCTCGCTGAGCAATAAACTGTAGTGCCCGAGGAGAACCCCCTTAAGTCGCTTGTTAAAAAAATTGAACGCCCCCCCCCCTCTCCCACTCTCTCTCTCTCGTCTACTCAACAACTGTATCCCTTAAGAAAAAAAACTGCTGTTTAAACTACTGGCTGAACTACTGTCTCAACTACTGGCTAAACTATTGGCTAAACTGCTGTTGAACCACTTGCCGTCAGTAGTATTTTCGGATACCCTTTTATGTGTTATTGGATAACTATAGTATAACCACTGATTTCCAGCAGTTAAACTATTTTTATTTGATATGTCTTTTCTATCCATTTGAACTACAGATTTACTACAGGTAAACTTTTGTATCCTTCCGTAATTTATTAAACTCTACTGAAACTAACGAGTAACTACATGCAAATATTTAAATTATTTAAATTCATTAAACTCTTGTTGAACTCCTGATCAACTACAGATAAACTATTTGATTTTTAATATTTATAGAGATCTAATTCAACTATTGACCAACTACAGCTTAACTATTGTATCTTTGCGTAATTTATTAAACTGTACTGCAACTACTGAGTAACTACAGGCAAATATTAAAATTATTTGAATTCATTAAACTGTTGTTGAACTACTGGTCAACTACAGATAAACTATTCTATTTTCAATATTTATAGAAAAAGGATTCAACTATTGAGCAACTACAGCTTAACTATTTTATCTTTGCGTAATTTATTAAACTGTACTGTAACTACTGAGTAACTAGAGGCAAATATTTAATAATTTATAGAATTGAGTTTTAACTGTAGTGAAACTACAGGTAAACTACTGTTTCTTTATGTAATATATTAAACTGTACTCAAACTACTGTGTAACAACAGAGAAATATTTCAATTTTTTTAAATTCATGAAACAAAAAAATCGAACATCTTAACTAAGGTTAAGTGATCGACAAAATACTTATTCGCTGAAAGAGATGACGTCTGTGGAACAGAGGCGGTTCCAGGTATCGGGATACCACGTCACCGTGTAATATCGTAGTGTTTAAGGGTGAGCAATTCGTGTCGCCGCTGTCGTTCTCATCGTTGCCGTACTCTTCTTTTCGTCGTCGTCAACTTCTTTTCAGCTCTAAGTTTTGACCTCGCTGTATAAAATTATCACCTAAAAACGTAATATTTCACAAAGAATTGTGTTCGTGATTGATAAAAATAATGGCGTTATTCGTAAATTTTAACTTATCTGACTAGTTTTTTAAAGTTGATCCACACGATTTCTCATAAAAAGATATTCATAACTGCGACAGCGGCAAGATGAAAATATTGTGACGTCCAAATATCGTAAAATTAGTTAAATATTTTCATTTTGAATAATATATATAGTTATATTTCTTACGGTTGCTTAGAGACAGATCGTATATAACCATTCATGTTGTTTGGACGTCACGATGTTTTCATCTTGCAGCTGTCGCGGTTATGAATATCTTTTTATGAGAAATCGTGTGGATCAACTTTAAAAAACTAGTCAGATAAGTTAAAATTTACGAATAACGCCATTATTTTTATCAATCGCGAACACAATTCTTTGTGGTTTTCAGGTGATAATTTTATACAGCAAGGTCAAAACTTAGAGCTGAAAAGAAGTTGACGACGACGAAAAAGAAGAGTACGGCGACGATGAGAACGACAGCGGCGACAGAAATTTTTCACCCTTAAAGACTACGATATTACACGGTGACGTGGTATCCCTATACCTGGAACCGCCTCTGTTCCAGACATCTCTGTTGACAGACGTCATCTCTTTCAGCGAATAAGTATTTTGTCGATCACTTAACCTTAGTTAAGATGTTCGATTTTTTTGTTTCATGAATTTAAAAAAATTGAAATATTTTTCTTAATTATTACATGTTTGCCTGTAGTTACTCAGTAGTTACAGTACAGTTTAATAAATTACACAAAGATAAAATAGTTAAGCTGTAGTTGCTCAATAGTTGAATCCTTTTCCTATAAATATTGAAAATAGAATAGTTTATCTGTAGTTGACCAGTAGTTCAACAACAGTTTAATGAATTCAAATAATTTTAATATTTGCCTGTAGTTACTCAGTAGTTGCAGTACAGTTTAATAAATTACACAAAGATACAATAGTTAAGCTGTAGTTGGTCAATAGTTGAATTAGATCTCTATAAATATTAAAAATCAAATAGTTTATCTGTAGTTGATCAGGAGTTCAACAAGAGTTTAATGAATTTAAATAATTTAAATATTTGCCTGTAGTTACTCAGTAGTTTCAGTAGAGTTTAATAAATTACGGAAGGATATAAAAGTTTACCTGTAGTAAATCTGTAGTTCAAATGGATAGAAAAGACATATCAAATAAAAATAGTTTAACTGCTGGAAATCAGTGGTTCTACTATAGTTATCCAATAACGCATAAAAGGGTATCCGAAAATACTACTGACGGCAAGTGGTTCAACAGCAGTTTAGCCAATAGTTTAGCCAGTAGTTGAGACAGTAGTTCAGCCAGTAGTTTAAACAGCAGTTTCTTTTCGTAAGGGTAAGGACCCCACAAAAAACTTTAAGAGCCTAAATATTTTTTTGAAACAGCCAACAAGACGTTCTGTACAAGAATAATATACTAACCAACTTTATTTTGAAAGATCTACAGAAGTCCTTAAAAAAACATTCAAATTTAAAAATTTGTGAATAACAATACTACCATTTAATAATGATATTATAAATATACTATAATAAACTCTCATAACGTTATCACACAATGTAATTATTATCATATGACTTTACAATTAACTGTATTGTTAATTAATCATCATACCTAAGAAAATACATATTTGATTATATTATTTAAAAAAATTATACAATCCCTAGCAGAAATAAAAAATGTTAATAAACTGTAAATAACTGTAAAAAACTGTAAAAAACTGTTAATAACTGTAAATAACTGTTAATAACTGTTTGAATTGAGACAGTAATAACAGTTATTTACAGTTATTTACAGATATTTACAGTTATTTACAGTTAGTTACAGTTTTTTACAGTTATTTACAGTTTTTTAAAAATAATACTGTAGAAATGAAGGTACTGATAAAAGTTATTAACAGTTATTAACAATTTTTTACACATATTTATAGTTATTTACAGTTATTTACAGATATTTACAGTTATTTACAGTTTTTTTGATAAAAATAAAGTTGTTATTATAGCGAAAAAAATTTATTGTGTATAACTAAATATCTGTAAATAACTGTAAATAACTGTAAATATCTGTAAAAAATTGTTAATAACTGTTAATAACTTTTATCAGTACCTTCATTTCTACAGAATTATTTTAAAAAAAATGTAAAAAACTGTAAAAAACTGTAAATAACTGTAAAAAACTGTAAATAACTGTAAATAACTATAAATATCTGTAAATAACTGTAAATCACTGTTATTACTGTCCCAATTCAAACATCTATTTACAGTTACTTACAATTATTTACAGTTTTTTACAGTTTTTTACAGAAACGATTTCCGCTAGGGATGTAATGATTTTATCGAGTTCCTTGAAGAAACATTCAAATTTAAAACTTTTGTGAATCACATAGCATGAAAGGTTCAAGGAAGAAAGTTCCAAGGAAGCTTACAGTGGAAGGTTAATGGAACCTTCCAGGAAGCTAACTGAAACTTTCAGGAAGGTTAGATTGGAAGATTTCTAAGTAAACGTCTAGAAAGATTCCAGGAAGGAAAAAGAAAAAGTTCCAAATACTTAACTATGAAATATTACATGGAAGCTCTACGGTAACTTCCAAAAAGTTTACATAGAAGATTATCGAAAATGAGTACTGGAAGCTTTCGCGGAAGGCTCTTGGAAGCTAACGTAAAGCTTCTAGGAAGAACAAAAGTTAAATTACATATAAAGATTACGGGAAGCTTTTTAAATACATTCCAGGAAGCTTCCTCTGGAAGTTCCAATTAAACCTTGAGAAAAGCTTTCATAGAAGATTCTAGGAAGTATTCAAGCAAGGTTTCTGACATATAAATAAAGCCACTGGCCTAAAGTTATACAGAAGCTTCCGGCTAGATTCCAGGGTAACTTTTTTAGGGAGCTTCCAGAACGCGTTAGGAAAGTCTAACAGAAAGGTTCCAAAAGTGCTACGGTGAAATGTTACTCAATACTTACGAGTAAGCTTCCACGAAGCTTACATAAACGATTACTGAAATGAGCACTGGAAGCTTCGCGGAAGGCTCTTGGAAACTAACATAACGCTTCTAGGAAGAATAAAAGTTAAATTACATATAAAGATTACGTGAAGCTTTTGAAATATATTCCAGGAAGCTTCCTCTAGAAGTTCCAATTAAAACTTGAGGAAAGCTTTCATGGAAGATTCTAGGAAGTGTTCAAGCAAGGTTCCTGACATATAAATAAAGCCACTGGCCTAAAGTTATAACGGAAGCTTCCGGCTAGATTCCGAAGTAACCTTTTTAGGGAGCTTCCAGAAAGCGTTAGGAAAGTCTAACAGAAAGGTTCCAAAAGTGCTACGGTGAAATGTTACTCAATACTTACGAGCAAGCTTCCACGAAGCTTACATAAACGATCACTGAAATGAGCACTGGAAGCTTCGCGGAAGGCTCTTGGAAGCTAGCATAAAGCTTCTAGAAAGAATAAAAGTTAAATTACATATGAAGATTAAGTGAAGCTTTTGAAATATATTTCAGGAAGTTTGCTCTGTAAGTTCCAATTAAAATTTGAGGAAAGTTTTCAAGGAAGATTCTAGGAAGTATTCAAGCAAGGCTCCTGACGTATGAATAAAGCCACTGGCCTAAACTTATAACGGAAGCTTCCTGCTAGATTCCGGAGTAACCTTTTTAGGAAGCTTCCAGAAACCGTTAGGGAAGACTAACAGAAAGGTTCAAAAAGTGCTACGGTGAAATGTTACTCAAAATTTACGAGAAAGTTTCCATGAACCTTACATAAACGATTACTGAAATGAACACTGGAAGCTTCGCAGAAGGCTGTTGAAACCTAACATAAAGGTTCTAGGAAGAAAAAAAGTTGAATTACATATAAAGATTGCGAGATCTTTTTGAAATACATTCCAGGAAGCTTCCCATGGAAGTTCCAATTCTGCCTTGAAGAAAGCTTTCATGGAAAATTCTAGGAAGTATTCAGGCAAGATACCTGACATACATTAAAGCAACTGGTCTAAAGTTATACCGGAAGCTTCCAAGTGGATTCAGGAGTAACCTTTTTAGGAAGCTTTCATGCCGAAAGCGTTAGAAAAGACTGACAGAAAGCTTCCAAAAGTGCTACGGTGAAATGTTACTCAAGACTTACGAGAATGTTTCCACGAAGTTTACATAAACCATTACTGAAATCGGCACTGGAAGATTCGCGGAAGGCTCTTGGAAGCTAACATAAAGCTTCTAGGAAGATCGAAAGTTAAATTACATGTGAAGATTGCGGGAAGTTTTTGAAATACAGTCCAGGAAGCTTGCTATGGAAGTTCCAATTGAACCTTGAGGAAAATTTTAATGGAAGACTCCAGGAAGTATTTCAAGCAGGGTTCCTAACATAATATAAAAAATAGCTGGCTTAAGGATATAATGGAAGCTTTCAAAAGGGTCCCAAAGTAACATTCCTAAGAAGCTATTAGCAAGTTTTAGGGAAGGCTGACAAGAAGGTTCCAAAAGTGCTGCGGTAAAATGCTACTTGAAATTTACGGGGAAGCTTTTAGAAAGCTTACATAAAAGTTTACAGAAGATCAGCACTGGAAATTTCGCGGAAGGTTCCAACTTGGAAGCTTCATAGATTCATAGATCGTCTGATAATCATCTTATTTTGAAAATCGAGAAAGTTCAGGCGCGCTGCGCGCGCTCTTCCTTTGCCTTTATTATATTATGCCTGTTACGAAACCAATTTGTAAATCCGTTCGTATTGAAATTCACTTTTATACACACATATATACATAAATAATTAGAGATTTTCTTTTAAATAATTTCTTCAAAACTTTGTCTTGGTCTCAAATTATAAGTTACCGACCGCGTGCACGAATTTTCATTCGGGGCTACAGCTGTCTCTTAACCAATTTTTTAAATTGATGAAGAGAGACCACGGGATATGCTTGTAGACGTTCTGGTCGGCTGAGACATTCTTTTAAAATGTTACCATAGCAACCGTTTGACTTTAAACATAACAAAAAAAGAACAAAAAAGATTCATTCTATGATTGGAGCTCAATACGTTCGGATGTATTTCAATCTGATTATATTACGTTGACTAATAATAAAAAATAAATATTTATCCACTATTCTTTGACTTTATTAATTCTTTTATGAACAATGCCTATGCAATAAATAACCGCAAATTTATTCAATATTATTTATTGAAACTTGGATTGTATTTGTTTGTTTATTGCTACAATACAAAAATTTGGAGGTTATAATATACAATTAAAGTTTGGAGGTAAAATATTTTGTGAAAGGTTTCTTCGTAATATTTCTGCAATGTATCGCCTTATCGTTTCAGGTAATATTGTTGGAATTTTTTAAAAACGATTCTTGTTTTACTAATAAATAATTTTTCGATTTGATGGGGAAGTTTACGTCGCTATTAGTGAAATATATCATGAAATATTTATCTTTATCTTTTCTCGGAATGCTTTCGAAATAATTAAAAAACATTTATAGAATTATGGAAAAATTGTTCTTCAATATAATGTTTAATATTACGTCATTATTAGTGAAATATTATAATTAAATGTCTCTGCAATATTTCCGTAATGTATCGCCTTATCAATTCTCGGAATATTTCACAGATGTTTCACAAACGTTTCTTGAATTGTAATATCGATAAGTAGGAATCTTCATTTTTGTCATTTACATGCATTTTTTTTGTTCGAGCACTTATCTATTCAAAGCTTGCTTTACTCGTTTTCAGTTTTCTTTTTTTAAATGAAAGCAACATAATTCCATTTTACGAGTATATCGAAAAATTTTTTTTTATAATATAAATGACGAACTTATTTGGCTTAATCCTATCAAAATTGAATTAAATTTTAAATATATCATTTTGACAATTTAACTACGTTTTTCTAAAATATTAAGTTAGTGATTACAATGACTTTTGGAATAAAAAATTCAAAATTCAGCGTGTGATTATCAAAAATCTATTTTTTTTTTTTTTCTTAATGAGTTAACGCTTGAGAAGTAATTTTCTGAAGACGCGTGACTTTTAAACAATGCGTGTCATACCCACGTGCAACAAATCAAATGATTTTATTTTTAATAAAGAATGAAATCTGATAGCCATATTAAGAAAATTCTTTATGTTAAAAGGTATGAAATAGAATTACTATGAAAATTTTTATTTTTGAGAAATGACTGATACAACTTTCTTGATTCTAGATTTCAAATGCATTGTAGGTACATCTCTGAAATTATGTTTTTCTACTTACGCTTTATACGTAACTGGTACGATTGTTTCATACATGGAATATTTAAAAAACATTTATTTTTACCTATTTACTTTGCTGAAAGTATATATTTCTTATTAAAAAGATCTAAGAAGTTCCCGTAAAGTGAAAATTAAAAGTTCTGGAGATATCCCCATATCTCATGATAGTACTAATAGAATCGCTAAGAAAATTCTGAATATAGTATTTATGTATAGAGAGGACGTGAAAATTGTGTTCTTCGAAAGGAATGTTTGAAAGTTAAATTATTAAATAATTAAATTGGGTTAATTTTGACTCCACCTGGCCAAAAAAGGAATATAATGAAAAATATACAGTAACATTTTGCTTCCTCATAGAGGAAGCTTTGTAATAGTAAAAAAAAAGTTTATGAGATAATGTGTTAGAAATGTTATTTAGTAAATTTGGAATCGAAATACACTATTTTAAGAAAATGTTCGTATGGATGTGTGTGTGTGTGTGTGTGTGTGTGTGTGTGTGTGTGTGTGTGTGTGTGTGTGTGTGTGTGTGTGTGTGTGTGTGTGTGTATGCCCGTATACGCTGATATCTCATGATCTACTCGACCAATTTTAACGGGAGAGTGATCATTTTTTTAGATTTTGCTTCCACAATTGGGGTCAATATTCTATTTTTGTAAAATTTAATTTTTTTCTTTATAGCCATTTTTTTAATTTCAAAATTTTTTTTTCGATTTTTTTAATATTTAGAACAAATATTGTTTATATATCATGAATTCTCTGTATGTAGGATAAAATTATCTACAATTTAAAAAAAAAAAGTCGGTACCTATATTTCGTCATAAGTTATTGATGAAAACGTAATTTTTTGTAAATAGCTTATATTTCGAAATTAAAAAAAGATATTAACATGAATATTTTTTTGGTTATAAAGGATATTAAGTACTACAACTTACTAAATTTTTAGGTTTTTTTATTCATTATTTTTTGAGAAAAAAAAATAATTTATAAAAAAAAGTGATTTTCATTGTCGTTCAATAACTATAGTAAAATTGGCTTAATCACTTTGAAATTCTTTGTAGGGGTAGATTTTGTACACCAATCGAGTGAGTTCTTTGGGTAAAAGGATTGATCCATAAATTTCGAAGATATTTGAGGTTAAAATTTTTTTCAATTTTTTTTTAAATCGTAATTTCTCGAGAACGGCTTTATATATCTAAATAGGGTGGGTGGTATTCAAAAGAGAATTAAATTACCTATATTTTCTAAAAAAATTAATTCTCTAGCTATCACGGTTCTGTTGTTATTAACAAAAACGTAAAAATTGAAAAATGAAAAAAATGAGTTTTATATGTTCAACTATTACAAGAGTAAAATTGTCTTATTCGCTTCAAAATTCATTGTAGAGGTATATTATTGATAGTTCTCGGATGAGTTCTTTTGGCAAAGTGATTGGTTCATAAATTTCAGAGATATTTGAGGTTAAAATTTTTCTAGACATTTTTAAAATCTATTTCTTGAGGATTAATTTATAATTTTTTTTTAATTTAGTTCATAATTAAATTAAATTTAATTCATAAAAAGATAATTTTAGTTTATAATATCTATGAAAATTATGAACCCATCATTTTGCCAAAAAAACTCTGCCGAGAACTATCAATAATATACCTGTACAATGAATTTTGAAGCGAATAAGACAATTTTACTATCGTAATAGTTGAACATCCAAAACTCATTTTTTTTTAATTTTTTAATTTTTACATTTCTGTTAATAACAAAAGAATCGTGATAGCTAAAAAATTAAATTTTTTTAGAAAATATAGGTAATTTAATTATGTTTCGAATGCTATAAATTACATTCAAATACACAGAGCTCTAAATATCAGTGGCAAATTTATAGGCAATTGTGATATATATTTTATGTATGTGAAATTTTGTGGAAATGTATAATCTATAAAGATTTGAATAAATTATGTTGGAGTTTTGTTATTTCTGTCTTTCTGAAGTATTAAACTTTAAATATTGGAATTAAAAATTAATTAAAGGAATCAGTAAATTAAGTTTGAGGAAGCTACGTGCCAATGAATTGGCAGCGGTTTTTTTATTATAGCTTATCAAATCTTCAACTTGAATGGTTTACCTGGAGTCTAAAATCAACCAAATTTCATTATTTGATAAATTAACTTTCAAACATTCATTTAGAAAAACACAATTTTGACGTCCTTCCTATATATAAATACTATACTCAGAATTTTTTGAGCGATTCTATTCGTACTATCATAAGATATACTCGTTGAAAAATTGCATGAAAATGACAAAAAGCAGATTCCTACTTATCGACATTACAATTTTTTTTAATTAAAAAATTTCTAAACAATTTTTTGGAAAAACACAATTATTAGGCCCACCGAATATATAAATACTATACTAAGAATTTTTTTAAACCATTCAATTAGAATTTTCATAAATTATTTAATCAACATAATGAAATGCCAAATATAAAAACATGTTTATTCAGAGTAATAATTCCGACACTATAATTTTTTAATTTACCACATTAAATATATAATTTTTGAAATGCATTAATATTTTAAATAAAATTCTCAAAATAATAACAATTAAATAATCGTGAAAAGTGTAACTTATTTAGATGAAAATGTCCGAACTCCTCCAAGCGAGCGATAGCGTAACGGATAGCATGCGTGCGCAGTAACCCAAGGATCGTGGGTTCGATTCCCGGTCAGGTCAAAAAATTTTATGTGAAATTTTTTCTGCGATTATAAAATGGCGATTAATATAGGTAGAAATAAGTTCTAAAGAATATGTGCGAATTGTTAATACTTATAGAGAATTTCTAATATTTATAGCTTTAAGTTACTCTTTCAAGAACTTGAAAAAAGCTTCCTAAAAGTTTACTGGAAGGTTCCCACAGACTACCTGAAACTTCCAGAACCATATTTGAAAGCTAACTGAAAGCTTACTGGAAAGTTCATAAAGCCTAGTTGAAACTTTCGGTAACTTTTTCGAAAGATTCCTGAAAGTTTCCTGGAAGGTTCCCACAGACTACCTGAAGCTTCCAGTAACTTATTTGAAAGCGAACTGAAAGCTTACTGGAAGATTCCGATAGTCTACTTGAAACTTTCAGTAAGTTTTTGAAAGATTCCTGAAAGTTTCCTGGAAGATTCCTACATCCTACATGAAACGTACAGTCATTTTTTCGGAGGCTCCCTTAAATTCCTGAAAGGTTCCTAAAATGATTCTTACACAGTTCCTGAAATCTTCCAAGGAAGCTTCTCGTCATGAATTTGACCTAGACATTATGAACTGCCGGGAAGCTTTCATGGAACCTTTCTGGAAGCTTCCATTCTCAAACTGACATAAATCGATTCTGAAATCTTGTAGAAAGTATTTTTTAAAGCTTTCCGTAATCTTTCCAGGAAGAGTACTGGAAGATTCCCACAGCCTACATGAAGCTTCCAGGAACTTTTTGAGAGCGACCTGAAAAGTTCCTAGAAAGTTTACGAAAGCTTCCTGAAAAGTGTCTGAAACAGTTCCTGCAATCTTCCGAGGAAGCTTTTTATCATGAATTTGACCCAGACATTAGGTACTTTCAGGAAGCTTTCGTGGAAGCGTTCCTGAAGCATATGAAACTTTCATCAAAGCTTCCAGGAAGTTTCTAGTAAGCTTTCATGCTATGTGGGAATAATAATATTAAAAATATACTATAATAAACTCTCATAACGTTACCAGACTCTGTAATTATTATTTTCTCTGAAAAAGTTGTGAAATCCATCTAAAAAACATTTTACAAAAGTTTAAACTGAGGCAAGTATTAGTCTCTCTCTCCCTCCCTCTCTCTCCCGCCCACCCTCTCTTACTCCCCGTCTCTTTTGCCCTCTCTCACCGTTCCTCTCTGTTCCTCCCTTCTCTCTCCCTTCTCTCTCCCTCTCTCTCAACATCTGTCAAACGGAGTACCAAAAACTTTAATGGGAGCTTAAATATTTTTTTAAATAATCAACATGTTTATTAAAAGCTAATTTTTAGTACGTTCTAACAACACAATTTGTCTAGTCCTTTTAATTCTTCTAGTCTCATCTATTCAATAAGCACTCTCTACAAATGGTAATAATTTTTTTCATGACTGTACAAATAATAACATTGTTAATGAAACACTTTCTACGAAAGTATCAAATAAGGCAAGTATAGAAATTTTTTCTTTATAATATACTTTCCCTCCCTCTCTTCCCCCGCTCACTCTCACCCACTATTGCTCGCCCTCTCTCATCCTCTATCGCTCTCTCTCTCAATATCCGTCAAACTCTGTACCAAAAACTTTAATGAGAGCTTAAATATTTTTTTTAATACAATCAACACGTTTTTAAAAAAAAATAATTTAAGTACGTTTTAACAACACAATTTTTGTCTAGACCTTTTATTTATTCGAATCTCATCTATTCAATAAGCACTCTGCAAATGGTAATAATTTTGTTCATGACTGTACCAATAATAATATTGTTAATATAAAACTTGCTACAAAAGTATAAAATAAGGCAAGTATAGACGTTTTTTCCGTATAATCTATAAAATAATAATATTTATGATTTTTTAAAAGAAATCAAATAAATACCAGTGAAAAAGTCTTTTACTTCTTTGAGTCATTGCATGCTGAACAAATTATATACATATAATTTGTTCAGCATACAATGACTCAAAGAAGTAAAAGACATTTTCACTGGTATTTATTTGATTTCTTTAAAAAAATCATAAATATTATTATTTTATAGATTATACAGAAAAAACGTCTATACTTGCCTTATTTTATACTTTCGTAGAAAGTTTTATATTAAAAATATTATTATTGGTACAGTCATGAAAAAAATTATTACCATTTGCAGAGTGCTTATTGAATAGATGAGATTCGAATAAATAAAAGGTCGAGACAAAAATTGTGTTGTTAAAACGTACTTAAATTATTTTTTTTAAAAAACGTGTTGATTGTATTAAAAAAATATTTAAGCTCTCATTAAAGTTTTTGGTAGAGAGTTTGACGGATATTGAGAGAGAGAGAGAAAGAGAGGAAGAGTGAGACGGGGGCAGAAACAGAGGGAGCGAGTGAGCGGGGGAAGAGAGGGAGGGAAAGTAGATTATAAAGAAAAAATTTCTATACTTGCCTTATTTTATACTTTCGTAGAAAGTTTTACATTAAGAATATTATTATTTGTACAGTCATGAAAAAAATTATTACCATTTGTAGAGATTGCTTATTGAATAGATGAGACTAGAAGAATTAAAAGGACTAGATAAATTGTGTTGTTAGAACGTACTAAAAATTAGCTTTTAATAAACATGTTGATTATTTAAAAAAATATATACACTCATTTTGCCTTTACAAAATTATGTAAATATATTTATAATCTGCCACTGATATTTGTGTTTGCATAATATTTTATTTGCTTTTTTTTATTAAGATGGTGTAAGAAATGATAAAATCAACAATCAACCATATTTTATTGAAAATAAAAAAAAAGGATGACGGAAATTGTAACGGACTGTTAAAAAAATCAAAATTAGAAGTATAATTTCAATTTTTATAATATGTACACAATTATTTATAGTATAGATACACAATTATTAAATAATAATATATTTATAATGTAAAAAATGGAGTTATATATGATTTTGAAAATGTGAGTAAGTTTATCTCAGGGTAGATAGACAATTTTTTAATTTTATATTATAAAATATTACTTTTTTTTATAATAATATAAGTGTCAAATAACAAATAATTTCAATAATAAGAAAAAAATATGCAATTTTTTAAATATTAATGAATTATTAAATCGTTGCAAAAAAAAGTATAATGAATAAACATATTTCATATTTATCAATGAGCGCGGGAGCGCTCCGGAGGCAAGTATAGAAGAAGCCTGAAGGAGCGACCTGTGCTACTTATACATTGAAATGGGTTTGCGAGAAATTCAATGCGCCTATATATGTATTAGATTTGTTTGAACTATATTAACATGTACTGTTAATCGAAAGCCATTTCATTGCTCTACTAAAAACGAAAGGTTTCATTTAAGAAGATTGTCCCGTTCAGAAGATTTAGGGATCTGAATATTTTTTATGTACTATTTCCGATTCTCCATATTCTTCAGTCAGCACAAACTATACATTTTTGTCCGACCGACTGGTAAAAGAGAGAAGAGAGAGAGAAGAGAGGGAGAGTGAGAGAGAGGGAAAGAGAGAAGAGCGATGGAGATAGTGAGAGAGAGAGATCCGTATTGTAACGTGGCAAATTGCCAGTTACCTATGAACGCGTTCCAAAGGAGATACGTGAAGACGAGTACGGCGGCCGCGTCGAGCTACGCTCGACACCCGAGCACACACATGCGCACGCCCATTCCTCCCCGCTGTCGTCACCGCGCACCCGTCCCTTCCCTCCTGTATCCAGCAGGCCAGGAGCGGCCGAACCAGCAGCAGCTACAGCAAGAGCAGCTGCAGCTGGAGCATCAGCGAGCTCGCTCTCCCAGGCCGCTGACAGGAGCAGCCGACGCGCAAGAGAGAGAGAGAGAGAGAGAGCGAGAAGCGCTGTGCCATAGCGCCGCCGGCCGTCCATGAGAGACGCCGCGCGCGAGCAGCAGGAGTCACGTGGACTGCTCGCTCGCGCCGCGGTGAAGAAGACGGTCGATCGGCGAACTGGAGGAGAGAGCAGAGCGAGCACGCCGGCCGGCATTTTCTTCATTCTGTCGCCTACCGCCGTGCCGCGTGCCGCAAGCAGGAGACCGAAACAGATTCGCGCGTGTGTGCCCAACGAGCGTCGTCGCCGAGAGAGAGTGAGAGCTGCAACGACGATCGTCGTCGAGGGCCCAGCTAAGGAAGCAGAAGGAGAGAGAGAACAAGAGCCCTGCAGCAGCGGAACCTCCTGGCCGAGGTTTGCCCCTTTTATTTCTAGTCCCCGTTGTTCCTCGCGTGGTGTGTGTGCGTGTCCGCCTCGGGAGTCGCGAGAGACTCCGAACTCGTGCCAGCTGCAGCTCGTGCTGTAGCTGTAGCTTAGATTAGCATTCGTTGCTCTCAGTGAAGCTAGCCGGCGAAGGCTTAAGATTTGGTGCAAGTGACGCGTGTACCTGACGCCCATACCGTTGTATTGTACATTTAATTTATAGTAATAAACTACTTAGAGTTTTACCCGGTTGTTCTGTGAATTTAGTAATTACCCGCGCACCTCTGCCCTGATCCCCAGCGGAGTGTGACAAGTGGCGCAGCCAACGTGGGACCACGGTAAAGGCCGTGGCAAAGTAGAAGGGATCCGCGTCGTGATTTCGCCATTGCGGAGCGCACACATAACCGGGAACCGCGGGGGAAAAGCGTTCTGGCGGCCATTTTTACATTACCGCGTGCAAGCGTTTATAGACGCCGTAACTTTATTAAATTTAGCCAGACGTTTACGAATAATTGGTGGATAATTGTGCTTCCAATAATAATTGCATTACTTTGAAAATTTTATTGCTATTTGTGCGTGATTCTGCGATTAAGAGTTAATGCGATACTCGCAAAATCACATCTTGCTACATCTTTAGCCACGCGGCACTTAAAGAATCTGCAACGTGCTCAGGTATTGTGAAGTTGAGAGTAACTTCCTGATCACGCGTGCAGGACAGAATCATTTCTTGTGTTCCGTTTTTTTTCTGATTTGACATTTTGGTCATTTTGATTCGGATTTCATTCCTTTTCCGTGGGAGAAAGGCCTCGCTTACGTTTCCTTTCCATACCTGCTTGAAATTCCCACGCCTTCGTTAAAAGACTTTTAGGAACGGTGAGGGGGGAATTTTGCTTCAGGAGTAATTTGGTTTTTGCGAGAGTACGAGAGATAGGTGCGTCATCGTCGCACGGGAATCTTTCATGTAACTCGACTGATTGGCTTGATTTTCTTTTTTTTTTGGTTTTGCCTTGCTGTGCTTGCTTTTAGATTATTTTTTTTTGTATTGCTATAATTTCTAGTTCATAACTTAATTAATTTAAAGTAAGTGGGTGGGGGAAAAGAAAATCAACGGAGCTACTCGGCCGAGGCTAACTGAGGAAAGATTAAAATGGAACACCACGATTGGAGTTGGGCTTCGCTGGGTGTCGACGAAAATGATTTTTTGAAACTCCGTGCAAGAAGTTCGATTTCTCGCACGCTGCGTTAAACGATGCGTGCAAAAATCTCACTTCTCGCACGTCGTATCAAAAAATACGGTTCGACACTTGTGTGAGAAGTTGATTTTCTCCTCGTGTGACCTTTTCACCCTCGCTTCGCTCGGGTGCAAACAGTCACACGAGGGGAACATCAAATCCTCGCACTAGTATCGAAATGTACTATTTTGAAACTCCGTGCGAGAAGTTCGATTTCTCGCACGCTGTGTTAAACGATGCGTGCAAAAATCTCACTTCTCGCACGTCGTGTCAAAAAATACGGTTCGACACTTGTGTGAGAAGTTGATTTTCTCCTCGTGTGACCTTTTCACCCTCGCTTCGCTCGGGTGCAAACAGTCACACGAGGGGAAAATCAAATCCTCGCACCCATATCGAAATGTACTATAATGTGCGTCGACCCGATAGCTGCAGCTGAAGCGCTGAAGAGATCAATTAATAAGTTAAACGACGGGGAAGTCGCGATGACTGCTCAGCGGTTCGGGCTGAATATTCGCTCAGACGCGATCATTTTGCGTAATAGGTTGGAGAGGCACGAGATGCAACGCCATTTTGGCGCAGACGCCGCGCCATGGGACCCGGCCAGAGACGAGCCGGCGGACGAGTCCACTTCTGCGCATAGTCCTTCGTTGTCGAGTAGGCATTCAATTGCACGTTTTTCGCCATCCAGGGTTCCAGTGCAGCCGGTGGAAGCTCCAGAGCATTCAGAAGCAGAGCCGCTCTCCACAGGCCAATGGATAGGCAGATTTCGTGATCCAATTTCGATGGAGGGGCCGTCGCAGACTTTTACGTCGAGGCTGCACATCGAAGTGAGTGAGCCGCCGCGTGCGGTCGCGCAGCCTACAGCTGGCCGCCATGTTGCTCCAGCAATACAGAGTTCTGATGCGCAGAGGCATGTTAGCACCGCCGCGCCGGAAGTGTTTCATGACACGAGGGAGTCAGCTCCTAATCCGCGTGCACAATCCACACGTTATCCTCTCGGTCCACTTCGTGCTCACGAGCATAGCACGTTCATGGAAAATAGTATGGATTTAACGAGTGTGGCTAGTGCGCTGAACGAGATTCCATTATCTGCGAGTGCAGGAGGGGCGGTGACGCTGTCGGACGGATTGTTCGATGGTACGTCGTTTTTGCCGCTTCCAGCGTTGCCGTCGCAGCAGATGAGAGATCCGGCTGCTCCGTCTACGAGGTATCCGGGGAGAGAATTCGGCATCGTTGCTTCTATAGTTGGTTCTCTGCCTTCGACTTGTATTCCTCAGCTTTCAGCTAATGTTGCTCTAGGGAATTTCGACGGCGTAGCAGAGCCTGCTGTCTACTTACAATGTCCAATGCCGCGAGTAACACCAGGCTATCAGGAGCCGCCGCTCATGTCCACAGCGTCGCTCGCCCAAAATTATTTTACAGCTGGAGCTTCACAAGCAGGGGGAGTTGGAGCACGAGTCGAGCCGGCGCGCACGTATTACAATCAGCCAGCGCCGTCACCGTCATTTCATTATCCGCCTGGGTATTTTCCGCAGCCTTACGTGTCTTCGCAGCCGCTGATGCCATATGCTCCAGTGTATCCTCTGTATCCGAGCAACGTTCCGCAAGCGCATTCGCATTTTTCGCCTGCATTTCTGCCACCTGTTGTGACAGGGCTTCATTCCGCTCCAATGCATATGGATGCAAGGTTGCAGACTCACCCGGGGAGATTCGATGTCTCTGCTTCTGGGATGAGTCAAGAGGCGTCATTTTTCGATCGTTCATCGCTGTATAAAGAGAAATGCACGACGGAGCTACTTTCTAAGTGGCATATTACGTTTAAAGGGGATAGGAAAAGGGATCCCGAAAGTTTCATTGCAGATCTAACGAAATGCAAAGAAACTTACAAGTTGACTCTCGAGGAAATAGTGAAAGCCTTGCCATCAGCTCTCGATGATGAGTCATGGCAATGGTTTCGCCGAGAGTATCAGTTCTGGAGGACATATGAAGAATTTGTGGACGCGTTTCGCCTGCAGTACAGCTTTGAAGTTGTGCAGGAGAGACTACGGAAGGAGCTCGAGGTGCGCACGCAAGGACCAAGTGAGAAGATTTCCACCTGTCTGCTGAAAGTGAGAGACCTACTGAATTAGCTAAAGCCGCCGCTTACGTTAGGAGAGCAGCTAGATCGGGTGTACCAGAAGCTTCATCCTTCGTATCGGCTGCGCATTGAGAGGAAAGATTTTGAAAATTTTCCGGAGTTACAGAAGCTAGGCAAACGAGAGGAACTGCGGAGAGCTCAGGAGAGGGCGTACAAGCTGCCACCTCCAATTGCGGATTCAGCTTTCCTTGCTTCAGCTTATACTCCTCCGAAGCAGCAGCGGCAGGTGAAACTAGCCTCAGTGGTTTCGAGCACGACGGAAGAAAACGAGCTGAAGCCATCCAGCTCTAGCAATCTAGCTCCGGTCGCAGCCACACAGACGGAAGGAGGAGAGAAGCAGCGATCGACGAGGGAACCGAAATTCAAGTCGACGGATGGACGGCAAGGAGAGAAGAAAGGTCGGAGACCAGACCCGCGCAGCAAGAGTAAAGGTCGACTCGGCGACAAGCCAGGAAATGCTCCAGCGAAGTCAGCGGAGCGAGAGCCTACGCAGGAACAACCGAAGATTGAAGTTGTTCCCCCAAAAGGGAAATTGGAGGACGTGCAGCGACGGAAAATGCGTGAGCCATGTTTCCGTTGCGGCCAAGCCGGACATTGGAAACGTGAGTCTATGAACGCTGCCGTCTGCCTAATACCACGGCGCGTAGATGCACCAAGTGCAATTCAACTACGGCGGCGGGAAACGAGTAAGAGGGGAAGTTAGCGGAGTCAACTCACCCCCTCCTACTTCAGACTCGACTCCTCCCACTTCTGATTCGGTCGGGGTTACTCCAGAAAACAGTTCCGCTGCAGCTATGAACCAGGGAGACAACCCTCAAGTTCTAGCTCCAGAATCGCTAATAATGAGAAGCGCTATCAGCAACGCCGAGCCAAGGTTATTCTTCAACATAGAATTAAATGGAAGAAAACTCTTAGGCATGCTCGACGATCGCTCCGTTCACTCGTATCTCGGCAAAGGCGTCAGCAAGGAATTTGCCGAGAAATTGGAACAGGAAGCAGCTTCAGTACGCGTAGCTGATGGAGGTGCAGTGAAGCTACAAGGAGTACTGAACCTGACGGTGAGCATTGATAATACAACATTGTCTATGCCTTTTCGTGTAGCAGATGAGCTTCGGTACGATTGTATTCTTGGAATCGACTTCAAGCGAGCGTTTAAGATGAAGATCGACTACGAGAATGATATATGGTGGACACCGAAGGGAGTAGTGCATCAGTTTTACCCTTACCGCCAAGATCCAACCAATTTTCCAGCTCTAGCCAGCATAGGAGGACTGAGTCGTGCTACAGCTGAACAGCAGGCCAAAATTGAAGCTATCAAGAAGGAACTAATTCCTCCAACGCCGGAGAAGCTAGGGTTAGCAAATGTCGCCCCGCATTTCATTGATATTCAAGGAAATAAACCCATTCGCCAAGCTCCTCGGAAGTATACTCCGAAGATGCTGCGGACGGCTTGGGCTGAAGTCGATAGAATGCTGGAGGAGGGAATAAACGAACCATCGAATAGTCCCTGGCGAAGTTGCCCGGTGTTAGTTCCAAAGTTGTATGATTTGTTCCGATTTTGCATAGACTATAGGCAAGTCAATAAGCATACCAAGTCTATCGCGTATCCATTGCGCAACATGGATGATATACTTGATAAGTTACGCTCCGCTAAGTATATTTCTAAGCTAGATTTAAGCCAGGCATACCACCAGATCCCGTTGGATCCGAAGTGCAGGGAGGTCACCGCATTTTCAGTACCAGGGCGAGGACTTTTCCACTTCATCCGGTTACCATATGGGCTGACAAATGCTCCAGCTGTGTTCCAGCGCATCATGGATAACCTAATCAAGGCTGCCTGAGAACCGTATGTGTTCGCCTATTTAGACGATGTCATTATCGTTTCGCCGACATTTGAAGAGCACGCAAAGTGGTTAGAGATGGTGCTCACGGCTTTAAAAGACGCCAACCTACAGATTAACCTCAAAAAGTCTGAGTTTTGTTGCGCGGAGGTTAAGTACTTAGGTTATATAGTTAACGAGGACGGACTGAAGGCTGATGAAGATAAAGTAAAGCCCATCCTCGAGTATCCAGCGCCCCTTAACATCAGGCAGCTGAGAAGATTTCTCGGCATGATTGGCTGGTACTCCAGATTCATAGCTCACCTAGCAGGGTATAAGGCACCGCTAACCAAGCTGCTGAGGAAGGATGTTCGGTGGCAGTGGCACGAGGAGCAACAGCAAGCGTTTGAGAAGCTGAAGCTCGCTCTGACGCAAGCTTCTGTGCTTGCAAGGCCAGATCTGTCGTTACCCTTCACTCTGCAAACAGATGCGAGTGATTATGCTATAGCTGGAGTACTCACGCAGGTATTTAATGGCGAGGAGCACCCTATCTATTTTGTGAGTAGGACTCTGTCGAAGGGAGAGAGGCATTATACAGTCACTAAGAAGGAGCGCCTCGCCGTCTTATGGTCCGTCGAGAGGCTGCGAGGTTATTTGCTCGGTGAGAAGTTTACGGTCATCACCGACCACCACAGCCTGTTGTGGTTAAATAACCTCAAAGACCCAGCTGGTCGATTAGCGAGATGGAATATGGCTCTGCAAATGTACAATATTGAATTTGTACACCGTAAGGGTACGTTGCATAAAGTTCCTGACGCGCTGTCGCATGCATGGGAAGGAACTTACGAGCTTGCAGCTATAGCTACTGTTACCGCTGAAGATCCGTGGTATCAAGGGAGAATTAGCAATATCGAGAAGAACCCGAGGAAATACCCGGATTGGAAGGTAGTAAATGGCTTGCTGTATGCGCATCGTCCGAATAAGACCGTAGATCCGTTACTGCCGGACATGGATGCGTGGAAGCTCGTCCTCCCGGAAGCAGATCGAGAAAAAGCTCTAGCTGAAGCTCACAACACTCCACAAGCAGGTCACTTAAGCGTGGAGAAGACCTTTGCGAGAGTGGCGACATATTATTATTGGCCCGGCTATTACCGAGACGTGTATTGGTACGTCGCTGCCTGCCAAGTATGTCAAGCTCACAAAAGCTCTCAGCAAGCTCCAGCTGGGCTGATGACGGAGAGAAACCTGGACGGCCCATGGGTTGTTATAGCAGCGGATATAATGGGCCCAAAACCTCCCTCGCGTACTGGTAACAGGTATGTAATTGTCTTTGAAGACCTGTTTACTAGATACGTTGAGCTGAAGGCGTTGAAGAAAGCAGATGCTAAATCAGTGCTAAAAGCCTTTGAGGAATTGATCGTAAATCGTTGGGGTTGCCCTCGGGTTTTGCTTACGGATAATGGCACAGAATTCTCTAACCGGATGGTTACTGAGAGGTTAGGTGAATATGGAATTCTACAATCCACGATTCCGCCCTACCATGCACAAGCAAACCCGGTGGAAAGAGTCAACCGTAATTTGCGACCAATGATCAACAGCTTTTTAGCTGAGGATCACCGAGATTGGGATTTGCACTTAAACGAATTGTGCTTCGCGTTAAATAGTGCTGTGCACTCGTCATTAGGGGTTTCTCCCGCGTTTCTTAATTTGGGGCGTAACCCTGTTCCCTCCACTTTACTCCGGAATCACATGGAAAATCCTATTCCTACCTCTCCTCCGGACGTGGATAAATGGAAGACTCGAGCCAGCCGATTGCCTGCCTTGCATGATTTTGTACGCAGACACATGGATAAAGCTGTAGCAAGGCAAGCGCGAAATTACAATAAAAATCGACGAGAAGTCCTCTACCAAGTCGAAGACCTCGTAAGGCGCCGAAACCATGTGCTACCGTCCGCGGAGAACCGATTTGCAGCTAAGCAAGCGCCTAGGTTTGTTGGACCGGCTAAGGTGGTAGAAGTCTACTCTCCAGTAGTGTATTTGGTGGAGGATCTTGATTCAAAGCGGCGGACGAAAGTATTCGTCAACGATCTAAAAAAGTATACGCCGCCGAGAGGCCTGCGACAGCTGGAAGCTCCAACTACAGGGACCAATTTTAAAATTACAGAGGATGGACTCATCAGACGAGGAATGGAGGCCGTCCCTTCCCATCGGTCGAGGGACCAAGCTCGCCTGGCCGATGCCGACGCCAAGACAGGTCGGCCAGGGCCGAGGGCGCGGTCGAGGACGAGCCGCCCTCTTCCCTCCACTGCCAGGATTGGCGGCAATTCATCCCTTCCCCGCCGTCGGGGTCGCCCCCCCGGGCTGCTCCAATTCCGGGGAGGGTTCCAGACCTACGGGGAACCGGAGCAGGACCGCGACGGGGTCGAAGGAGACCCACGCTCGCCCTTGGTGACCCGGTACGGCTTCCCGGCGGCCGAGCCTGAGATGCCGCGGTCACCCTCGCCGCAGAAGATAGAGGGAGAGCCAGGGTCTACGCGACCCAGCACCCAGCCGTCGAGGGAGGACGGATACGCGCGCCCCAGCTGCTGGAATTGCGGATCCACTGCCCCCAGCCGCGTAGAAGAATCTGCTACATGTGTGGTCGAGAGGAGGTTAGTGTGGCCACCTGCCCCAGCTGTTGCCAAACCTGGGGCCAGCGTCAGCTGCAACGCCTAGGCAGGAAGTAGGTTCAGCTGCAGCGGTAGCATACCGAAATGTATATGTATGTGTAGTGTCGGTAGGGAGAGCCTAAATCAATAAAGCAGCCTCCTTACTTCATCTAGATGATTTTTCAGTTATCTTACCTATCCCCTTCCATTTGATTTCCTAAGTAAGAGAGAGACGTTCTCTCACCAGCAAGCATGAAGCAGGTCGCAATAAGATAACATAATTCAGAAAGAGAAATTCGTGAATCGTTGGCTAAATTGGTTTATTCGCGATCGAGTCAGCATGTTATTTTAGGTTGCCAGAACGTAGCTCTCAAAAGAGCAGTAGTCCAAGGGATCGGCCAGGTAACATGCTGTTGCAGCATAAAAATTAAATTCTTTATACTATTGTAATTTCTGAGTGAATGGAGATGTTGGAGTATGATGTGGAAGCTCGCGATCGGGATCGGTACCTGCGTATGATTGTAGTTCGGAAAGGTTACAGGCGCCAGGTTGCTATAGCTAGAAAACACACTCACCGGGTTACACTCACACAGATTTACACGCAAGCCTAGTTGCAGAAGAAGAAGCTCAGGGGACACAAACAGTTACACCCACACCGCTGCATCTAAGACCGCTTAGCTTAGGATAAGTTGTAATTAGAGGAATTAGTATAGTTAAGTAGGAAGACGAAGTAAACGTGCGAAAGTAGCCAACGGACTATTTCGAGTTTAGGAGGGGGGAGTTGTAACATGGCAAATTGCCAGTTACCTATGAACGCGTTCCAAAGGAGATACGTGAAGACGAGCACGGCGGCCGCGGTGAGCTACGCTCGACACCCAAGCACACACATGCGCGCGCCCGTTCCTCCCCGCTGTCGTCACCGCACACCCGTCCCTTCCCTCCCGTATCCAGCAGGCCAGGAGACGGCCGAACCGGCAGCAGCTACAGCAAGAGCAGCTGCAGCTGGAGCATCAGCGAGCTCGCTCTCCCAGGCCGCTGACAGGAGCAGCCGACGCGCAAGAGAGAGAGAGAGAGAGAGAGAGAGAGAGAAAGAGAGAGAGAGAGAGAGAGAGAGTGAGAAGCGCTGTGCCATAGCGCCGTCGGCCGTCCAGAGAGACGCCGCGCGCGAGCAGCAGCAGTCACGTGGATTGCTCGCTCGCGCCGCTGTGAAGAAGACGGCCGATCGGCGAACTGGAGGGGAGAGCAGAGCGAGCACGCCGGCCGGCATTTTCTTCATTCTGTCGCCTACCGCCGTGCCGCGTGCCGCAAGCAGGAGACCGAAACAGATTCGCGCGTGTGTGCCCAACGAGCGCCGTCGCCGAGAGAGAGTGAGAGCTGCAACGACGGTCGTCGTCGAGGGCCCAGCTAAGGAAGCAGAAGGAGAGAGAGAACGAGAGCCCTGCAGCAGCGGAACCTCCTGGCCGAGGTTTGCACCTTTTATTTCCAGTCCCCGTTGTTCCCCGCGTGGTGTGTGTGCGTGTCTGCGTCGGGAGTCGCGAGAGACTCCGAACCCGCGCCAGCTGCAGCACGTGCTGTAGCTGTAGCTTAGATTAGCATTCGTTGCTCTCAGTGATGCTAGCCGGTGAAGGTTTAAGATTTGGTGCAAGTGACGCTTGCACCTGGCGCCCATACCGTTGTATTGTACATTTAATTTATAGTAATAAACTACTTAGAGTTTTACCCGGTTGTTCTGTGAATTTAGTAATTACCCGCGCACCTCTGCCCTGAACCCCAGCGGAGTGTGACAACTGTTGATTGTATTAAAAAAATATTTAAGCTCTCATTAAAGTTTTTGGTACAGAGTTTGACGGATATTGAGAGAGAGAGAGAGAGAGGGAAAGAGGAAGAGTGAGACGGGGGAGAAACAGAGGGAGCGAGTGAGTGGGGGAAGAGAGGGAGGGAAAGTAGATTATAAAGAAAAAATTTCTATACTTGCCTTATTTTATACTTTCGTAGAAAGTTTTACATTAATAATATTATTATTTGGACAGTCATGAAAAAAATTATTACCATTTGTAGAGAGTGCTTATTGAATAGATGAGACTAGAAGAATTAAAAGGACTAGACAAATTGTGTTGTTAGAACGTACTAAAAATTAGCTTTTAATAAACATGTTGATTATTTAAAATTATATATACACTCATTTTGCCTTTACAAAGTTATGTAAATATATTTATACTCTGCCACTGATATTTGTGTTTACATAATATTTTATTTGCTTTTTTTTATTAAGATGGTGTAAGAAATGATAAAATCAACAATCAACCATATTTTATTGAAAATAAAAAAAAAGGATGACGAAAATTGTAACGGACCGTTAAAAAAATCAAAATTAGAAGTATAATATTATTGAATAATAATATATTTATAATGTAAAAAATGGAGTTATATATGATTTTGAAAATGTGAGTAAGTTTATCTCAGGGTAGATAGACAATTTTTTAATTTTATATTTTAAAATATTACTTTTTTTTATAATAATATAAGTGTCAAATAAGAAATAATTTCAATAATAAGAAAAAAATATGCAGTTTTTTAAATATTAATGAATTATTAAATCGTTGCAAAAAAAAGTATAATGAATAAACATATTTCATATTTATCCATGAGCGCGGGAGCGCTCCGAAGGCAAGTATAGAAGAAGCCTGAAGGAGCGACCCGTGCTACTTATACATTGAAATGGGTTTGCGAGAAATTCAATGCGCCTATATATGTATTAGATTTGTTTGAACTATATTAATATGTACTGTTAATCGAAAGCCATTTCATTGCTCTACTCAAATCGAAAGGTTTCATTTAAAAAGATTGTCCCGTTCAAAAGATTTAGGGATCTGAATATTTTTTATGTACTATTTCCGATTCTCCATATTCTTCAGTCAGCACAAACTATACATTTTTGTCCGACCGACTGGTAAAAGAGAGAAGTGAGAGAGAAGAGAGAGAGAGGGAAAGAGAGAAGAGCGACGGAGATAGAGAGAGATCCGTATATATGATATATATATATATATATATATATATATATATATATATATATATATATATATATATATATATATATATATATATATCCGGTCAATGAACCTAACCTTGTTATTTTATGTATACATAAAATAACTTTCAATATTACGCTTTAGTACGTATACAATCATCATTTATATAAGTTACTAGCGTTAATCAGCGCGCTACGCGCGCCACTGTTTGTTGGTCTTTTTTTCTCTCCTTTCGAGATTCGAGACGGATTCGATTATTCGAGATTTCGAGATCGTTCGAGAGCAAAATAGATTATCTCGAATGCTCAATTTATATAAGGGATGTTCAAGACTTTTTACATCATTGAAATCCGATTTAAAGTGACTTGGTTCGACACGCGCGCTTCGCGCGCTGATTTTCTTTTTTTTTTATTTTGCTAATAATTTGTTAATAAAGCTATCAAAATGGTCAAGTATTTATGCAAATACATATATGTGGCTTCCAGGAATGACGACGTAACTACATTTTACGTGTTTTCGAGAAATTACCGTTTTAAAATTTCTGTCATTCATGAGTATCTACATAATGTACCTTGTGCATTAAGGTACCCAACTCTCAGCCAATCGGAGCCAATCTTCGGCTTCGATGATTAGGGTGGGCAAATTACATGCGTGGACCTCATATCCCCTGACTACTGGGGTTTACAAGTTATTTAAATAATCGTTTTGCTTATTTTTTTATGTCTACATAACTCCCTTACATGCGTGGACCTCATATCCCCCGCCTACTTGTACTAATACATGTTTCGTAATTATAGTTTCAAAAAATTCTATTTTGTAATAGTTTGTTAAATAAATAATCCGGTTTAAATTAATTATTTCTTTATTTTTGATATCAGGTTCGTGATTGGCAACCCCAAAAACAAAACATAATACAGTTCCGTAATTATAGTTTCAAAAAATTATATTTCTCAATAATTTGTTTAAATAATTTTGTTTAAATTCATTATTACATTATTTTTTATATCAGATTCGTGATCATTGCCTATAAAAACCGCAAGTTTGTTGTATTTTGTGTCTCAGATTGAGCTACATTTGAAAGCGGTAGTCCCGAGTATAGTGTAATAGGAGCTACATTTAATATTTGTCATTATAAAGTTAATTTAATCTAATAAATTATTTTGTGATTGTAACTTTTATTCTTGTAATAAAATATATTTAAATTGTAATTTTGATAGTTAAAAAATAGTTTATGTATATCTATATAGGAGTTTTAGAAACTTTAGACAAATATGTATTGCATTTATCCAATCTATAACCCTATAAATCTATATAGATATAGAATGACCGTCTTAAAAGTTTTGGTCACGTCATGAATTTTAATTTTAATCTAAGTTTTGCTATTAAAAAAATAGTTTAAATATAAAAAGTTTATTTTAAGAAATATACGATATGAGTTTTAAAAACTTTAGATAAATATGTGTTGCATTTATCAATATCAAATCTGTTAAAATGGCGATAAGCGTCATCAGGAACTTGACAAAGTATGGTCATTTGCTTCATGTTTTCGACGGTCTTGCGACGGTCTTAAGACGGTCGCATGACCGTCTTATGACGCGCGTCACAGTCACGTTGCATCTCTGCGCATGCAACACGGGGGCCTTTCTACATATGTGTGTTCTGTTAGAGAATATAGAATATATTATCTTTACGCATAGAAGGTCGGATCGGGGGGTTTCGGTGAAGCCGAGTTAAGCGTTAGTTCCGTACCCCATGAGGCAGGCGGCGCTACGTTCGGGGTACGCGCGAGATTCAAATAGCATTAGTAAGCAATCAACTTGAACCGTAAATCTTGGTCATTTATTTGGATAAAGTTACTAAATATTTAGTTTATAATTTTTTATTAATATTTTTAAGTAAATATATACTTAATTTATAGATGGACGTTACATCTTATCAAATCAAACCACTTATATTATACATTTAATATTTGCAAAAATCAAAGAAAGCTATTTTTGGTTATAGAAAACGTAATATAAATAATTACAAATTAATAAAGATACAATAATAAAACGAAATATTGGTCATTATAAGAAAATTATGTAATTATTATTTCAAATAATAATAGAAATTATCATATTTTTAAAAAATTCCTAAATTTTTGACTTCATATAACTTTAAATAATAACATTTACTTTATATATAAAATATTTATATAAAGAATAATTTATATTAAAAAGTTCACAAAATTAATGTTAAGGATTTTAACTTTGATTTCCTGCACTTAGCTAATGCCAATAACATTAAATTAATACAAGATTTTTAGTATTAAAGAGTTTTACTTTTCTATTTAATAAGTAATAATAAATAGAGTTTGCATATAAGTGGATTTAAAAATAAATAAAAAATCTTTAATTACGTAACAAAAAATTTGGTTATTGTCATTACTCGATGGAAACCACGGGAAGGTGGCAGGTTTTCGTTCCACCTGGATAGGATAGGATAAAGGGAAACGAAGGTACATATGTTGGATAATCGGAATGGATGAGACTTGATTTTTCAAGTCAAAGCTACGTACGACGTACACAACTAAACATGCATATATTTATAATAAAAAAAATGTTAAAACAAGTATTATAAACATTTTCAATAGCAGATTTTCAATATTAAAAAAGTGCTTAATTAACCAGCATTAGCAAAAGTTAACGTGATGACAAAATACTAAAGCCTATAGTTTAATCATGGCAATCAACAGCATGCAATAAAACAGTATGATACATTATTTTCCAAAAAGAACGTAATAAATTGCTAAATAAATTGCTAAATAAATCAATCAATAAATAAATTGTTAAATAAATCAATCAATAAATAAATTGTTCAATAAATAAATAAATAAATTAATTAATTAATTAATTAATTTATTAAGAAATCTACTCAAATTCAATACAAACAAATTCATAAGAAACTTGCGTAACAATTTACTTTTGCAATTTTTGCAACTTTGCGCAAGGCTTTTGTTGATTCGAATTACAAGATCTCTTACTTCCAGAATCGCGATGATCTCTGGACATCCACTTGAGGAAATAAAAAATATGAAGCCGAACAAAAAGTTTAATTATGTACTCTCTATGATTCAAGCATTCTTCAATTAGCCAAAAATCATTAAACTCAGTTAAAATTTCATTTTCAATATATTTAGTTAACATGAAGCCAATGTTTTTTTCAGTATAATGAAGTTTAAACTGTTTATCAAAAACATCGTAACATTTTATAATAATCGAATAAAAGGTGTCACAAGGAATTTTTAGATTGCCTAATTCCTTATCTGGTACTGCATATGCTTTCCAAAAAATCAACAAATCTGTAGACTGTTCAAAATTTTGATTTCCTCGCGTTAATGTCTCTTTACATTTCAGGCAACCAAATTTGTTCAAACATTTATAAATTAAATATCCTGCTACGCATTTCATTGAACATCTTTCTAAAGTAACAGTTTCAATTGAGTTGACAATCGTTAAGGAATCATTTGTATCATTTTCATTTTGATTATCATCGACATCATCTTCATCATAATATTCATTAATTGCCCATGCTTGCAATCGTGCATTAATTTCATTTGCTTTTTCTTCTGCATCAGATTCATTATTTTTACGAATCTTAATTACTTCGGTATAATTAGTCAATAAGGTCATGCATTCATCAGGTTTACAATTTGCTCCCGGACGTGGGAAAAGCAGTGTAGTGACAGTGCCATGCTGAAAATTTTTCCTAAATTGCATTGCGGTAGGATTAGAGTTGAAACCTGACAAAGCTCTCATTAAAGAAAAAAAGTTTTCAATCGGATCTTGATTTAGCTTCCCGGTTAATAAATAATATCTACCGTCATTTTTTAAGTCGTGCCAAAACATTAAAATACTTTTAATCGAGAGTATTAAATTTACAAAGCAATCTGGATATTTAAACTTTTTACCATCAAACATCTGCAAAATTTCTAACCACGGTATCGCATCATCCAAAGCTTTTTCTACTTGAGGTTTAGCATCACATAAACCGCGACTAAAAGGATTAGAGTCATTAGGATTTCTTGCGTTCAAACAATCAAAAATACAATTCATTGACCATAAAAAGGAAGCTGTCGATACGCAATTTGGATTTATTAATTCTTTAGTACCGAAACCCGCCATCATCGCTCTCGACACTGATCCACTAAAAATCTGTACAGCTAACTTTACGTTCATTTTTTGAAAATTATTAGGATCTAAGTGTCGATCGGTCAATTTTGGGGCAGCTCTACAACTTTTAAAACGTTCAATTTCACGTAATTCCCGAATAGCATCCCATGAAATCATTTCATCGTCTAATACAAAATTGTATTTCATTAAATTATTTCTAAAACATTTAAAGAGATGAGGAACATCGAAATTGAAATAAAGTTTACGTCCGTGTCGTTCAAGATAGGGCTTATCTTCGCTAATATTTAAGTCAGTTATAGCCTTTTGATTTGACGCGCCTTGATCCGAAACCATTGATTTAATTTTTCGGCAACTTGTAATATAAACTCAAAGCAAGCAATTTCTCGTCATCTTCCCATTTCTTTTTTTTATTAGTATGATTTAGTTGCATTTTTAAAAATGTTAATGCATTTTCGTTTAAAAATTTTGAAGCAGCTTCCAATATCTCTTTTACATTTAAATCTTTTTTGGTGTTTAAACATTTCGTTTGATGTCGAACTTTTTGCAACAAAACTTTATTTTGCTTCCGTAGCTTTTCATTTTCTTTAATGAGTTCTAGATTTTTTTTAATCAGACCCGCTGATGTACTTTTAAGTGAATCGAGGTTTTTTAATTTCTTTCTCATGCGACGTCTTGATCTTTGAATCATGCCACGATTTGTACAAATTGCTGGAGAATCTGAATTCTTAGCATCCTTTTGTACAGTGACATCTGTCACGTTCTCTACATCATTCAAGTAGTCTTTTTCGTTAAATAGTTGATCATGCACTACTTCATTCCTGCTTTTCGGAATACATGCACTTACACTACTATCATCAAGATATTCAATAGATATATCTGAGTTATCAATGACGTTATCCGAATGAACGCTTTTGTTACTAATCAAACTGTTATTTAAATTGTCATTATTTAATAATGTTGGATCATTTGTTAAATGCGATTCATTCAAAATAATGTCATTTACATCAATAGGGTAACTATCATTTTTAACTACTTTTTTCCCAACACCTTGAACTAAAAAGTCGGTAATCAAAAAATGCTCACTGCAAAGGCGCTTACTTTCAATCTTCTTGATGTCAAAATCTTCAAAACCAGAACGACGTAACCACTCTCGTAAACTATATGTATAGTATTAAATATATAATACTTCACATCGCTATGATTTTTAATGAAATTTTTGCTGAGTTAAATCAAACTGAATTGACCATTTTAGCCGTTATAAATCTGTTTTATTATTTTTTATTTTTATAATATTAACATCACGATTTAAACTTTTAAATATTTTGTACCCTTATAGCAATTTTACTTATATTCATACAGACTACATTATTCATACGATGTTGATAATACGTTAAGACCATCATTTTAATGAATAATAAAAATTATAAAAATGAATTTAAAAAATGTCAAACGATATGCGAATAATTTATTAGTACATTTCGACACTGGTGCGGAGGGTGATGATTTACTTCATGTGACGTTTTTCAACGAAAAGTCACATGAAGTAAATAATCAACTTCCGCACTCGTTTCGAACGGTATTTTATACAGGCCTAAATTGTGCTTTTCTTCGTACCGGGCGTCGATATGACACACAGATATATATATATAACGTTTGCAAATATTTTTAAGCGACCAAAAGCCAATTTAGATTGATTAAACTTATTTAAAAATGACCATTCTTATGATGTACACCGCCTAAAAAAGTTAATAATTTTACAATCAAAGGAAAAATAAAAGTGCATATAGTTTAGCGTACAATGCGATTTACAAAAAAGCCACTCGAAACATATTTTTTTCTACTAGGGATGAGCACACAAAGCAAAACCTCTAACCGCAAAAACAGCTTATATATTAAACCAATCAATAATAAGTAATATAAAAAATTATTTTAATACAATATAACATCATATTTTACACTCTTAGTGTATAATAGATACTATTCAACAGAAATTTGATTATACATCTTTATATATTTTATTGATTGGTTATATTTTGTAAAAAGTGGTCATTTCATTTATTTAATGTAAAAGAAATATATCAAAAGTATATTTAAATAATCATGCAAATACATCGCAAAGTATTGTTGAAAACTTTTAAACAATAAAAATCTGAAAATTTACTAGTTGCAATCACCAAAGCAAATCACCATACTCTAAAAATTACAAACAACTATGATTTACTTACGGCTAATGTATAGGGGATATAGAATAAAATTTCGTGTAAAAAAATTAATGTACGAAATGTTATTTTTTATTATGATAATGTGGGAAATGAAATCAGGAAAAAAATTTTCTGTGTTATTTTTTGATTTTCCTACTAAGGTTTAGTTGTTATTTCCTTACCTAAAGGGGAAATCAGAATCTTTGTTTTTATTAAAATCATTCACTCAACTTTCTATTATACACTTCTTAACTATTTACATAATTATAATATATTATAATATATTGAGAATGAAAATCAAAATAAATAATAAAGTACAACATAAAAAGTTTGTTATTAGAATTGAGTATGTTGCTTTTCAAAATATTGTAATAATAATTTTCACTCAATGTGTGATAACGTTTAGATGATATTTTGGCACAACATTGAACGATAAATATTAAAAAGAATCCCAATTAAAATTGTACTACTTTATAAAATTTAACTTTGAATATATGTGTATATTTACATGATTAATAAATCTACGTTCATGTTATCTACTTAACAGATAGTAAACAAAAAACTTTTGACTTAATGGTTTCCAGAAATTCACGTCCGCTAATATATTCACGATAAAATACCTACCGGGGAGTATTTTGAGTCGGAAACCTGTGAAACGTCAGATGTTGATGTTTAAAAGACGTGTTTCTATACGACTTGTATGCACACACGACCCGAGGCATTTTTACAAAGTATATGCAAAAATATAAAACTTAATAATAATACTACTTTCACTAATAATAAAACTTACTACTTCTGAACTTATAAAACTGAATGATAAATGCACTTCAAGTAAAAACTATATACGGCACATCTGCATGGATCGGCCGTTACTCGCGGAATGAAAACAAAACAAACACTGATTGTTGTTTTCGCGCCGCCGCGCTTTTCTATAATTTCTGTTGCTGTTCTCCCGCCGTTTTTATATTGTATATATGCATAACTAATGCATTTAGTTTTATGATATCATTAGAAAAGTAAGATTCTTTTATAAAATCAATTTTATTTGAAATGAATTGTATCTTTTTTATAAATATATTACTCTTTTATATACTAACATCTACACTTTGTGCACGCATTCAAATAAAAAATACTTACCAATATGCTGCATAAAAAATTATAATATTTCTAAATACTTTAAGCTTACTTATAATTGTTTTAATTTTTTTATTAACATTTTCATTCAAGTTATAAAATAATTGGACTTTAGACTAACAAGATTTTGGCAACTAATTTTATTTAATTACTGCTGATGTTTTAGGAGTATTATCATAAAATTAGTTGCTAAAATCTTGTTCGTTAAAGTTCTAATTATTTTAAAACTCATAACAACTTTTGTAGAACATTTTATCTAACTTTAATTTTCATTAAAATGTGTGATAGTTAATTCAATATGTATCGTTTAACGAATTTATTAAATTCCACATAATTTGTCTAGTTTTCAAAGATGTAACGTCCATCTATAAATTAAGTATATATTTACTTAAAAATATTAATAAAAAATTATAAACTAAATATTTAGTAACTTCATCCAAATAAATGACCAAGATTTACGGTTCAAGTTGATTCCTTACTAATGCTATTTGAATCTCGCGCGTACCCCGAATGTAGCGCCGCCTGCCTCATGGGGTACGGAACTAACGCTTAACTCGGCTTCACCGAAACCCCCCGATCCGACCTTCTATGCGTAAAGATAATATATTCTATATTCTCTAATAGAACACACATATGTAGAAAGGCCCCCGTGTTGCATGCGCAGAGATGCAACGTGACTGTGACGCGCGTCATAAGACGGTCATGCGACCGTCTTAAGACCGTCGCAAGACCGTCGAAAATATGAAGCAAATGACCATACTTTGTCAAGTTCCTGATGACGCTTATCGCCATTTTAACAGATTTGATATTGATAAATGCAACACATATTTGCCTAAAGTTTTTAAAACTCATATCGTATATTTCTTAAAATAAACTTTTTATATTTAAACTATTTTTTTAATAGCAAAACTTAGATTAAAATTAAAATTCATGACGTGACCAAAACTTTTAAGACGGTCATTCTATATCTATATAAATTTATAGGGTTATAGATTGGATAAATGCAATACATATTTGTCTAAAGTTTTTAAAACTCCTATATAGATATACATAAACTATTTTTTAACTATCAAAATTACAATTTAAATATATTTTATTACAAGAATAAAAGTTACAATCATAAAATAATTTATTAGATTAAATTAACTTTATAATGACAAATATTAAATGTAGCTCCTATTACACTATACTCGGGACTACCGCTTTCAAATGTAGCTCAATCTGAGACACAAAATACAACAAACTTGCGGTTTTTATAGGCAATGATCACGAATCTGATATAAAAAATAATGTAATAATGAATTTAAACAAAATTATTTAAACAAATTATTGAGAAATATAATTTTTTGAAACTATAATTACGGAACTGTATTATGTTTTGTTTTTGGGGTTGCCAATCACGAACCTGATATCAAAAATAATGAAATAATTAATTTAAACCGGATTATTTATTTAACAAACTATTACAAAATAGAATTTTTTGAAACTATAATTACGAAACATGTATTAGTACAAGTAGGCGGGGGATATGAGGTCCACGCATGTAAGGGAGTTATGTAGACATAAAAAATAAGCAAAACGATTATTTAAATAACTTGTAAACCCCAGTAGTCAGGGGATATGAGGTCCACGCATGTAATTTCCCCACCCTAATCATCGAAGCCGAAGATTGGCTCCGATTGGCTGAGAGTTGGGTACCTTAATGCACAAGGTACATTATGTAGATACTCATGAATGACAGAAATTTTAAAACGGTAATTTCTCGAAAACACGTAAAATGTAGTTACGTCGTCATTCCTGGAAGCCACATATATGTATTTGCATAAATACTTGACCATTTTGATAGCTTTATTAACAAATTATTAGCAAAATAAAAAAAAAAGAAAATCAGCGCGCGAAGCGCGCGTGTCGAACCAAGTCACTTTAAATCGGATTTCAATGATGTAAAAAGTCTTGAACATCCCTTATATAAATTGAGCATTCGAGATAATCTATTTTGCCCTCGAACGATCTCGAAATCTCGAATAATCGAATCCGTCTCGAATCTCGAAAGGAGAGAAAAAAAGACCAACAAACAGTGGCGCGCGTAGCGCGCTGATTAACGCTAGTAACTTATATAAATGATGATTGTGTACGTACTAAAGCGTAATATTGAAAGTTATTTTATGTATACATAAAATAACAAGGTTAGGTTCATTGACCGGATATATATATATATATATATATATATATATATATATATATATATATATATATATATATATATATATATATATATATATATATATATATATATATATCATATATACGGATCTCTCTCTATCTCCGTCGCTCTTCTCTCTTTCCCTCTCTCTCTCTTCTCTCTCACTTCTCTCTTTTACCAGTCGGTCGGACAAAAATGTATAGTTTGTGCTGACTGAAGAATATGGAGAATCGGAAATAGTACATAAAAAATATTCAGATCCCTAAATCTTTTGAACGGGACAATCTTTTTAAATGAAACCTTTCGATTTGAGTAGAGCAATGAAATGGCTTTCGATTAACAGTACATGTTAATATAGTTCAAACAAATCTAATACATATATAGGCGCATTGAATTTCTCGCAAACCCATTTCAATGTATAAGTAGCACGGGTCGCTCCTTCAGGCTTCTTCTATACTTGCCTTCGGAGCGCTCCCGCGCTCATGGATAAATATGAAATATGTTTATTCATTATACTTTTTTTTGCAACGATTTAATAATTCATTAATATTTAAAAAACTGCATATTTTTTTCTTATTATTGAAATTATTTCTTATTTGACACTTATATTATTATAAAAAAAAGTAATATTTTAAAATATAAAATTAAAAAATTGTCTATCTACCCTGAGATAAACTTACTCACATTTTCAAAATCATATATAACTCCATTTTTTACATTATAAATATATTATTATTCAATAATTGTGTATCTATACTATAAATAATTGTGTACATATTATAAAAATTGAAATTATACTTCTAATTTTGATTTTTTTAACGGTCCGTTACAATTTTCGTCATCCTTTTTTTTTATTTTCAATAAAATATGGTTGATTGTTGATTTTATCAGTTCTTACACCATCTTAATAAAAAAAAGCAAATAAAATATTATGTAAACACAAATATCAGTGGCAGATTATAAATATATTTACATAACTTTGTAAAGGCAAAATGAGTGTATATATAATTTTAAATAATCAACATGTTTATTAAAAGCTAATTTTTAGTACGTTCTAACAACACAATTTGTCTAGTCCTTTTAATTCTTCTAGTCTCATCTATTCAATAAGCACTCTCTACAAACGGTAATAATTTTTTTCATGACTGTTCAAATAATAATATTGTTAATGTAAAACTTTCTACGAATGTATAAAATAAGGCAAGTATAGAAATTTTTTCTTTATAATCTACTTTCCCTCCCTCTCTTGCCCCGCTCACTCGCTCCCTCTGTTTCTCCCCCGTCTCACTCTTCCTCTCTCCCTCTCTCTCTCTCTCAATATCCGTCAAACTCTGTACCAAAAACTTTAATGAGAGCTTAAATATTTTTTTAATACAATCAACAGTTGTCACACTCCGCTGGGGATCAGGGCAGAGGTGCGCGGGTAATTACTAAATTCACAGAACAACCGGGTAAAACTCTAAGTAGTTTATTACTATAAATTAAATGTACAATACAACGGTATGGGCGCCAGGTGCACGCGTCACTTGCACCAAATCTTAAACCTTCACCGGCTAGCTTCACTGAGAGCAACGAATGCTAATCTAAGCTACAGCTACAGCACGAGCTGCAGCTGGCGTGGGTTCGGAGTCTCTCGCGACTCCCGACGCAGACACGCACACACACCACGCGGGGAACAACGGGGACTGGAAATAAAAGGGGCAAACCTCGGCCAGGAGGTTCCGCTGCTACAGGGCTCTCGTTCTCTCTCTCCTTCTGCTTCCTTAGCTGGGCCCTCGACGACGACCGTCGTTGCAGCTCTCACTCTCTCTCGGCGACGGCGCTCGTTGGGCACACACGCGCGAATCTGTTTCGGTCTCCTGCTTGCGGCACGCGGCACGGCGGTAGGCGTAAAGATAATATATTCTATATTCTCTGGTTCTGTGTGTTCCCGACAAAGACAGATCTATCTGTCTTTGTCGGGAACACACAGAACACACAGAACACACATATGTAGAAAGGCCCCTGCGCAACATCTGAATGTATACGCCTCTTTAATATTATTATATTACAAATGCAATAATTACAATAATGTAATATACAACAACATGTCAACATAATTCAAAATACAATTTACATATTACTACAATATCTGTATTCAAAACTTAATCTAGTTCGCATTTAAAACTCTAGTCCCTCTAACTTTAGCAGACGCAATTGACGCGATTCGAGATTTTCGAGATATACTTCGAGATTTTCGAGAAAAAATCAACATGGCGCCGAACATGTCTGGTTGCATTTTATATAGAGGGATTCAGATATATTTTCAGATAAGTAGCATACTTTTATTATAAAATAAAAAAAATAATGTTATAAATATAAGTTATTGTTACTTTGTATCTTTTTTTTTGTTACAGATTATATCAGAACAAGGATAATTGACAAGTAGATTATGATTAAATAGTTTGCAACATATAGAAGAGTTCAAAATCTCATTATTATTATGCATTATGCATTAAGGCCACCAAAAGATTATGTTCAAGTCTGTCAAAGAACGCAAACTCCTGTAGTAGACAAAAAAGAAATACTGTTGCAGATAATATTCCTCTAGCAGAGCCTCGTTCTACTTTATGGTATAATTATAGTGAATAAATAAAATAAAGTAGCGGTATGATGTGTTAAATGGAGTGTTTATAACAAATTTCTAACCTCTACTTAAAATCAGAATTTAAAATATTGGTCAGAGCCTTGTTTAAAAAAAAAACATTTTTTGTCTATACTTCAAGAAACATTGTTGACATATGTACAACAGCGCTGTGCTGTTGTACATATTTACTTAAACATCAATTAAAAGATTATGTCAAGTGAACATAAAATACAGAAAAAAGAAAAAATGATGTGTTATTGTTGTGAAAATTTCTACGAATGAAAGTGCTCAGTGAATCTAATTTTATAATTTTCTCATGGTGGGAGACGTAAAAATGTTTCAGAAGAGTTCTCAGTAAATATTGTGAAAATGTCTACGGATAAAAGTGCTCAGTTAATCCAATTTTATAACTTTCTCACGTCGGGAGATGTCAAAATATTTCAGAGGAGTTCTTAGTAAATATTTTTCTACACAAGATTCAGATAATTATTTCAAAAAGTATACAAGAATGTTAATCAGAAATTCTTAGTTCATGAACTGATTGTTTTTAATTCTACAAGATG
Source organism: Torymus aiolomorphi (assembly GCA_036365515.1). Lineage (NCBI taxonomy): Eukaryota > Metazoa > Arthropoda > Insecta > Hymenoptera > Torymidae > Torymus > Torymus aiolomorphi. Next base: position 33,702,562 of record CM070874.1, read on the forward strand.
TGTGGCAATCATGAGTTATTAATTTAAGTAGTTTCAGTCAATAATTATTTCAAGATTTTATATATTTTCTACTATAAAAGAATGTCGAGAAAGCTTTTTTCACCCAATAATTCTTAGTTTATAAATCTATCAAACGATGAGGTGGAAAAAAATCTATCATATAAACTTATAAGGTAAAATATAAAAATACAGCTTAATGACAATATAAAAAGTTTTTGTTATTAAAACTATAAAATTATTTTAATTTATATTCTATTTATTTTTTAGGTTGTGAATGTGGTTTCTCTGAAACATTTTTTGTTTGTAGCTCTTGTTGTGAATGAACATTGACACTTTGTGTTGTTTTCTTTTAGATTGTATGAAGAATTTCTCACGGTGGGAGACGTCAAAATGTTTCAAAAGAGTTCTCAGTAAATATTGTGAAAATGTCTACGGATAAAAGTGCTCAGTTAATCTAATTTTATAATTTTCTCATGGTGGGAGACGTCAAAATGTTTCAGAGGAGTTCTCAGTAAATATTTTTCTACACAAGATTCAGATAATTATTTCAAAAAGTATACAAGAATGATAAGAAAGCTTTTATTATCAGAAATTCTTAGTTCATAAACTGATACAAAATGTCTGTCAATCGTTTGTTTCTACTATAAAAGAATGTCGAGAAAGCTTTTTTCTCCCAATGATTCTTGGTTCATAAACTTTTGTTTTTAATTTTGCAAGATGTGTCTGATTGGTTATTAATTCAAGTGGTTTCTAGTTAAAATTTGAACGAATCTAAGTGTTGAAAATAATGTAATTATATAGTGATTGGCTTATGGTGATGGATGCCAATAAATAAAATAAAGTAGCGGTATGATGTGTTAAATGGAGTGTTTATAACAAATTTCTAACCTCTACTTAAAATCAGAATTTAAAATATTGGTCAGAGCCTTGGTTAAAAAAAAACATTTTTTGTCTATACTTCAAGAAACTTTGTTGATATTAGCGCTGTGCTGTTGTACATATTTATTTACTTAAACATCAATTAAAAGATTATGTCAAGTGAACATTAAAATACAGAAAAAATAAAAAATGATGTGTTATTGTTGTGAATAAAAGTACTCAGTTAATCTAATTTTATAATTTTCTCATGGTGGGAGACGTCAAAATGTTTCAGAAGAGTTCTCAGTAAATATTGTGAAAATGTCTATGGATAAAAGTGCTCAGTTAATCTAATTTTATAATTTTCTCACGATGGGAGACGTCAAAATGTTTCAGAGGAGTTCTCAGTAAATATTTTTCTACACAAGATTCAGATAATTATTTCAAAAAGTATACAAGAATGTTAAGAAAGCTTTTATTATCAGAAATTCTTAGTTCATAATCTGATTGTTTTTAATTTTACAAGATGTGTGGCAATCATGAGTTATTAATTTAAGTAGTTTCAGTCAATAATTATTTCAAGATGTTTTATATTTTAAAAGAATGTCGAGAAAGCTTTTTTCTCCCAATGATTCTTAGTTCATAAACTTTTGTTTTTAATTTTGCAAGATGTGTCTGATTGGTTATTAATTCAAGTGGTTTCTAGTTAAAATTTCAACAAATCTAAGTGTTGAAAATAATGTAATTTATATATTAAATAAGTGTTTTATATTAATATCAGAGTTTGTAAGTTCAGAGTTCAGTTCAGAGAATAAATGCAATAAGTGAAAACCAGTGCGTCAGTTAATTACTGCCACCATCCAACTTCCCAAAAGGCGCCCTGTCCAACAGGTTATCGGCCCAGCTCGCGCTTTGTTGGAGGTGATTGTGCACGGCAATCCCCGAGGTTTCTTCTAAGAAGAGAGGATTTTCAGAGCAGGGGCATCGAGAGTTCAGAGCAGTTTTCTTTCTACTCCGAGATTCAGAGTAAGTAGTAATCTATAAGAGTGTTCTAGAGAAAATACAGCGTTGCGCACGAAAGCAAATTCGCGAGTGAAATAGCATACCGTCAACGGGAATGTTTTCGGTGCGAAAATTCTTGAAATCAGAGGTAACTCGCGAAAGTAAAATTTTTTCAGAGAAAGAGAAGTGCGCGATGAGCGAGGTAAAATAATCAAGAGAGCACGTGAAAAATTCAGAGTCGTGAACCGAGATTTCCGAGAATTCCGAGAAACGGCCGGTTCAAGCATGAATTTTCTCCGATGAGAAGAGTAATGCGGACGGTGCGTTGAACGACGACCTAGGCACGGGAGAAATCGTAGTAACGTGCGAAAATTCAGAGCTGCGAGCCGCGGAGACAAAAGCCGGCAACCGAGATTTCCGAGAATCGGCCGGCTCGCTTCGAAAACAAGCTTCTCCCGCGGAAATGTGACACAGAGGTCGCGAGACGGTGGCGCGTCAAGCATATACAGTGCGTCGGAACATACACTAATAGCACTGGCTGTAACGGCGGCCATGTTCCAGAGAGAGAGAGAGTGATATAGAGGAAAACAAATACAAATCGTACACGCGCGTTCGAAAATATAGAGAGCAAACACGCGCGTGCTACAAATATGCCGCGGTGATTATTGTGCGAGTTTTGGCGTAAATAAACAAGTCTCTTCTAGACGAACGGGACGCCGTGAGTTTGGAAGCCACAAAGCGCTGTGCGTGATGTGGTATATGACATTGTTATACGCCGGGCATTGCACGATGTTAGTCGCTGACACTATAGACACGATTTTTTCTCTATCTCAAACATCAGAGCGTATGTATATACAGCGTGTCCAAAAAGTCTGGAAACACCCAAATAATTTCTCAGCTGAATTACTATTGGAAAATGTTAAGGTCGCCTTTGTAGTAATTTTTTACGAGGAATCCAATGGTGACCTTGGTTCGACCTTGGACCTCATTTTTGAGGTTATTTCAAGGTCAACCTCATTTTTTTAAATGGTAACCCCTATTTTTTATAGCGGAATCTGAAAGAACGGAAAATTTTACGTCCGGATATGTATTAAGGTATGAGGTTGAGGTTGCCCCCAGAGGTCAAATTGAGGTCAAAGTATGATTTCTTAAAAATTTCGCGAGTTCAGTGGTAAAACAAAACAAACAAAGGTAAGGTTTGGTAAGTTCGAACGAAGACTTGAAGGTGACCTCTGATTCGACCTTGAACCTCATTTTGAGCCTCATTTTTGAGGTTATTTCGAGGTCAACCTCATTTTTTAAATGGTAACCCCTATTTTTTAGCGGAATCGGAAAGAGTGTGAAACTTTACGTCCAAACATGTACTCAGAACATAGTTCAAGAAGGACCTTGACGTTCATTTGAAGGTCATTTAAACTTAATGACGGTCTGATCTTGTGTAAACTTTTTAATTTTTTTAAACAGTCTAACATCTTATTTCAAGTGCTCGAATTATTTTCCATCCACTTTTTGATAGTAACCTAATCGATGATCGAAAACACCAACAGTATTTTTGATCATTTCAGTAGGAATGAGAGCTGATTCATTGTAAAATTTTTTGAAGCGTTTAAATATTGAACATTGTTACTTGTTATTTTTCGTATGGTTAGAGTGACAATAAACTATTATTCATTCCATAACCACCACAGAAAAGGGTTGGTCATCTTTCAAACATATTTTTTGAAAATTAAAAGTTCTTTTTATTTTCAACTCAAAAAGTATTTTTGGATAAGGTCTACTACGAAAAGTAATAAAAATGAACAAACTCACTGATAGAGAAAGAATAACGATTCTCATGATGAGAGGTTGGGGACACATGCAGCGATCTTATAGGGCCGTAAGAGATATTTTTAATGCTTCATTTAGGGTTGGTGGAACTCCACTATCATTTTCAACAGTTCAAAAAACTGTTAGAAGGTTTGAAAATACCGGCACTATCAGCGATTTACCTCGATCAGGCAGACCAATGTCAGCAGGTAACGAAGAGAAATCTTTAGATGTTGTGTTAACATTCACCGAAGATCCGCATACTTCCGTTCGTAGAGCTGCTCAAGTGCACGAAATAAGTAAATCATCTATTCATAACATACTAAAGAGAGAGAAGTTCCATCCATTTAAAGTAACGCTAATACACAAGTTAAATGAAGATGATTTCGATCGTCGCGTTGAATTCTGTGATGATATGATGGCACGCATCGTACAAAATCCAAATTTTCCATCAAATATAGTCTTCTCAGATGAAGCTACATTTCAACTTGACTCAAGCGTAAATAGACATAACTATAGATATTGGGCAGTTGAAAACCCTCATTGGGCAAGAGAAGCCAAGTCACAATATCCACAAAAATTAAATGTCTGGGCTGGAATATTAAATAATAGGATTATAGGACCATTTTTTATTGATGGAAATTTAAATGCAGAAAAGTATGAAACTATGTTGCGGAATCAAATTGTTCCTGCTATAAGAGAAATAGCTGGAGAGGACTTTAATAACACATGGTATCAACAGGACGGTGCAGCAGCTCATTATGCACCAAACGTTCGCACATACTTAGATACAGTATTCATTAATCGATGGATAGGACGAAGAGGTGCAATTGAATGGCCAGCTAGGTCCCCCGATTTAACGCCTCTAGATTATTTCTATTGGGGTTATCTGAAGGATCGTGTATTCAAAACAAAACCCTTAAACTTAGATGAATTACGTGAAAGGATCATTGATGAATCAGCTCTCATTCCTACTGAAATGATTGAAAATGCTGTTGGTGCTTTCTATCATCGATTAGGTTACTGTCAAGAAATGAATGGAGAACAGTTCGAGCACTTGAAATAAGATGTTATACTGTTTAAAAAAATCAAATGTGAGAGGCAAGGGGACTCACGTAAATCAAGCGCCCCATCGTGAGAGGCAAGGGGACTCACGTAAATCAAGCACCCCATCGTGAGAGGCAAGGGGACTCACGTAAATCAAGCGCCCCATCGTGAGAGGCAAGGGGACTCACGTAAATCAAGCACCCCATCGTGAGAGGCAAGGGGACTCACGTAAATCAAGCACCCCAAAGGGAACAGATTTTACTACGTCCACGTCGTTGTTCCTGGGTAACGCTAAATGTAAAAAATTGAACTTGACATGACTTTTAAGGACAATGTCAAGGTCACCATTAGATTTCTCGTTGAAAACTACTAAAGAATTAACCTCGCTCAGTGTGATAAAAAGTTTACACAAGATTAGACCGTCATTAAGTTTAAATGACCTTCAAATGAACGTCAAGGTCCTTCTTGAACTATGTTCTGAGTACATGTTTGGACGTAAAGTTTCACACTCTTTCCGATTCCGCTAAAAAATAGGGGTTACCATTTAAAAAAATGAGGTTGACCTCGAAATAACCTCAAAAATGAGGCTCAAAATGAGGTTCAAGGTCGAATCAGAGGTCACCTTCAAGTCTTCGTTCGAACTTACCAAACCTTACCTTTGTTTGTTTTGTTTTACCACTGAACTCGCGAAATTTTTAAGAAATCATACTTTGACCTCAATTTGACCTCTGGGGGTAACCTGAACCTCATACCTTAATACATATCCGGACGTAAAATTTTCCGCTCTTTCAGATTCCGCTATAAAAAATAGGGGTTACCATTTAAAAAAATGAGGTTGACCTTGAAATAACCTCAAAAATGAGGTCCAAGGTCGAATCCAAGGTCACCATTGGATTCCTCGTAAAAAATTACTACAAAGGCGACCTTAACATTTTCCAATAGTAATTCAGCTGAGAAATTATTTGGGTGTTTCCAGACTTTTTGGACACGCTGTATATACACATATAGGTATATGCATACAGTTTAAAATATGAATTCAGAGAATGCTTTCTTTAAAATCGATTATGTACGATCAGCTCGTGCAGACTAAGCTCGTGTATGCGATCGCCCCCACCCATAAGTAACGATGAAACCGCCGTGCGGCTAGTCGGTTTGGGAGGGAGTACATGAGTGCAGAATGCATTAGGGCACAAAGATCGGAATATTAATTTGCTGTGCGATTAATATTCATGTGTGTGCAAAAGAGTAAAGAGTAAATGTTTGGCAGGTGCGGAGTTAATTCAGAGAGATGGTCGGAGAAAACACCGACATCACCAACAACATCAGAGACGTGGATGAGACACGTGAAAAATCTAAACCACAGAGAAACAAATTCACAGACGAGTTGTTCAGAGAGCTCATCAGGTATATGAGTACAATAAATCTAAATTTTTTTTCTCTCACATCACACACACACAAATAATCAAATAAAATATAAATAACAGAGAAAAGAGCAGAGAATATATTATATAATTCAGAGACCAGAATATGGATCTATGGCACGTATATGTTTACAAAATCAGACATATGCGATTTTTTTTTAAAAGACCAAACAATTTTTTTCTTCATTTCATAAGAAAAATAAAATTTCAGAGTCAAAATCAGAGCATGACGAAGAGGTCAATCTAGAACTGGCACTGCGGTGTCTCACCGGTGCCATAAAGGATAATACCGAGGCAGCGAACAAAATGGGACGAGTAGCGTTAACAAGACTTGCTTAGCCGAGACAAAACTCTTGCAGAGCAAGTAAGAGATAGATACTCAGAGAACAGTAAACAATCTGTCTAATTCTACCTTAATTGAGACAAATCAGAGTAACATTTCAGAGAACTCAAATCAAATGAGTATAACAATTGAAAAACTTAACAGAGCTTCAGAGTCAAACAGTGAAAAATTCGGATTAAGAGGAACTTTACATTAAACAACAAGAGTGATCTAAACGTTTGGCTACATCTGCTAAATTCAGAGTTATCAGAGTACGAATTAACAGAGTACATAAACAATCCAGAGAAATTCAGAGATGATGAGTCAGAAAATACAATTAAAATGAAAAATAAAATCAGAGGTATCATATTAAGTCATGTTGATACAAATTACTATAAAAAGCTATTAAACGTTAAAGACCCTAATGAAATTTTAAGTAAAATCAAAGAAATAAGACGTATTGAAACGAACACGACTGACATAACTGTCAGACAAAAACTATATAAAATCAAAAAAGGAACAAAGAGAAAGTATCAGAATTTTGTGATCGTTTCAACGACATTATTAAAGAGTATGACACCTGTAATACAAAAATACCACTATCAGAAACAGAGATAAGAGCCGCTTTTTACAATGCAGTGCGTGACACTAGCCATGAGCTAAGATCCACTTATCTAATAAAAAGCCAATTAGAGCACCCAGAGTCATCAGAGTCAGCAAAGTTCAGAGGTATGCTGATCAGAGTAATATAAATAATAATACAGGCAGAGGTAGAGGTAAAGGTGGAGGTTCGTTCAGAGCCAATAACGGTCATAGGGGTAAAAATAACCGACACATTCCATATGACAAAAGCAAGAGATCAGAGAAATCAGAAAATCAAGCTAATGCAAATTTAGCAGGTAAGCGTTCAGAGTTAAATAATAAAAATAATAATATCAGTTTTATAGCCGACTCCGGTGCTGCAGAGCACTTAACAAATAAAGGTTTTTTTACTCAAAGATTTTGTTAAGAGCACAGAAGGAGAAATTAAAACTGCTAATAAAAGTAAGAAAGCAAATATTAAAATTTATGGGAAAGGTAACTTATATTTTAAAAATTCAGAGAACAAAACCATAAAGTTATCAAATATAGCAGCCCACAATTTAACAGACAATTTGCTTTCTCTTAGAAAATTTGCAGATGCAGGGTATGGCATATACCTAAATGACAAAGAATTAGCAATATTCAATAAAGAAACAAATGAAAATTGTATTACAGGAGTATATCAAAACCCTAATTGGATAATTAACATAAACGTTCAGAGTAATTCAGAGTCTGAGGAGGTCAGTGATACATACACAGCCACAGCACACCTGATTACCTTGGAAAATTTCCTGTCACAAGCTCAAGACGAAACAGAGGAGATTAATAGCATACACAGAGGACTTGAGCTTGGGAGGGAGGAAGATCAGGAAATCATAAGAGAAAACCCAGTAATTATTAGCGAAGATACAGAGTTTGGCCCAAGTGAAAACAACCTGGACAGAAAGATACTAGATTGAAATCTAATAGTATCACAAACAGACAGAGAGAAGTTAGAGAAAGTCCAAGAAAATTGTGATTCAAAGGAAAATGTAAAAAGAATAAGTGAAGGCATGTTATGGCACACAAGACTAGGACATGCTTCACTAGAGTATCTTAAACAACTCCAGAAGTCAGAGGAGAAACTGGAGAAAGTGAAATTCGACAGAGAAGTTTCTGAGTGTGAGATATGCATACTAGCTAAAATGGAAAATCTTCCATTCAGAGATAAAAGATCTAGAGCAACCAGAGCATTACATACCATACATACGGACACAATGGGCCCTATTAAACCAGTATCATTTCCAGAGGAAAATAAGTTCATCATTGTGTTCATTGACGATTACTCGATATACGCCAGAGCATATTGTGTTAAGCACAAAAACGAAGCTGGAAAATGTTTAGTGGAATTCCTTATTCATATGAGAAATCTACTAGGAAAACAAGAGAAAGTATGTTTCATCAGAGCTGACAACGGAACAGAATTTACTGGAGGAGAGTTTTCAGAGGTTATGAAAAAGGAAGGGATAAGTAAAGACTTCGCCCCACCTTATACACCAGAGTTGAATGGAACAGCTGAACGGTTCAACAAAACCATTCAGAAGAAAATCAGAGCCTTGATGTTGGATTCAGGTATCCCATCGACAATGTGGATAACAGCCACAGAAGCAGCAATTCACGTATACAATCGTACTCCGCATAAGAGCAACGAGTTCAAAACTCCACTTTCAAAAATATGTCCAGAGAAAAAGAGTCACTTAGAGAATATAAGGAGATTTGGATGTATAGCGTATGTGAAAATTCCTATTTCAGAGAATAAATTTTCAGAGAGGGCCATAAGAACTATTCTAGTCGGGTACACTCCCACAGGATATCTTTTGTGGCACCCACAAACAAACAGATTTATAAACTCAAGACAAATAAGATGTAACGAGAAAATGTTATACAAAAATCAAAAAGAATCATCAAAAAAACCAGAGTTTCAAATTTCAGAGAACACAGAAAAATCAGAGACATCCCAAGAGGAAAATACTAACGCTAATCAGAGATCAGAAATCTCAGAGATACCAGAGCTTCCCAAGCCAAAAAGAGGAAAACCGCTAAAGCGAAAAGGAGCAGATAAAAAGGAAGCAGAGCCTGCTCACAAGATCAGAAAATTACCTAACAGAGAATCAAAAACAAACCCAAAAAGAGATCCAGAGTTTGTATACAGAGTCAAGAATGTCAATGGAGATAAGGTAACTGAATCAGAGGAAGATGAAACGATTTTTGCGGGACTGGCCGAAATTAATCAGGATCTGTCGAACTACAGAGAAGCAATACAGTCTCCAGAGAAGGAGAATTGGAAAAGAGCCATACAGGAAGAACTGCAGTCGATGAAAGAAAATGATGTCTGGGAAATAGTAGATAGACCCACTTCTACTCAGAGGAACAGAAAACCAAACATTATAGATTCAAAATGGGTGTTTAAGAGAAAAATGGACGAGAATGGATTAGAAAAGTTCAAGGCCAGATTGGCCATCAGAGGATTTAAGGACAAGAACGTCTATGAACTCAGAGAAACCTATGCACCAGTATCAAGACTGCCAGTAATCAGAGCTTCCTTGGCCATCATAAATAAATACGATCTGGATGCAGTACAACTGGATGTTAAAACTGCTTTCCTGAATGGAATCTTAGAAGATGACATATACATGGAAGTTCCAGAAGGCGTAAGTACCAGAGTTTCAGAGAAGTCCAGAGTTTGCAAACTAAAGAAGACATTATACGGTTTGAGGGTCAGCCCGAAAAGATGGAATCAGAGATTTACAGAGGAAGTAAATAAACTTGGATTACAGAGAGATATACACGACCCATGCTTATTTACTTGGAGGAAAGAAGGATCTATGGCATTCCTAGTGTTGTATGTCGACGACATTATACTTGCCAGTACATCTAAGAGACAAGAGATCACTGCAAGACTGTGTGAAGTGTTCAAAATGAGAAATTTAGCAGAACCAAAGATGTTCCTAGGAATACAAATAATCAGAGACAGAGAAAACAAAATTATGAAGATTCAACAATCAGAGTATACAGAGAAGATCCTAAAGAGATTCAATATGCAAGAAAGCAAATCACAGAGTACGCCGATGGTAACGAGACAGGTGAAAAATAGAGAAAGCAAAATTACAGAGGAAATTGTGGAAGAGTATCCCTGCAGAGCCCCATACAGAGAAGCAATAGGCAGTCTGTTATATTTGGCTGGCGCCACAAGACCAGACATATCATATGCAGTCATCTTCCTTTCCAGAAAACAGAGGTCACCTACAGAGAATGATTGGAAAGACGTTAAAAGAATACTGAGGTATTTAAGAGGAACGTCAGACTTAGGCCTAACTTTCAGAGCAAAGGGAGACAAACTCGAAGCGTTCACAGATGCTAGTTTCAGAGACTGTGAAGACTCAACTTCCACAAGTGGTTATATCATAAAGTTGTATGGAGATACAATAGCCTGGAGAAGCCACAAACAGAGCTACGTAACCTTCTCAACCTGTCAGGCTGAATATCTAGCAATGAGCGAATCATGCCAAGAGATGATTTCGCTAGATAAAGCAATCAGAGATGTTACAGGAAAAACTTCGTACCCCGTAACTGTGTGGTGTGACAACATGTCCGCAGGCAAATGCACCCAGATGGACGGAGCACACAAGCTAAAGAGTTTTGATGATAGTGTCCCAGAGATTCAGAGAAAACTCAGAGAAAGAGAAACCAGTGGTAACAAGAGTCACATAGCTGATACGCATGGAGACTTTGTTAAAAGATGTGTATTGGAAAATAGAGTCATTGTAAAATGGATAGAGTCAAAAGAGAACCAGTCTGACATATTGACCAAACCTCTGCCGATACAATCTTACTCATACCTCAGAGAACAAATATTGTAAGTTATATTTGAAATATTCAGAGTCGGAGAAATCTTCTTTTATCTGTTTCAGACTCCCAGACTAGTGCTATGAAGGCGACATGAAGGGAGGGAGTGTTGGCGGTATACGGCTTCATGCCGCCTTCTCTTCTAACTCGAGAGAGAGGCGCCACCTCTTAGGCGCGGAAACAATCTCTTGCTCTTGAGCGCCGCGGAGCCGCTGCTCGCCGCACACCCCTTCACTCTCGCTTGAGACTTTCTTTAGTGCAGAGTGCGCACCAAGTTTTCGTGTTTCTTTTATATAGAAAAGTGTTTTATATTAATATCAGAGTTTGTAAGTTCAGAGTTCAGTTCAGAGAATAAATGCAATAAGTGAAAACCAGTGCGTCAGTTAATTACTGCCACCATCCAACTTCCCAAAAGGCGCCCTGTCCAACAGTAAGTTATAGCGAACGACTTATAAGATCGTGTCGTACGGGTACATATACCGACGGCGCTACCTCGCGCATGCGCAGTGCAAACAGGACTGAAGACTGTATTACCATCGTCCCTGCTTCTTCCTGCCTCTGATGGATTCCGTTGATCGGTTGGACTGCTGGAGAATTAAATATATTTAATCCGAGAACATCGTTCATTTCCAGGTGTACATCTTGCAAAATTGGAAAGAGTAAGTATCGATCTTTTTATTTATAATAATATTTTTTGTTTTTAAGTAATTCTTCTCCTAGTTTCTAAGTCTGCAAATATTGTTCGTATTTGGTTATGTTGACCAAATAATATATGCGAATTATATATATACGAATGAAATGAAAATTCTATTTTCCACGTGGTCTACATAACCAAATACGAACAATATTTGCAGACTTATATTGTTATAAATATATATATTTATGGGGTTGTTTGTAATTACGCAATTGTGTGCGCGCGATGGCGCGAATGAAAAGCGGCTGTAAAGGCGCTGAGAAATCATCGAAAGTTTTATTACGCATGAAAGATAAAGGTTTCTCACGATGCGTATATATGGATACATCGAGTGTTAGCGTTTCATAGTTAACTGTGTTCCAGCTAATTAGTTTTATGAGACTAACAAAAGTTTGTTTACTTTTCGCAACACTTTCTTTTTCACTTCATGTAGGTATAACTCCCGTTCAATTGGTATTTCCATTGTTATATATATATATGTATGTGTGTGTGTATATATATATATATATACACACACACGAACGAAATAATTCTATTTCCGCGTGGTCTACATAACCAAATACCAATGTTTCTCATAGATCATATATGGTAAAAAAAATTAATAAGAATTTTAGTATAATTAATCAGGTTATTATTTTTTCTGATATATACCTTTGAATGACTTTTTAATGATTTTTCAACTTTTTTCACATAATTCTATATGTCAAAATTAATTGGCTGTTTAATTTCAAAATCTGCTTTACTTATTTAGTATAGATAGGTATAAACAAGATCTCCTCAAGCTCTCATTCATTTGGTCAAAGCATTTTAGAGCAGCACTACGCGTGTTCTGTCTGAAAATGATTAAAAAATTCATCCTGACATTTATGACATTAAAGTTTGTAAAACTATTTTTGTATACTTATCTGCTCTAGTGTGTCTATTCATATTATACAGAGATCCTTCAATTTCAGTAGTGTTGTGTCGTGTCAATCTTTTTTTTCATCAATTAGAAGTGAAAAAGTGAACCTCAGTGAATTAACCTCAAAGTTTCTTTCGATCTCCATTGAAATAAAAATCTTAAAATTCATAAGAATTTTAGTATAATTAATCAGGTTATTATTTTTTCAAATCTATATAAAAACAACTTTATACCTAAAAAATATACATAAAAAAATACATTTTAGCACTGGCTAATATATTTTGATTTGTAAGTGTTATGACCACTGGATTGAAGTATCACCTCAGGACATGTCACGCTGCATTGAAATGCCTCGACCAAATGAGTTCAAATTTGCTGGAGATCTTCTTTACATATATTTACACTATAAATATGTGGAGCAGATTTTGAGAAAGCTGAATTCTTTTACTGATATATACCTTTGAATGAGTTTTTAATGAGTTTTCAACTTTTTTCACATAATTCTATATGTCAAAATTAATTGACTGTTTAATTTCAAAATCTGCTTTACTTATTTAGTATAGATAGGTATAAACAAGATCTCCTCAAGCTCTCATTCATTTGGTCAAAGCATTTTAGAACAGCACTACGCGTGTTCTGTCTGAAAATGATTAAAAAATTCATTCTGACATTTTTGACATTAAAGTTTGTAAAACTATTTTTGTATACTTATCTGCTCTAGTGTGTCTATTCATATTATACAGAGATCCTTCAATTTCAGTAGTGTTGTGTCGCGTCAATCTTTTTTTTCACTAATTAGAAGTGAAAAAGTGAACCTCAGTGAAATAACCTCAGAGTGTCTTTCGATCTCCATTCAAATAAAAATTTTAAGCAAATTACGGTGATTTGAATTGTGATTTAGTTAATGTTTGAACTAAATGAATTTCTCTTAAAAACTTAATGAAGTTAATGTGCACCACTTGCATATAAGTCATCATCCTTCAGCAATAATCGTATTTTTTTTTTCTTGAAGTCTTCTCGCAATGGTCTTTACTGTTATACTCAGATAGTACATTGATAGCAGCTGTACCCTTCTTTACTTACCGATAAGCACCTCTGTGTACAATATCCCTGAGGGCACAGTCTTCTTTATATTGTGTTCAAACCAATAGAATATTAACACTATTCGCGAGGCTTGGCATCTGTGCAAGGGCTTGAATGAGTCTCTCGAGCAACCCAATAACACATACAATGTTATTTTGAGTGCCTAATTATATCAGAAAATTTTGCACTAAGCTGTTGGCCTCCACACTTACTTCACTTAATATTTTCTTAATATTCTCAATATATTCTTTTCCTTTATTTCTGAATATTCACTTAATATTTTCAAAAAGTTTGGACCACACTGATGCATGAACAAGAACAAATTTTCTTGCTCTGTAATCAACGAATGGCTATTCTTTTCTTGATAGATCAGTGTGCTCCACTTGCATTTTGGTCTTTTTTCTAATCAAACTCAGATGAGCCTTTCTAAAAAATACTCCAAAACACAACAAACCGATATATGGGGTTATGTTTACTTGATTGTTCGCTGTATATCAGGGATAGGTATGTAATATACATAACTTTTCCATACGTAAAAAAACTATGTAACATACTGTACGAAACTTTTAGGCTCTTCGACAGTATTTTACATGAAAAAACCATATTACTTAAAATTAAAATTTTAATTATTAAAATTTGTCTGCTTTTGCTAAAACAAATTGATATTTCGCCGTGCTGGTAAATTGTGAATTTATTGGGTTGGTAGTATATTTATAAAGTATTACTCGTAAGAGACTGTCCAAATACTGGGCTTTGGGCTCTGGGCTTTGAGCAATATGTAAAAAAATCGTCCGAAATCTAGTATTTTCGTAACCCATGGGCCATGAGTCACGAGTATACTATATTTCGGACAACGATTTTTTTCCGTATTGCTCAAAACTCGAAGCTCAAAGCCCAGTATGTGGACAGTCTCTAAGATTATAAAACGATTTCAAAAAATTCGAGGTAAACGCGATTTTGATTTTCAATTATGTAATTATGCAAAGATTATGCAAAACATTATGTAACATGGAAAAAAAAGTAATATATATAATTTATGAAAAATATTAAAGAAACTGTTGCATTATCCAATTTATGTATGGACATGGTTTTTTCAGAAATTAAAATTTTGATTATTTTCTAGACTAAATAAATTAATAAATATAATTTTTGAAAAATATTAAAGAAAATATTGCATTATCCAATTTACGTATGGACATGGTTTTTTCTTAAGGAGATGTGCAATCCTAATATCAAAATTTTTTTAACTCAACATCAAACGTTTATTTGAAAAAAGACGGTTGGCAAGCGCTCCGTACACGTAAACCCTATATCGTCGCTTCCGAATAAAAAGATCCTATCTTGGAAGCCGGTTGAAAAAGATCCTATCTGGGAATCCGGTTGAAAAAGATCCTAACTCGGAAGCCGGTTGAAAAAGATCCTATCTGGGAAGCCGGTTGAAAAAGGTCTTATCTCCGATGCCGGTTGAAAAATATCCTAACTCAGATGAAAATTTTTTTCGCTCAGATTTATGTTGGCAGCAATGCCGAAATATACTTATGATGCTTAATTTAAAAAATAAGTAATATTTTAACAAATATTCTGAATGCATTTATATCTTTAAATTAAGGGCATGTGATACTCAACAAAACTCGCAACAGGGCTCAGTCGGTAAAAAGATGGTAGCCAATTTTTTTTATATTAATAGTAGATGGCGCTACGAATGTGATTCATCTGCGATCATAACATCCGGTTCAGAGAAATGCTCACAGATGGCGTGCATACTTACACTATGAAGAATATTTTTTTTATATTCATTAGTATTTATTAAAAAATAAATTAAAGACTTATCTTTTTTAGCTATACATTTCTCATCGGTTCATTATTACTTAGTTTTTATTATGAACCAATAATCGAACGTATACTTTTCAATTTTTCTTTTTTTTGAAGGTTAGGACTAATCCGGTTAATTGTTTTCCATATAATTTTGAACGCTTGTTGTAATGCTCACATATTTAACATTTTTATTGTAAGTTTTATGAAAGTTATGTATAAATGAAATTGATAAAAATAATTTTGATATCAATTACATCCTTATTAAGATTTCGAAGTATATTTTTTTTATATAAAGCGCATTTCTGGCGAGAAGTCAGATTGTATTAACTTAGCATGAAAATTTATTTATAATAGATCATGTATCATCTACTGCCGAAAATCTGGCGTCGATACATCAAGAATGAAACATAAAATATCCATGACAATTCTATTATTCAAGTACTATTTTGTTACTTGCTTATTTCTTGTATTTACAATTTTTCAATTTATTATTTTCTTGTTTATCATATATTGTTATACTAAATCATAAGTATATAATCAGTTTAAAAGTTATTATAAATATAATTACAATACCCGATTGTCAGTATATAACTGACTAATATTATTTGTCGCATTTTCAAAATTTGTTATCGATTTACGATGCTATTTCCTTCCTTATATAAATTATGATTATATTGAGAAGTTAACCAATATTATACATTATAAAATTATAAGCATAATTTTAAGAAATACATTTAGGATATTATAAAATTTTTCTAGTGCGTAAAAGTACTAAATTAAATTAAAAAGTGCACGTACTAGACTGCCCACTCATTTATCATGCATCCAACAGGCCCAGCTATAAAGCTGAACTTTAAGATTCCAAGCATATGATATTCTTTTCAGAATTTGCATGATATTTATTGTTCCATAAATATATTGTTTTTTGTACTCAACTTGTTAGTTTTAGAACACGTAATTATATTACGCATGATAAAAGACTAATTTTGAAAAATACATCTAGAATGTTATCATTTTTTGTTTATAAAAATACTAAGTTATATAAACTACAATACATGCACTAACTACCTAATTATATACATACTATACATTACTATACTGTATACATTTATGTTGCAGTATAACGAAACTATATTTAATAGTAGATTTTGTAAATTACTGCTATATTTTTGGTCGGAGAATAATCACCATTTACAAGGTCAGATATTTATTTTTGTCATTCTATACTCGATCAGAAAGTGAGTCTGATAATGCACAATAAAAATATAAGTATGCTGTAGATAGAGTAATATACTTTACATCCTCGCAAAATATTCCAATAAATATTTGCACTAAATTAAGTAAGCTTCAACAGTGCAAACGCAAACTATATAATCACATGTCATTATTAGTAGTAGTATCGTTCATTATACAAATAGAACATGCAAATTTGTAAAACGATACTCAGATTGCAAGTACTAGTCGAGTACTGTACTTGTTAACCATATAACGTAATGACGTGCATCGGAATATTTAGATGCATATATTTAGATTTTTTACAATGTATTTTTACTCTAAGATGATTTACAATTATCAACACTTGAGTATAATATTATTATCTGTTTCTTCTCCGTTTTCATTTATTTTTCTTTTTAATTTTCATTTTCTTTTCCTTTTTAAGTTTCATTTTCTTTTCCTTTTCCTTTTTAATTTTCGGTTTCTTTTTCGTTTCTTTATTCGTTTTCATTTTCTTGTTAATGTTCATTTTCTTTTTCATATTTTTTTTTATTTTCTTTTTCAATGCTTTCTTATAGTACTTTCAAATACTAAATGATGTTAAAGACAACACAAGTTCTAACTACGTAACTACGTATATCACTACTATACACATATAATCTTAAATATTCACCACCGCTATATACATCATGCATTATTTTACCTTACGATACAAAGTTATTAAAGCTATTTTTAATTATAAATTGAAAAAGAAAGTAATCAGCAGTATTAAATAAAATCAAACAAAGCTATAACTACTACATTTTATTGCATATGTACATACATAAATAACATGCAAAATTATACATTAATAATATTTTATTTATTACTTTATTGATTTCAATAATAATTCAATAACAGTAGGGAGAAAGTAGTAAAGCGTGCGAGCGTGAAAACATCCCCGCACGCGAAGCTACTTTTTTACACGCTCTATCAGCTTGCGGGAGTGTGACATTTTGTGAACGCCAATGTATATGTAAAATAAAACTTTTCGCATAATAATGGAGAAATAACCACGCAACACTCTTATCATAAAGCCGTACTTCATAATCTTCATGTGAAACTATATTAAACGTAATCCAGATGTAATAAAGCGAAACAAATTCACAAATAGAATAGAATGGTTCTGCTGCACAAGGGTTATAAATAATGGCACAATTTTTTATGTCCGACGTTTTGGGTAATTTATTTTTTCAACACGTGCATGAAAACGGCCTTTTTCATGCCTGATAGCCGTGTAGAAAATCGCGCATTTCGAGTGTGATTTAGGAAAAAATGAAAAATAGAACACCTCACCCCAGCTAGAAATAGCTCATTTCCGCCCCTTGTTGAACAATATACTATTCACCCCTTCTCGAGGTAATAAAACAAAACAACACTTAACATATAATTTCGCAAATGTGATCAACACTATTCCACAGATTTATACCATCAGGCAAGAATGTGTGAGTCATGTAGATAGAGAAGAGCGGAGTAAGAAAGCTATGGTATAAATATGTAAACGCCCACTTAATAGTTTCATTGACTAGTGGCAACTCCTCGCGACCTCTTACATTAGTGTAGTTTTCAGAATTCTTGGTAAGACCTCTGTGGAAGTGTTGTACAATTTATTATACTGGCGCAATTATATGTAAAATGTTGTTTTGTTTTAGTACCTCGAGAAGGTTGAAAGTAAATGACTTTGATGTTCGAACGGTGCGCATTTTTTTTCCTTTTTCTTTATGAATTAGTCAACTCTACTTTTTTCCCGAACTTTGCCACCATCGACGCCCCCCGTGAGCTTCGAGAGAAGCTCGCGTCATAACTCGGTCGGGGAGCTACACCATAATCGGGGGAGGGGATGTCCGATGCTCGCCCACAAACCTCGCCGAGGTATTTTGTTAGCCAAGATTTTTCGGAGCATACTCGTTCTCCGTGTGATGTCGGAGAAGAACCTGCAGGCTTAGATGCCGTGCTAGGTCATGTTCCTCATACAGGATCTCGCTTTATTCCCGCCGCGAGCGACTTCGACGTTCACCGAAAAGGAGTCCTCCGCTCCCTCGCCTAGCGTAGATTACGTCCGGAACAGGGCAAAAACGGACGACTTCAAAATACTTTTCGGAGTGAAAGGGAAAAGGGCGAGGAACTTGAACACAAGGACCTCGCACGGACCTCGCACGTCTAACTTCTGGCAGTCAGTAATCTATTCTTGTCGCAATGTGCATGCACTAAATTTTTTTTAGAGTGCAGGTTAGCCGTATTTCAGTTTCAACTATTCATACCAGTCAGGTTACCTCAATTATTTACCGCAGTAAAGAAAAAAGCAGAGGAACTTGGAGAACTGTTAGAGAAACGATATGTTGTGACATACTCAAATCTAACAGCTAATGTAAAAGCGACTCCTATAGGTTGAACGGTATAAACACGCGACCGACAATAACCGTCGGCGCCTCTCTGTCTCTCTCTGCTTAGAGCATCGCTTCCGCCTCTCTGTGCACCAAAGTGATTTTCTCGTGAGTTAGTTGCCCACGAGCTTTGGTAATGCGAGCCTCGTGCGTAGGAGAGCGCAAAACTGTCGCAATCTCTTAAATAAAATGACCGTACTTATACTTACAACAACTCGAGTTTACACCTTTATTAAATAAAGTCCCGTTGCAAACCAACAAGAACAAAAGTTGACCCGACGAAGCCGACCTCAGTTGAAGTTCATCAATCCCCAAAATTTTGTAATGTGAGTGTGGTGTCGTCTGCGGGAACCCTTCGCCCTAGGCAGAAACACATAGTAAATAATAGTAATAACTAAAGATTGAGAAAACGCAGAGGCTGAGTTTTATGAAAAGAGGAAACTTTCGGGGTTACGTATCCCTGTTAGTTATAGCTATAGAACGCGCGTTCTTACAGTAACCTACTCACCTGAAGATGCGACGACCTGGAGACCGACACCACCAACCTCCTCGTAGGCTTCTGTTTGGAGATTGGAATGTAACGACTACATTCTATCGGCTTCCAGCAAACAAAACAGCACCATAACATCAGCTTCCGTTGTCGTGATGTCGTCTGCGGGAGCACTTCGCCCTAGGCAGAAACACATAGTAAGTAATAGTAATGGCTGAAGATTGAAAAAACGTAGAGGCCGAGTTTCAGGAAAAGAGGAAAATTTCGAGTTTACGTATCCCTGTTAGTTATAGCTGTAGAACGTGCGTTCTTACAGCAAACTACTCACCTGAAGATGCGACGACCTGGAGACTGACGCCACGAACCTCCTCGGAGGCTTGCAGTCTGTTTGGAGATTCGAATGTAACGACGATATTCTATCGGCTTCCAGCAAACAAAACAGCAACATAACATCAACTACCGGTGTCGTGATGTCGTCTGCGGGAGCACTTCGCCCTAGGCAGAAACACATAGTAAGTAATAGTAATAGTTAAAGATTGAAAAAACGCAGAGGCCGAGTTTTATGAAAAGAGGAAAATTTCGAGGTTACGTATCCCTGTTTGTTATAACTGTAGAACGCGCGTTCTTACAGCAAACTACTCACCTGAAAATTCGACGACCCGGAGACCGATGCCACCAACCTCCTCGTAGGCTTGCAGTCTGTTTGGAGATTCGAATGTAATGACGACATTCTATCGGGTTCCACCAAGCAAAACAGCACCATAACATCAGCTTCCGTTGTCGTGATGTCGTCTGCGGGAGCACTTCGCCCTAGGCAGAAACACATAGTAAGTAATAGTAATAGCTGAAGATTGAAAAAACGCAGAGGCCGAGTTTCAGGAAAAGAGGAAAATTTCGAGTTTACGTATCCCTGTTAGTTATAGCTGTAAACGCGCGTTCTTACAGCAAACTACTCACCTGAAGATGAGACGACCTGGAGACCGACGCCACGAACCTCCTCGGAGGCTTGCCGTCTGTTTGGAGATTCGAATGTAACGACGACATTCTATCGGCTTCCAGCAAACAAAACAGCACCATAACATCAACTTCCGGTGTCGTGATGTCGTCTGCGGGAGCACTTCGCCGTAGGCAGAAACACATAGTACGTAAGAATAATAGTTGAGGATTGAAAAAGCAGAGTTCGAGTTTCAGGAAAACAGGACAAATTTCAGGGTTATGTGACCTTATTAGTTATAGGTGTAGATGTAAAACGCGCGTTCTTAAAGCAAACTACTCACCTGAAGATGAGACGACCTGGAAACCGACGCCACCAACTTCCTCGTATATATGTCATGACGATATTCCCATCAGCTCCCAGCAAGCAAAACAGTACCATATAGAACCAGCTTATGTCTTCGTGATTTCGTCTGCTGGGCCACTTAACCCTAGGCAATTACACGTAATTAATAAAGTCACAAGGCTAGGAGCGGAGAGAGCAGAGAAAAGCTACGCTCCTGTTAAAGAGGATAGCAGAGTTTTGTTGCGCATATTCGCTGTAGCAAGCACGCTTTCCTTTTTTATTTTATACCGACAAAAACACAATGAGTACAACTACACCTCCACAGCAGCCGATACTTAAAATCAGTTACAAAATCGAGTTACTCATTATTTAATCCCTATTGAAAAATCTCAGGTGAGATCTCAGGTGATTTCTCAGGTGAGATCTCATGTAAAATCTCACGCCAAAATCTCACCTAAGATTCTGCTCCAGATGCTGCAGAAAACTTACGTTAATTAAAAATAAGCTTCTTCAGTATTGGAAATCGCCTTTTAGGATGTTTTACCCCCCAGATGAGCTCAAAAATACATGTTTAAAAGCATTTTACACAATTTTTCAATTTTTAAAATTTGATACATGAGATCTCAGGTGATTTCTCAGGAGATATATCATGTGAGATCTCAGGTGATATATCATGTATCAATTTTTAAAAATTGAAAAATTGTGTAACATGCTTTTAAACCTGTATTTTTGAGCTCATCTGGGGGGTAAAACATCCTAAAAGGCGATTCCCAACACTGAAGAAGCTGATTTTTAATTAACGTAAGTTTTCTGCAACATCTGGAGCAGAATCTCAGGTGAGATTTTGGCGTGAGATTTTACATGAGATCTCACCTGAGAAATTATCTGAAATCTCACCTGAGATTTTTCAGTAGGAATGGCAATTACCAGCTATAGAAAAAAATATGGTGCACCCTAAGCGCTTGCAAAGAGGCAGGTATATCAGACATCCTGCGACAAACTAATGCATTCCAACGAATATTAATTTGTACGAA
This sequence comes from Torymus aiolomorphi, assembly GCA_036365515.1. Taxonomy (NCBI): domain Eukaryota; kingdom Metazoa; phylum Arthropoda; class Insecta; order Hymenoptera; family Torymidae; genus Torymus; species Torymus aiolomorphi. Next base: position 33,724,419 of record CM070874.1, read on the forward strand.
ACCCATAAATCGAAGTATAATTTACTCACCCTGAACGAAATTAATACAAACACATTACTAATGAGAATATTGTTACAATTCAGTGGCCAGACTCAATCCCAGGGGCAGTTCACAAATGAAGTAGCAGCGGCACCAGAAACACTGCTGGAGTTGCATTACAAATGCTGCATCAACAGTAGTCAGTCAGAGACAGAGCGAATAGATTCTTGTTCGGTACTGCTATTGTTGCTGGTAAGTGGTGTGTTGCACAGCAAGGTCCACTGCTTTGTTTTACAGCATTCATATCTCCATAACATTCTATAAAATAATAAATAATGTTTGAAAAGCCACTAGGAAGAAAGTATCAATGGAAAAGGAAATAAAAATTCATAGAAGAGAGCAGTTTTACATAATAGAAAAGTTTTTGAACCCAATAGGAAGAAGAGAGGTGGATGCAGGACTATGGTTAGACAGACAAGTAGATAAAAGAAAGCCTCATGGAGTAGACGAAAGCAAGTATAGGATGAAGACACAAGGTAGAGGAAGTAAGAAAAGATAAAGAAAGGAAAGAGGCAAATAATCAGGAAGAAAAGAGCAAGAGAAAAAGGAATAAATAAAAAATAATAAGACAGAAGGAGTAGAGCATGAAGGATGAAACGAGCATTTAGTAAGATCATAAGATCAAAGAATGGAGAGAAGAATTAGAAGGTTCAAGAACGAAAGCAAGGAGAGAGAGAGAGAGAGAGAGAGAGAGAGAGAGAGACAGAGAGAGAGAGAGAGAGAGAGAGAAAGAGAGAGAGAGAGAGACAGAGAGAGAGAGAGAGAGAGAGAGAGAGACACAAATACGACATTTGCCAGTTCTATGGCATAACAATGCTGCTATACATACCATAACCCCCATAATTCCTTGATCCGCTGAATGATAAGGCGGAGGCATATCAGGCATCTTTCTTTTGAAGAGTATTGTCCTTTTGGCTGGCCAACTGATACACTGACAACCCGATAAGTCTGTGCAAGAGAGAATTACCATTTACACATGCGCGACCATCGTTAGGTTATGTAGCACGGGCGGGCGGCGGCGGGAATCAGAAACTCGGAACGCGGAGGCGGGACAGCTACTGCCGCTGCAACCCCCCCCCCCCAATATGAAATAGTTTTTCATTTTTAACTACAGTAAAATTAAAATACTTTGTTATATGGTTTATAAAAACCAAATTTTAAGTTATTAAGGCGGTCTTATACCTTAAAATTTTCAAAAAATCCATTTTTTTTTATTGAATTTTGTAATTATATATGTTATTCTGAACATAAAAAGATATTTTGGATCAAAAATTAAAAATATTCAAAATGATATAGTTAAAAGAACTCACTATCTTTAAAATAGTGAAAAAATTTGATTTTCCTTTTTTTTTGGGGGGGGGGTCTTTTTCTATAGGTTCCTAATATATATGGGAACACATTATTACTTGTACGTGTTTTAATTAGTACATTACGATACGAGTGACTTCCCGGTAATGCATCTCAGACATCTCATGTATGTCTGAGTTGACTTTATCTTTCTGAAAGTACTAGTCTTGATTTTATTAAATATAATTTAAGAAATTATGAAAATATGTAACATTTAAGTTTGACAGTTCTAAAAAAAATACACAAGCAGTGCCTCAGCTAAATCTGAAAAATTGCATAACTTAATTTTTTTTTTTATTAAATTATACCTACTTCCAGAAAGATAAGATGAGCTTTAAAAAACATGCGACGCCTGAAATACACTATAGAAGTGGATTTCTTATACTCTTTTAAATCAAGTAGTTAAATCCATCACCTCAAAGTAAACATCAACAACACTGAATTATGAGTACACCTAAATTTGACTGGCAGCTTCTTTTATATTACAGGAGCACGATTCATTGGTCTTTTCAAGTTTTAAATTTCAGCATATTTAATTAAATATATTTTCTGTTCTGAAATCTGAAGTTACGTGTAGTGTGAGAATGTCCGAAAGATCTATAGATCTACAGACCTGCTTGTAATGTGGTATTTAACTTTTTCTTTAAGCGAGTATGGTTCAATTAAACATCTGGATATCTGTCAGAATTATGAAGAATTGTCTTTAACCTCTAAAAGTCAATTGATGTTCATTAATTATTCATTAATTACTACAATTAAACTGAATTTTAATGGTTAAAGTAACTTTATCACAATTTTTACATGCACTCATATTTAATGCTCAACCATGACTTTTTCAATTACCTATTTGATGCCTTGCATTTTATGAACATAGTTGTTACAGCAAGGCAAACTATAGATCTATAGGTCTTTCGGACATACTTACACTACACTACACGAAAAGGGCCAAAATTAAAAACTCGACAAAAAATTCACCCTGCACCTACAATATAAAAGCCACCTGTCAAATTTAGCAGTTGGATTGGCCATTCCATGTTATCGATATTTACTTTAAGATCATGTGTCCGTGCTTAATTCAAAAGAGAATAAGAATGATAGAAATCAGCGCCAGTAATGCATCTTAGATATCTCATGTATGTCTGAGTTGACTTTATATCTTTCTGAAAGTACTAGTCTTGATTTTATTAAATATAATTTAAAAAATTATGAAAATATGTAACATTTAAGTTTGACAGTTCTAAAAAAAATACACAAGCAGTGCCTCAGCTAAATCTGAAAAATTGCATAACTTAATTTTTTTTTTTATTAAATTATACCTACTTCCAGAAAGATAAGATTATCTTTAAAAAACATGCGACGCCTGAAATACACTATAGAAGTGGATTTCTTATAGTCTTTTAAATCAAGTAGTTAAACCCATCACCTCAAAGTAAACATCAACAACACTGAATTATGAGTATACCTACTAAATTTGACTGGCAGCTTCTTTTATATTACAGGAGCACGATTCATTGGTCTTTTCAAGTTTTAAATTTCAGCCTATTTAATTAAATATATTTTCTGTTCTGAAATCTGAAGTTACGTGTAGTGTGAGAATGTCCGAAAGATCTATAGATCTACAGGCCTGCTTGTAATGTGGTATTTAACTTTTTGTTTAAGCGAGTATGATTCAATTAAACATCTGGATATCTGTCAGAATTATGAAGAATAGTCTTTAACCTCTAAAAGTCAATTGATGTTCATTAATTATTCATTAATTACTACAATCAAACTGAATTTTACTGGTTAAAGTAACTTTATCACAATTTTTACATGCACTCATATTTAATGCTCAACTATGACTTTTTCAATTACCTATTTGATGCCTTGCATTTTATGAACATAGTTGTTACAGCAAGGCAAACTATAGATCTATAGGTCTTTCGGACATACTTACACTACACTACACGAAAAGGGCCAAAATTAAAAACTTGACAAAAAATTCATCCTGCACCTACAATATAAAAGCCACCTGTCAAATTTGGCAGTTGGATTGGCCATTCCATGTTATCGATATTTACTTTAAGATCATGTGTCCGTGCTTAATTCAAAAGAGAATAAGAATGATAGAAATCAGCGCCAGTAATGCATCTCAGACATCTCATGTATGTCTGAGTTGACTTTATATCTTTCTGAAAGTACTAGTCTTGATTTTATTAAGGGGGTGTCAAACTCCATTCTGCGATTTGACCGACCCATAGGTCGGTAAGGTAGGAAGTACATACTATTGATGAAATATGACACAAGCGCCATCTCTGGAAAATCGTAATAGATTTTAACATAGATGGCGCTACATATTTCAAAAATATTAAAGATACGCGTTTTTTTATTACAAACAATTGTACGTATTTCGCGTATACGTATTTCTTTTTATAATTAATTATCCGTATTTTGCGTATACGCATTTTTATTGTTAATAATAGTGCGTATTTCACATATATACGCATATTTATTACAAATAATTTTGCGCATTTCGCCTATACGCATTTTATAATAAATAATTTGGTGTATTTCGCCGATACACATATTTTATTCTAAATAATTATGCGTATTTCGCTTATACGCACTTTTCAGTGTTATCAATTGTGCGCATTTCGCCTATACGCATTTTATAATAAATAATTTGGTGTATTTCGCCTATACACATGTTTTATTACAAATAATTATGCGTATTTCGCTTATACGCACTTTTCAGTGTTATTAATTGTGCGCATTTCGCCTATACGCATTTTATAATAAATAATTTGGTGTATTTCGCCTATACACATGTTTTATTATAAATAATTATGCGTATTTCGCTTATACGCACTTTTCAGTGTTAGTAATCGTGTGCATTTTGCCTACACGCATTTTATAATAAATCATTTTGTGTATTTCGACTATACACATGTTCTATTATAAACAAATGTGCGCATTTCGCCTATACACATTTCTTATAATAATGAGATGCAGATTCATCACTTTATTATATAGTCTCAGTTATTATTGACATTTCAAAATTCAGGACGTCGCCTCGCATGATTGCAAATGCTTTCTTAAAAATTGTAGTGCGCTTCGTACGTTTTTGTGTCCTGGTGAAGGGACAGATCGGATGCGAGGTCTAGGTGTTTAGATGGCTGATGATGGAGTCCGGGTTATGCGCTCCATAGGTTTTTGTACCCAGGTGTTGAGACAGCTCGATTACGAGGTCTAGCTGTTCCAGGTGGCCGGTGATAGAGTGTAAGTGATGCGTTCCGAAGATTTTTGTGTCCAGATGTCGGAACAGATCGTATGCGAGGTCTGAGCGTTCCAGGTGGACGATGATGGAGTTTACGTGATGCGCTCCGTAGGTTTTTGTGTCTAGAGACCAAGACAAATCGAATGCGAGGTCTAGGTGTTTCAGATGGCCGATGATGGAGTCCGGGTAGTGCGCTTCGTAGGTTTTTGAGTCCAGGTGTCGGGACAGCTCGAAGGCGAGGTCTAGCTGTTCCAGGCGGCTGATGATACGCTTCGTAGACTTTTGTGTCCAGGTGTTTTGACAGATCGGATGCGAGGTCTAGGTGTTCCAGACGGCCGATGATGGAGTTCGGGTAGTGCGCTCCGTAGGTTTTTGTGTCCAGGTGAAGGGACAGGTCGGATGCGAGGTCTAGGTGTTGCAGATGGCCGGTGATGTAATCCGGGTGATGCGCTCTGAAGGTTTTTGTGTCCAGGTGTCGGGACAGATCGGATGCGAGGTTTAGGCGTTCCAGGTAGCCGATGATGGAGTTTACGTGAAGCGCTCCGTAGGTTTTTGTGTCCAGAGGCCAGGACAAATCGAATGCGAGGTCTAGGTGTTCCAGATGGTCGATGAGTCCGGGTAGTGCGCTCCGTAGGTTTTTGTGTCCAGGTGAAGGGACAGGTCGGATGCGAGGTCTAGGTGTTTAGATGGCCGATGATGGAGTCCAATTTAATATTATGATTTTCAAAATATTATCTGCATCTGAAATTTTGTGGCACAGTACTGCACTTTTTTGTACATATTCTGGATATAGTTTACAAAATTTCTACCAAGAGATAGTTTAGATTTGGTTTTTATTTTTTTGGTTGAGGGTTTAATTGTTTATTGAAATTTAAACAAATTTCAATCTATTTAGTTTTTTATGAACAAAAAATGTTCCTCAAATTTTAGGTCGATATTTGCAAAAATAAAAAAGCTATGCAATATTGAAAATTCAATTTTTTGCAATTTTTGGTTAAAATCCAAGTTTATTCATTTTTTAACTGAAAATCTTGAAACTTTTTGTATAGTACATTGATTGGCAAAAGGTTTAAATTTTTTCTGTAGAATGTGCCAGTATTTATTTTATGACCCTTTTTGAAAGTCTCTGATTGGCTGCTTCTTAGTATACCTTCATCAAAGGATATTGAGGCTGCGGCCAAATATTCTTATGGCATGGACCGTACCACTGAATTTTGTTAGAGCATCAAATAGAACGTTAGAAATATCTATTTTCAATAATATTAGGCTTACACAATAAGCAATACCTAATTATGAATTAATAATAAATTAAGCTATAGAGGTTAATTACTATAAAGCTGTCAAAATGAAATCAGGCAACAGACTGATAATTTCATTCATATTTAGGTATCGCTTATTGTGTAAGCCTAATATTATTGAAAATAGATATTTCTAATGTTCTATTTGATGCTCTAACAAAATTCAGTGGTACGGTCCATGCCATAAGATGTATGAATAATATTCAGTTTCATTAATCATGTTATCAAAAATTGAAATTATGGATTTTTCTTGATATTTCAAAAATTGTAACTTTTTTCCCTATGCTCGGCCAGTATTGATAAAAAAGCATTTTGAAGGGTTTTCGAAGAAGAATACAAAAAAAATTTGTCGAATAAAGAATATTTGGCCGCAGCCTCAATATCCTTTGATGAAGGTATACTAAGAAGCAGCCAATCAGAGACTTTCAAAAAGGGTCATAAAATAAATACTGGCACATTCTACAGAAAAAATTCAAACCTTTTGCCAATCAATGTACTATACAAAAAGTTTCAAGATTTTCAGTTAAAAAATGAATAAACTTGGATTTTAACCAAAAATTGCAAAAAAATTGAATTTTCAATATTGCATAGCTTTTTTATTTTTGCAAATATCGACCTAAAATTTGAGGAACATTTTTGGTTCATAAAAACTAAAAGAAAACGAGTTTTGAGGGATTTTAAAATTTTGAGCTGCTGACTTCACGTGAAATATCCCATATACCTGAAACAACAGGAGGGTGTAACAAAATTTGAGACCAAGGGTTGAACTTCAAATGAACCTGAGTATGGTATATAAGTTGATCCGCATTTTAAAATATACACCTTCCATCATATAAACGCATAACTGCAAATTGAACATTTTAACAAAATTTGTATTATTAGAAGTATTGTCATTAATAATTACTTTGCATTATACTTGTCATGCTACTGAATGATTGGCAAAAGTAGAGCTACTATAATTTCATTGAGCTAGGCTCATAAGTTTCTTTAGCTTCTTTTCAAATTTTATGAGTTTTGTTGAAAAAAAACGGAAAAGAATTAATTTTATGTCAAGACATCTAGTTTCTTATAAATAGATAACTAAATAAACTCATGTAATTGTAATTCTTTTCTGTTATAATTAAATATGTTCGCCCATACACCTTTCCTTATAACTAATAATTGTGCGTATTTCGTCTATACGCATTTTTGCATTATAAACAACTGTGCGTATTTCGTTTATACATATTTTTGATATTATAAATAATTGTGCGTATTTCGCTTGTACGAATTTTTTATTATAAATAATTGTGCGTATTTCGCCTATACGCATTTTTGTATGATAAATAATTGTGCGCATTTCGCATATACGCATTATTTATTATGAATAATTGTGCGTATTTCGCCTATACGCATTTTAATATTTACTATTTTTTGTATTACAAACACATGTCAATTTGAACGTAATTACGTTCGAATAAGTATTTATTTATAATCACGATTTTTACTTATAGTATAAAATTACGTGATTAGTAATACTTTAAGTTTTGACATGTCCAACACCTATTAGCCAAAAACTACGGAGCGCACCACCTAAATATCGTCACCGGCTTCCCCGAAGACCTGGACCACGTATTAGATACGCCCTGATATCCAAACGCAAAAGACTACAAAGCGCACCACCTAGACCTCGTCATCGGCTACCCTGAACACCTGCACTGCGTATTAGATGCGCCCTGATATTTTAATGCAAAAACCTAGACTCCATCATCGGCTACCACAAAGACCTAAACCACGCATTTGATACGTTCCAACATCTAGAGACAAAAACTACGGAGCGCACGACCTAGACATCATCATCGGCTACCCCGAACACTTTGACTACGTATTAGATGCGTCCTGGGATCTAAACGCAAAAACTTCGGAGCGCATCACCTCGACTCCATCATTGACCACCTCAAAGACCTAGACGACGCATTCGATGCTTTCAATTATCGATAAGTAACACTTCCTTATAATAGTTGTCATTTCCGTATTAACAGGTAGCAACCGTTACCGCTATAGTATTTCTCCCTTACAATTGAAGGTGGAAGCAATGTATACTAAAATCGTGTGACGCTGTTACGTCGGTATATGCCGCTGATCCAACGATCGTATAATTGTGTAATTGTTGTAGTATGAAAAGCAACATACCGTAAAAGTATGGGTCCCTTACTAAGATTGCTAAAACCACCTTACTTATATAGTAAAGGAACTCCTATACTCCACGAGTAAGCCGTTTTAACTGTAGCAGTAAGAGTTTTCTTTCCGTGTGCACCCGCAGAAAACTGTTACTTTTTGGGGAGATATAATTCGTACCTAAAAATCAGGTGTGCCCTAAATACTGACATTAGACTAGGCACCAGGAGGTTTCCCTGGCCGATGGATGTCCACGCCTCCACCAAAGCTTTTCTTACGTATTTTTGTCTGCTGATTCTGAATTTCGAAGGTGGACAGTCGCCAGAATGTTAGTTTTTTGTTATTAACAATTTAATTGTTTAAACTGCGGCCAAATCAATATGATTAATTATAACTGAATCCTAACTGTCTAAAACTGTAGTAAATTGATCTAGAATTATGCACGTTTGCGCTCGAATTCGCGACTTATTGCACTAAATTTGCAATAATTCGGGTTCTAATCAAAATTTTTCAATTCTGAAAAAACGAGCATATTCTAGATCAATTTACTACAGTTTTAGGCAGTTAGGATTCAGTTATAATTAATCATATTGATTTGGCAGCAATTTAAACAATTAAATTGTTAATAACAAAAAACTAACAGTCTGGCGACGTTCCACCTTCGAAATTCAGAATCAGCAGTCAAAAATACGTAAGAAAAGCTTTGGTGGAAGTGTGGACATCCATCGGCCACGGAAACCCCCCTGGCGCCTAGACTACATCTCGAGTCTGTCGCGGGAGCGCAGACATTCAAGTATACCTTCGTCGTCCCTTCTCCGTCGTGTCCGCCTAGGTGATGTCCTCGGGAAGTGGTAGTTGCGTTGGCTGCCCTCGAGGAGAGTAGAATGATATGAAGACCTGTTGTCTTCTGCAGGAGCTCTTCGCCTAGAGCAAAACAAAATATATTAATAATGTTTTAGGCAGTGGGGATGAGGAGAGCAGTATCAAACTGCCAGGAACAGAGGAGTAGACAGATGGAAAGTTGGAGGCTAGGTTCGGCTATACTACAGGATAAAGTCCAAATCCGAAGTGAAGTACTTACTCGAGTGTCACGGAAGCGCGAACTACATTCAACTACACCTTCGCCCTCCCCTCTCCGTTGTGTTCGCCTAGGTGATGTCCTCGGGAAGTGGTAGTTGCGTTGGCTGTCCTCGAGAAGAGTAGAATTATATGAAGACTTGTTGTCTTCTACAGGAGCTCTTCACCTAGGACAATACAAAATATATTAATAATGTATTAAGGAGTAGGGATGAGGATAGCAGTATCGAACTGCCAGGAACAGAGGAGTAGACCGATGGAAAGTTGGAGACTAGGTTCGGCTGTACTACAAGATAAAGTCCAAATCCGAAGTGAAATACTTACTCGAGTCTGGCAGGAGATCAAACTATATTTATATACACCTTCGCTCTCACTTCTACGATATGTTTGTCTAGCTGATGTCTTCAGGACGTGGTAGTTGTGTTGGCTGCCCTGGAGGAGAGTAGAATTATATGAAGACGTGTTGTCTTCTGCAGGAGCTCTTCGCCTAGGGCAAAACAGAATATATTAATAAAGTGTTAAGCAGTATAGGAATGAGGATAGCAGTATCGACCTGCCAGAAACAGAGGGAGTAGATAGATGGAAAGTTAAGATATCTGTAGAAAATGGAAAGGGTCTTTGGAATGAAAAGTCGAAAAAGTGCATGTGCATTTCTAACTAAGACCTCATCACCCTCGCTTAAAGTTTACCAGAATGTTAACACACAATACAATACATGTTGAGGCATTGTATATTAAATTTTAGATCTTTTCAATCAGCCAGTGTAGGCGGAATAACTTTTTTCTTGAACATTTCTTAAAAAGAGCATACAAATTGCAATATCTCCACACTTGCTAATTATTTAGATTTGAAACTTGATAAACAATATCCCTCAGCATGTATTACATAGTGTGTGTAAAGTTTGAAATATTTGTAGAGAATGGAAAGGGATCTTTGAAATGAAAAGTCGAAAAAGCGCGTGTGCATTTCCAATGTAGACCTCCTCACCCTCGCTTAAAGTTTATGAGAATGTTTACACACAATCCAGTACATGCTGAGGCATTGTATATTAGGTTCAGATCTACTCAATCAGCCAGTTTGGAGGAAATTACTTTTCTTTCTTAAAAATTTCCTGAAAAAGCACAAAAATTGCAATATCTCCAGACTTGCTAATTATGTAGATCTGAAACTTGATAAACCGTCCCTCAGCATGTATGCCATTATGTATGGAAAGTTTAAGATACTTGTAGGGAATGGAACGGGATCTTTGGAACGAATTGTCGAAAAGCCGCATGTGCATTTGCGACAAAAACCTCCTCACACTTTCTCATAGTTTACCAGAATGTTCTCACACAATGCAATGCATGCTGAGGCATTGCATATTGAGTTTCAGATATACTCCATCAGCCAGTTTGGAGGAAATGACTTTTCTTTCTTAAAAATTTCCTGAAAGAGCACAAAAATTGCAATATCTCCAGATTTGCTATTTATGTAGATCTGAAACTTGATAAACTGTCCCTCAGCATATATTGCACGGTGTGTGTAAAGTTTAAGATATGTTGAGAGAATGGAAAGGGATCTTTGGACTGAAAAGTCGAAAAAGCGCAAGTGCATTTCCAACTAAGAGCTCCTGACCATTACTCAAAGCTTACCAGAATGTTAACACGCAATCCAATACATGTTAAGGCATTGTATATTAAATTTTAGATCTTTTCAATCAGCCAGTGTACGGGAAATAACTTTTTTTCTTGAACATTTCTTAAAAAGAGCATACAAATTGCAATATCTCCACACTTGCTAATTATTTAGATCTGAAAGTTGATAAACAATACCTCAGCATGTGTTACATAGTGTGTGTAAAGTTTGAAATATTTGTAGAGAATGGAAAGGGATCTTTGAAATGAAAAGTCGAAAAAGCGCGTGTGCATTTCCAATGTAGACCTCCTCACCCTCGCTTTTAGTGTGTGAGAATGTTTACACACAATCCAGTACATACTGAGGCATTGTATATTAGGTTTCAGATCTATTCAATCAGCCAGTTTGGAGGAAATTACTTTTCTTTCTTAAAAATTTCCTGAAAAAGCACAAAAATTGCAATATCTCCAGACTTGCTAATTATGTAGATCTGAAACTTGATAAACCGTCCCTCATCATGTATGCCATTATGTATGGAAAGTTTAAGATACTTGTAGGGAATGGAACGGGATCTTTGGAACGAATTGTCGAAAAGCCACATGTGCATTTGCGACAAAAACCTCCTCACACTTTCTCATAGTTTACCAGAATGTTTTCACACAATGCAATGCATGCTGAGGCATTGCATATTGAGTTTCAGATATACTCCATCAGCCAGTTTGGAGGAAATGACTTTTCTTTCTTAAAAATTTCCTGAAAAAGCACAAAAATTGCAATATCTCCAGATTTGCTATTTATGTAGATCTGAAACTTGATAAACTGTCCCTCAGCATATATTGCACGGTGTGTGTAAAGTTTAAGATATGTTGAGAGAATGGAAAGGGATCTTTGGACTGAAAAGTCGAAAAAGCGCAAGTGCATTTCCAACTAAGACCTCCTGACCATTGCTCAAAGCTTACCAGAATGTTAACATGCAATCCAATACATGTTAAGGCATTGTATATTAAATTTTAGATCTTTTCAATCAGCCAGTGTACGGGAAATAACTTTTTTTCTTGAACATTTCTTAAAAAGAGCATACAAATTGCAATATCTCCACACTTGCTAATTATTTAGATCTGAAAGTTGATAAACAATACCTCAGCATGTGTTACATAGTGTGTGTAAAGTTTGAAATATTTGTAGAGAATGGAAAGGGATCTTTGAAATGAAAAGTCGAAAAAGCGCGTGTGCATTTCCAATGTAGACCTCCTCACCCTCGCTTAAAGTGTGTGGGAATGTTTACACACAATCCAGTACATACTGAGGCATTGTATATTAGGTTTCAGATCTATTCAATCAGCCAGTTTGGAGGAAATTACTTTTCTTTCTTAAAAATTTCCTGAAAAAGCACAAAAATTGCAATATATCCAGACTTACTAATTATGTAGATCTGAAACTTGATAAACTGTCCCTCAGCATGTATTCCATTATGTATGGAAAGTTTAAGATACTTGTAGGGAATGGAAAGGGATCTTTGGAACGAAATGTCAAAAAGCCGCATGTGCATTTGCGACAAAAACCTCCTCACTCTTTCTCATAGTTTACCAGAATGTTCTCACACAATGCAATGCATGCTGAGGCATTGCATATTGAGTTTCAGATATACTCCATCAGACAGTTTGGAGGAAATGACTTTTCTTTCTTAAAAATTTCCTGAAAAAGCACAAAAATTGCAATATCTCCAGATTTGCTATTTATGTAGATCTGAAACTTGATAAACTGTCCCTCAGCATATATTGCACGGTGTGTGTAAAGTTTAAGATATGTTGAGAGAATGGAAAGGGATCTTTGGACTGAAAAGTCGAAAAAGCGCAAGTGCATTTCCAACTAAGACCTCCTGACCATTGCTCAAAGCTTACCAGAATGTTAACATGCAATCCAATACATGTTAAGGCATTGTATATTAAATTTTAGATCTTTTCAATCAGCCAGTGTACGGGAAATAACTTTTTTTCTTGAACATTTCTTAAAAAGAGCATACAAATTGCAATATCTCCACACTTGCTAATTATTTAGATCTGAAAGTTGATAAACAATACCTCAGCATGTGTTACATAGTGTGTGTAAAGTTTGAAATATTTGTAGAGAATGGAAAGGGATCTTTGAAATGAAAAGTCGAAAAGCGCGTGTGCATTTCCAATGTAGACCTCCTCACCCTCGCTTAAAGTGTGTGGGAATGTTTACACACAATCCAGTACATACTGAGGCATTGTATATTAGGTTTCAGATCTATTCAATCAGCCAGTTTGGAGGAAATTACTTTTCTTTCTTAAAAATTTCCTGAAAAAGCACAAAAATTGCAATATCTCCAGACTTACTAATTATGTAGATCTGAAACTTGATAAACTGTCCCTCAGCATGTATTCCATTATGTATGGAAAGTTTAAGATACTTGTAGGGAATGGAAAGGGATCTTTGGAACGAAATGTCAAAAAGCCGCATGTGCATTTGCGACAAAAACCTCCTCACTCTTTCTCATAGTTTACCAGAATGTTCTCACACAATGCAATGCATGCTGAGGCATTGCATATTGAGTTTCAGATATACTCCATCAGCCAGTTTGGAGGAAATGACTTTTCTTTCTTAAAAATTTCCTGAAAAAGCACAAAAATTGCAATATCTCCAGATTTGCTATTTATGTAGATCTGAAACTTGATAAACTGTCCCTCAGCATATATTGCACGGTGTAAAGTTTAAGATATGTTGAGAGAATGGAAAGGGATCTTTGGACTGAAAAGTCGAAAAAGCGCAAGTGCATTTCCAACTAAGACCTCCTGACCATTGCTCAAAGCTTACCAGAATGTTAACACGCAATCCAATACATGTTAAGGCATTGTATATTAAATTTTAGATCTTTTCAATCAGCCAGTGTACGGGAAATAACTTTTTTCTTGAACATTTCTTAAAAAGAGCATACAAATTGCAATATCTCCACACTTGCTAATTATTTAGATCTGAAAGTTGATAAACAATACCTCAGCATGTGTTACATAGTGTGTGTAAAGTTTGAAATATTTGTAGAGAATGGAAAGGATCTTTGAAATGAAAAGTCGAAAAAGCGCGTGTGCATTTCCAATGTAGACCTCCTCACCCTCGCTTAAAGTGTGTGGGAATGTTTACACACAATCCAGTACATACTGAGGCATTGTATATTAGGTTTCAGATCTATTCAATCAGCCAGTTTGGAGGAAATTACTTTTCTTTCTTAAAAATTTCCTGAAAAAGCACAAAAATTGCAATATCTCCAGACTTACTAATTATGTAGATCTGAAACTTGATAAACTGTCCCTCAGCATGTATTCCATTATGTATGGAAAGTTTAAGATACTTGTAGGGAATGGAAAGGATCTTTGGAACGAAATGTCAAAAAGCCGCATGTGCATTTGCGACAAAAACCTCCTCACTCTTTCTCATAGTTTACCAGAATGTTCTCACACAATGCAATGCATGCTGAGGCACTGTATATTAAATTTCGATCTTTTCAATGAGCCAGTGTAGGGGAAATAACTTTTTACTTGAACATTTCTTAAAAAGAGCATACAAATTGCAATATCTCCTCACTTGCTAATTATTTAGATGTTAAACTTGATAAACAGACCGTGAGCATGTATTACATAGTGTGTGTAAAGTTTGAAATATTTGTAGAGAATGGAAAGGGATCTTTGAAATGAAAAGTCGAAAAAGCGCGTGTGCATTTCAAAGGTAAACCTCCTCATACTCGCTTAAAGTTTATGAGAATGTTTACATACACTCCAGTACCTGCTGAGCCATTGTATATTAGATTTCAGATCTACTCAATCAGCCAGTTTAGAGGAAATGACTTTTCTTGAAAATATTTTGAAAAATACACAGAAAATGCAGTATCTCCACACTTGCTGATTATTTAGATCTGTAATCTTTGGAATGAAAAGTCGAAAAAGCGTATCAAATCTATAGTTGGCCGTTGTTATTTATACGCCAGATTGCTAGATAGGTATACCTATATATACGTAAAACCTAACCTTCAATTTTCTTTAGCCGAAGAATTGATGCTTGATTAAAGAAAAGAATAGGCAAGGATTGACGCTTGACTAAAGAAATAATAGTCCCTTCCATCTCAGACTTTCAAAACAGTGATTTTTACACGTTTCTAAGTGGGTTATAGGTTATTTGTACGACAGATCTGTCGTACAAATAACAACGCCGTAAAATAAATAAATTCTTGAATGACTTACTTTTCTGTCTTACGGCGGGGCCAAGTCCAAGCGGCACGGTCCGTTGGGTGTGCACGCACACGGTGCGGTACGGACGCTACGGTCTGCGAGGTGGGCGGCTGATGCGGCGCTCCAGGCTGCGCCGTCTGCGAGCGGTCCAGGCGGCAGGCACACCGATGACACGTCGATTAGCAATGGATAGAGGAGGGCACAGGTGGCGAAGGTGGCGGCGGAGGTGGTGGCGGCAACACGGGACCGCCTCCCGGAGGGCCTAGGCCCAGGCATCGGCGATGGACTGATGGCTCAGCTGTGCTGCAGCCAGCAGCGCATGCGCGTACACACACACGGGCAAGGCCGCGCCGCTGGCCGCTGCCGTCGCTGCCGTCGCCGACTCGCGAATCTCGCGATGCTACATATTACCCATATGGTACAATAATCTATTTTTTTTTTTAATATTATGCATAATCATGAGTGCATTGCCCTCCGTAATGACATTATGAATCATTCTGCAAAGTTTCACGTCGATATTTTAAGGCATCTGAGAATGGCATTTGAACGAAATTTTCGTTCAAATGCCATTTTTAGACGCTTTTGAATATTGACTTGGCATTTTGCAAATGATTAATAATGTAATTACGGAGGGCAATGCACTCATTATTTTTCATATATCGTTATATATTTTTTTTTCTATTAAAAACAATATATTTTTTGCTCGGTCGGTAAAAATTGAGTTTGACACCCCCTTAATTCTTTTGAAAAAATTGTTGGTACGATAGAATTGACCAATCAGCGAACAGCGCACGCGGTGCACACGGCGCACACGGCGCCCATGTGGAAAGTCCGTTATCCAAAGCGCGCGCGTTCAAAACGCAGCGGTCGATGTTAAATTCTTTCAGTATGGCAGCCACTACGTTTCTAGTAATTTTTTAGTTACTTCTAGTGACAGTACAAGAGCGGCGTGCCACCGCGGCTGTCGGCTGCGTCGGAGCGCACAGGGCTAATTTGGATAGCCTATATGCTTGCTCTATCCAATTTAGACCAAAAATACAATGGAGTGTTGACATTAATATGCAGAAGAGTATATTACGTTCCTAGGCCGGAAAGTAGGATAGTACATTTTCGTACAGCTTGCCGTCCGAGGCGAAACTGAGGACTGCAAACACGCGAATATGATATTCTACGTTCTGACCGAGCTGCGTATACTATTTTTCTTCATACCCTGGCTTGAAAGTGCGCCAAAACATCTATGTTTTGCAGCCGGGAATTTGGAGGTTATAGTCACGTCATGATATACTGAAAACACGTGACTGCAATATGCGACTTCCCGGCCGCAAAACGTGGATGTAATGGCGAACTTTCGTCCGGGGTATAATGTTAATACGTTTTGCAACGACCGAGAGGAAATTAGATAAGTATTATTTATTATTTCAATTTCATTGTGTATTTGAATAATTTCATATGCAATAAAATATTACATTAATAAAACAAAACATTATTCGACAAAGTTAAATTAATTTTTGTATAGATACTTTGTGTGTATTTATTTATTTCAGAAAAGACAGACAAACATGAAGAAAACAATAAGAACATGAATGAAGCTTACAGTCCTCAATCACCAAGATTGGTAGATAATTATAAAATAGTGAAATGGATAGTGAAGCAGAAAACACAAAGAACAAGAAGGGCAGTATGTAAAGAAATACTTAATCATTCGCCAATAGCAGTGTCTAACGTCTAATGTGCTGTGTTCGACCAAAATTGATAAATGATATTTAAATAATCTGTGCTGTGTTATACCAAAATCTATAAATGAGATTTAACAGCTTATAAATGATACAGCAGATTCGTCTACAACTTCTGGCTTGGATGAAGCTTTAATTTGGAAGAGTTTGTTTCTGTTTTAAATAGAGGAACGTAAATCACGTGTACAATGTGTACTGTGTGCGCTTCACATTATGGTTTGATACAACTACTAATATTGTTATAGTGACTGATTAGTGTTTTCTAGTATGTTAATATTTGACGGATCAAATAAAGTAACATTTTAGGTATTTATTTGAAATTCCAAGAATAATATGAAAAATGTGTATAATAGAAATAATACAATGATGTGTTAATGGATAATGAACTTCTTACCTAGTGTTTGTAAAGTGTTTGGAAACTAACTTTTATGAAATCTACAAAACAAAATCCTGCAAACAATAAGAGACAAACTAAAACAAAATACTAGAAGAAGATATTTTAACACGTTTTTGCAACGACGGAGAGAAAACTAGATAAGAATTATTTATTATTTCAATTTCATTGTGTATTTGAATAATTTCAAAAGCAATAAAATACTTTTGCATAATCATTCAAATACTCAAAACATTATTTGACAAAGATAAATTTATTTTGGTATAGATACTTTGTGTGTATTTTTTATTTCAGAAAAGACAGACAAACATGAAGAAAACAATAAGAACGTGAATGAAGCTTACAGTCATCAATCACCAAGATTGGTAGATAATTATAAAATAGTTATATGGATAGTGAAGCAGAAAACACAAAGAACAAGAAGGGCAGTATGTAAAGAAATACTTAATCATTCGCCAATTGCAGTGTCTAACGTCTAATGTGCTGCGTTCAACCAAAATTGATAAATTATATTTAAATACTCTGTGCTGTGTTATACCAAAATCTATAAATGAGATTTAACAGCTTATAAATGATACAGCAGACTCGTCCACAACTTCTGGCTTGGATGAAGCTTTAATGTGCAAGAGTTTGTTACTGTTTTAAATAGAGGAACGTAAATCACGTGTACAATGTGTACTTGTGTGCGCTTCACATTATGGTTTGATACAACTACTAATATTGTTATAATGACTGATTAGTGTTTTCTAGTATGTTAATATTTGACAGATCAAATGAAGTAACATTTTAGGTATTTATTTGAAATTCCAAGAATAATATTAAAAATGTGTATAATAGAAATAACACAATGATGTGTAAATTGATAACGAACTTCTTACCTAGTGTTTGTAAAGCGTTTGAAAACTAACTTTTATGAAATCTACAAAACAAAATACTGCAAACAATAAGAGACAAACTAAAAGAAAATACTAGAAGGAGATATTTTAATACGTTTTTGCAACGACGGAGAGAAAATTAGATAAGAATTATTTATTATTTCAATTTCATTGTGTATTTGAATAATTTCAAAAGTAATAAAATACTTTTGCATAATCATTCAAATACTCAAAACATTATTTGACAAAGATAAATTTATTTTTTGTATAGATACTTTGTGTGTATTTTTTTATTTCAGAAAAGACAGACAAACATGAAGAAAACAATAAGAACGTGAATGAAGCTTACAGTCCTCAATCACCAAGATTGGTAGATAATTATAAAATAGTTATATGGATAGTGAAGCAGAAAACACAAAGAACAAGAAGGGCAGTATGTAAAGAAATACTTAATCATTCACCAATTGCAGTGTCTAACGTCTAATGTGCTGCGTTCAATCAAAATTGATAAATTATATTTAAATACTCTGTGCTGTGTTATACCAAAATCTATAAATGAGATTTAACAGCTTATAAATGATACAGTAGACTCGTCTACAACTTCTGGCTTGGATGAAGCTTTAATGTGCAAGAGGTTGTTACTGTTTTAAATAGAGGAACATAAATCACGTGTACAATGTATACTGTGTGCGCTTCACATTATCGTTTGATACAACTACTAATATTGTTATAATGACTGATTAGTGTTTTCTAGTATGTTAATATTTAACAGATCAAATAAAGTAACATTTTAGGTATTTATTTGAAATTCCAAGAATAATATTAAAAATGTTAATTAACAAGTACTCTTATCACTTTTTATTTATTTCAGTCCACCTTGTTTTTAACAAACAAACACAAAAACGTGTTTATTTTTTCAAAAAAGCTTATATTTCCCTAATGATGTTATATACATATATATTATATGTTAAGCCTGGGGCATTCTTGCTCATTGAAATAAATAAATGAATAAATAAATTTGAAAATTAATACTTTTTAATCTTCAAAATAAATTTAATTATAATTTTATCATAAATTGTTGCAAAAATTATAAATTTCTTTGATTGAAATCAATTAAAATCAGTTGATTGACTTATTGTATTATTATAAATACAGATAATACGTAACTATATTTATAATAAATATTAATAAATATATTTATATTAAAAATTATTAATTTATAATACAAAAGAAAAAAAAACATATTCATGCAAAACGCTATTCGATTCATTGAATTTTCGTTACACACTTTTCGTGCTATTGGTGAGACTGAATCTCCCAGGAGTAATGTATTATTGTATTCGAGTCCCGCTTTTCTGAACCCTTGGGCTCCAGGGACGTCTCGCGCTCGAGACACACAAAATCCGAGAACAACTTTGTCTCGGAAAACGCGAAATCGAGACAAAATTGTTCTCGGGAGAGAACAAATTATATCAGAGACTTTCAAAAATGGTCATAAAATAAATACTGGCACATTCTACAGAAAAAATGCAAACTTTTTGCCAATCAATATTCTATACAAGTAGTTTCAAGATTTTGAGTTAAAAAATGAATAAACATAGATTTTAACCAAAAATTACAAAAAAATTGAATATTCCATGTTGCATAGCTTTTTTATTTTTGCTAATATCGACCTAAAATTTGAGGTACATTTTCTTATTATAAAAAACTAAAAGAAAACGAGTTTTGAGCGATTTTAAAATTTTGAGCTGCTTTAGACTTCACCTGAAATATCCCATATATAATATCTAAGGTCGGGATGGGTGGAATCAACCAATCAGCTGAACTGAATGCTTATACCACGGCGCAGATGGCGCAGAGCACGGAGCAGGGCACGGAGCAGAGCACGGCGCTTATTGTATTTCCTCCCTATGGGGCAATGTACATAAGAGCCGTGTCCTGCTGTGTCGTGCTGTGCCTTGCCTTGCCCTTGCCGTGCCGTGTCTGCTCTTGCCGTGCCTTGTCGTTTCGTTCCTACAGAGAATAGAATACATGTTTATAAACCGACAGAAATAGGAACGAAACGGCAAGGCACGGTAAGAGCAAGGCTCGGCACGGCATAGCTCGACACAGCACGACACGGCTCTTATGTACATTGTCCCTAAGAGCGGTTGGTCGCGATTCCGCGAACGGACGCGAATGCACGCGGAGGAGCGCGTGCGCTCGCTTCTCTCATTGGTCGTCCTAGCTCCCAATGAGAGAAGCGAGCACGCATGCGCTCCTTCGCGTGCATTCGCGTCCGTTCGTGGCCAACCGCTATGTTATATCCGGGAGCCTTGCGCCTGCTTCCTTTCCTCCTGAAACGTGGATGCAAGAGGACATGCTTTTATCAGTCGACGCAATATTCAGAGAAAACAGAAATATTAAATATTACCAAGGACATCGAGATGTCTGGTAAGTTTATTATAAGTATTATTTATATAAGAAACATATTTAACGTTCTATTTGTATATATAGCCCGTAGAACGCGGAGTAATGCTCGGGATGAATTCCCACCATTGGGCGTTCGCGGAAGGCCATACGCCGAAGTTGTTAGCGGCGTTGGCAATCAACCCCGAGGGGAGGTGGTCGTGGTCGGGGCCAACCTCAACACCAGCCTCAGCACCAACCCCAGCACCAACCCCAGCCTCAACCCCAACCTCAAAACCAAGGTCAAGGCCAGCCTCAACCCCAACCTCAAAACCAAGGTCAAGACCAGCCTCAACCCCAACCTCAAAACCAACCTCAGGGCCAGCCTCAAGGCCAAGCCCCAAATGATGGCGGCAATAATGTAGCTCCACAATTCCAGCCCCCAGAAGGTGCGGGCCACAATAATGCTGATAATGGGCTGAGGGTGCAGAATAATAGAAATGTAGGTATACTATACTAAGAAATACTACTAAGTGCTGTTAAGTCACTCTTCAATATGATTTATATAATTACTGACTGTACTTAGTCGAGCGCTGTTATTTATTTATGTATTTTATCATGTAAATCATAAATCGTATCGAAGAGTGGCCCAGCAGTACTTTCTTCGGCTTAGACAGTTGTGTGGATATGATTTATATATCGTTGACTGTAGTCGAGCTCTGTTACTTATTTATGTATTTTATCATGTTAAGTTCATAAATCATATCGAAGAGTGGCTCAGCAGTACTTTCTTCGGCTTGGACAGTTATGTGGTTTACATTGTGTGAGGTTACGAATAAACAAATGTTGAATCAGTAAAACTGTTTTATTCTGAAAATAGAAAAGAATTTAATTAAAAATTTTATAATCACACAATATACATCTCAAGACCACAAAATTCTCCAAGCTAAAGAAAGTACTGCTATGCCACTCTTTGATATAATTTATATTTTTCCAACGTCTAGCTATACTTTACATATACTGTCAGAATACTTCCATATATATATATATATATATATATATATATATATATATGGAAGTATTCTTACGTATGATTCTTTAATTGCCTTTTCATTAACACATGTTTTGTTTTTATAGTATGACAACAATCAGTATGTTCAGTATCAGGGATACGTCGAATATGATGATTATGGCTACTACAATGATTATGATGTCAACAACGATGGAGGTTACTACGATGGCTATAATTACGAGGACTACAGTTATGATGCTGATTATAATAATGGGGGTGGCTACAATGCGAATTATAATTACGTAAGTTTTTTATGATTATATTTTTTCATTGCAACATATAATAATTGTAATAATACGTTTTTAATCATTTCAGAACCGAAATGGTCATTATAATAATAATAATTATGTAAGTATTCAAAATAAAAAAATCGTTTAGTAATTTTTTAAAATAAAACTATACAATTGTTAAATATTTCTAGCGTGGGCGAGGAGGAAACCAGTTTTTTACGGAGGAAGAGGCCGGGGATCAGGAAATAGTACCTCATACAACCAACTCCTCCGCGAAAACAAAGAATTGAAAAAAAAAATGAAGAATTAACAAAGGTTTGTAAACAATTTTTCTGTATTTCTAATAATATATTTAATAAATATTAATTATTAACCAATTTTGTTGCAGGATTTAGCATACTATAGAAGATATAAAAATGAAGAAGATAACAAACGGATGATGAGAGACGCGGCAAGGGAGGCTATAGATGGTTGTTTTAATAACAGAGGATTCGCAAACCCTGTTCCCGCAATGCTGCCGAACGCTCCTGGAATTTTGCCGCTTCTCCCGTTTAATATGCGCTAATTTTTTAATAATGTAATTAGTTTTAATATTATAACGGTGAATCCACATTACGTGCCCGGAGGTGTGCGCTTTGCGCTACACGAAAGTGTTGTTCGACATCTATGTAACTGTTCTCTATGTTTGACATCTATGCTCTGTTTAATGAGGCTACGTCTCTTCTGCTTTATCCTGTGGTAATAAGTACGTAGATCTCGAACAATACTTTCTTTTTGGTATAGCGCACGGCGTATAGCTCCGAGCACGTAATGTGAATTCACCGTAAATGTTGTCACTATAAAAATCTACTTAATTTTATGTAAAATGTATTATATAAATAAAATCTTATACTAATTTGATATTCATGCTTCCATATAATATATTGTATCTCTATCTCTCTCTCTGTCGCTCGCATTGTGTTATTTTCATTCTCTCTCGCGTTCACTCACCAAATGTAAAATGTACCGTGAGGGCAGTGGACACGAAGACGAGTTGCAGGTATCTCCAGTCGGGTATGCCACAGCTGAGGCCGGACAGCACGGCGAGACCGAAAGAGCGCATTGAGAGGACAATGAGGGCGGTGTGGGTGCGGTAACGGTCGTGTAAAAGCTCAAGGCAGTGGATGTACGTGCAGTTCTCGAGGGGCGCCCTGAAGAGTGCGAAAGATCAGGAAGAGCTGGTAGTTCTGTGGAAACCTGTGAAGTCCTGCGCACTCGTCGTGTGGAATTTTCGCTTTCTAAAATATTAATTTTAACGATTTTTGTAACAAATGGACTGATACTGATATTTCGGTTCAGCAGTCATATAAAAAATACTATTTTGAAAATGTGAGATGATGACTCGTACGTTCCAAAGTGTAAATTTTGAAGGAGGTTGCAATAAAACGATCAACGAGGAACCAAGAAAAATTCATTTAAAATTTCGTTTATTGGCCGACGTTTCGGTACTAATATTAATACCTTCATCAGGGCTAATAAATTAACGAAAGTTTACACCATGGTTCGTAGACAAACATAGGTGACGTCGATCAAGTAATGATATAGCACATAGTGCAACGTCTGTGAGCGGATGCACTATGTGCGAACCATGGTGTAAACTTTCGTTAATTTATTAGCCCTGATAAAGGTATTAATATTAGTACCGAAACGTCGGCCAATAAACGAAGTTTTAAATGAATTTTTCTTGGTTCCTCGTTGATCGTTTTATTGCAACCTCCTTCACTATTTTGAAATAAGTCGGAGGCCAAAAAATGACGCCATCAAAAACTCTTCGCAGGCTCTTTACACAAAATGTGCACCGACTGGCCACCGACCGGTCCTAATAGCTTCTGCCTGGTTATTGCATACTACAATAACTCATGACCTGGAAAGGTGTCTTGTATAAAAATCGTTTTCAATGTCACTTGAATTTTATTTATTTTAATCATCGGTTAAATGCATACCCAATTCTATACTGTACGGGTGGTCAGAATCGCACGACATTCGAGCGAGCTCGACCACCCGTAAGGGTACCTGCGCTCCGATAGGTTCTAATAGCTAATTGAATGTATATCTATAATAGGCTAGCGCCATCTGGGAAAAGAGTTTTCGTGTATGAATGTGCTTATGAGTATCACTGATAGTACGTACGATTGTACATAAATTCTGAAAGGTTCTTGCGAAATATTATAATAAACTCTAACATCAGTTAGTTTATTAGCCCAGTATTGAGTGGGAACTAATATATCCGAAACTTCGTTACCATTTTATTTCTTGGCGTTGGCTTGTTTTTTTGTGATCTATCATCATGGCCAACAAGAAAAACAAACGGAAACCGCCAAGAAAATATTTTGCGAAAAATGCGTAAGTAACAAGCAATTAAGTATAGTATTTAAGGGGCGCAGCCTGAGTTGAAAGCTATAAGAGCTATAAAGTAACTATTATTTTTGAGGTAATTCTAATTCCTTTCTTACGATACGCGATTGCTACATCTAGTTTTTAGGTTACGTTAGACAGAGTGGGAATGTAGTAGCAAATTTCACCAATACTGAGGTCCACCTCGAGCCGCATTTCCCATTGTTCGCGAGAAATTTACTTTTAACTTTTAAAGTGAAGTTGCTAATGATTTTTTTTTCGTGTTAAAAAGGAGGGATAACAGTATTTGTAATATTGAAAATATTCAATAATTATATAGAATGCAATGTTGTTAAAATTGACGTATATAATTACGTGAAAGTGACGGTTATCTTACAATTTTCTATGTGGATTGCCATCCTCATCTTGCGTCGAATTTCTCATTGTTTGTCTTAACTAATTATTGAATGCTATGTAATGTTTATAAACATTTCTTATTATAATAAGCATTTGCGATAACTCCATTTTTGAGCTTTACGATTGTAGAATTTTTTTTTCATTTATGATTATTATGTATTTGAGATTAGAAAATCAGCGTGGCTTTGACATCGACTCTTTAAAAGTATGATAAAAATACGATGATTGCAATCATTTTCAACACGGTGAAATGAGTCAATGGATCGAGTCGCGCCTGCCTATACCGCAGTATCACGTATGTGGGACGTCTCCATAGTGTCCCACGGTATCGCCAGTCAACAGAAGAATAAATTTTTTGTATGCAGAAGCTGAGTGTGAGATATTATGGTAATTTGAGGTAGTACAAGTTTAGGTTGGAACATCCCGGGGTCATGCCGAATTTGCGAATTATCTATCTCAAAAATTTGTTTTTCGCTTTCCACACGAAAACGGCTTGAGATATCTGTAAAAGTCCTCAACAAAAGTTATAGAGCAGAAAATTATACATACAAATGAGCTATCAGATGGTCAGTTTTGATGAAATGAAGCGCTTAAAAAACTAGAAAATGTGTTCAGGTCGCTGCGCTTCGAGCACGCGCACAGATGCCGACTACACGACAGATTATATACACAAAAATAGGGCCGCTTTACGGCCAAAGTATTGAACTCTTATGAGCATACAATTAGAATAAAATTTGTTCAGCTAATGAATTGAATGATATTCTTATATCTTTTTATAATAAATGGAAAGAAAATAACAATGAAGGAAAAAATTGAGATCTCATAGGTTTTCCAGAAAGTTGTAAGAAATTATTTTCGTGACATGCCCATAAGAGCCCTATGCTTTTTAAGCCTTCGAATTCGCATCGATAGGCCGTAATGCGGCGCTATTTCAGTGATTCAGCACGTTTTGGTTGGCACTTGTGTCCAAACTCAGGCGAGTGCCTACACTGTTAGAAATATATTGAAATTTAATGCATGTTTAATGTACATTTACACATTAAATTTAATTTTGTTGTGCATGAAACAGACTTTAATGCAAATTAAATGTAACTTTAATGAATTTTACAAAAAAATGAATAAATTGTTAGGAACATTAATGTACAGTATATTTGAAATTTCATGTACGTGTACATAAAATTTAAATACTCAATAAAAAGTATTATTGTACATTAAAATCAATTACACGTAAACAAATTTTAATGTACATTTTCATGAATATTACGGATCCCAAGCATAGAAATTAAGGTCAAAATTAATTAAATTCAATGTACATAACATTAAATTTCCATTCATTACCCGGATGGTCATTTCCAGCAACGAACGAAAGATTTACAGTACGGTACATTGAATTTGCCAAATATTTTCTTTAATATTGCAGTTTTCGAGCATGAAAAATAATGTATGAAAATAATATTTTTCATATATTTTATAAAAAATATAAGTTCAGGCATCGAATACTCATTTTATGCTATAAACATGAGATTCAAGGTAAGGTACATTGAATTTCAGTTACGTTTTCATGAATATTATGGATCACGAGCATAGAAATTCAGGTCAAAATTAATTAAATTCAATGTACATAACTTTAAATTTTCATTCATTAACTGAATCGTCATTTTCAGTAATGAACCAAAGATTTACGGTACGGTACCTTAAATTTGTCAAATATTTTCTTGAATATTGCAGTTTCCGAGCATTAAAAATAATGTACAAAAATAAAATATTTTATATATTTTATAAAAAATATAAGTTCAGGCATCGAATACTCATTTTATGTTATAAACATGAGATTCAAGGTACGTAATTGAATTTCAGGTACGTTTTCATGAATATTACGGATCACGAGCATAAAAGAACGTAATTTTCTAAAATTTCTGTGTATATGTGATGCAAGAAATAAAATTTAAGTACTGATAAGGTAGCTATCTATGTTGGAGTTGAACATGATCTTAAAATTAATAGCATTTTTAACAGAGATAGATGCAAGATAGTTAATATTAAATTCTCTTGTTTAAACACGATAAAAAAAAATGAAATTCAGGTGCCGGTAACGTAGAGATCGTTACGGTACATATGGCCTTAAGAAACATTTTTAATTTAATCAAATTTAATTAATTAATGTCTTAAAGTAAGTTACTCATTTTCTTAAAATATTACCTAAATAAATAATGACTAAAACCATTAATATTATAGATGAATAATCAAAATATATAATATCAATTGAATGAATGTGGATAGTGCACCTTATGTAGATGAAAATGTTCAAAGTATTACAAGCGAGCGATAGCGTAACGGATAGCGTGCGTGCGTAGTAACCCAAGGTCCGTGGGTTCGATTCTCGGTCAGGTCGAAAATTTTATGTAAGGTTTTTCTTCTGCGATATTTATAATGCGATTAATTTATAAATAATGTTCTCTGATGAAATAGCGAAAATTTATAATAATTAAAAAAGTTATGTGCATAAACTATATAACATTCTTCATAAAGTACAACACAAATAAAGTGGTAAGTAAAATTATTATAATAAATTTGAATCAAAATAATGACTACAACATAAACTAACCTGTGCATTAATTATTAAATTTTGTAAAATTTTTTTAATTAAAATTTTAAACAATAATTTTTTGTAATAAATAAATATTAAATATATACATAACTTTTAACGTATATGAAAATTCATAAATAAATATTAAATATATACATAACTTTTAACGTATATGAAAATTCATAAATATATACATTAAATTTAAGGAACTAATTAATATTTTAGTTTTGTCATGAAATCGTTTTCATTATACGATTAGCTTCCGTTACATTTATCTGAAATTTCATACAACTATTTTTATACCGTAGTATTTTTAATATATTAAAATTAATGTAATTTTACAACAATTTTCATGTAGACTTCATTAATACAACATGAAATTTCAATATATTACATGATTTTTTATTTAAAGAACGACATTAAAATTAATGTAAATTTATAATAATTTTCATTCGGAATTATAGTACACGTGTTTATTTCATTTTAATCAGTGTACAGTATTTTTAAAGAAAAGTTTATTAATTTCCATAATCTGCATTAATTTTTTGTAAATCTTTAATTTAGTAATTTTAATATATACGTACTGCAAATTTCATTGATGTAACATAAATTTCAATATTTTCACATGATTTTTATTTTCTTTACGACATTAAAATTAATGTAATTTTACAATAATTTTGATATAGAGTTAATGCACGTGTTTATTTCATTTTAATGAATGCACAGTAAATTTAATGAAAAATTTATTAATTTTTATATTGTTACATTAATTTTTATAGATCTTATATACATTGAATTTAATGTATATATACTTTGAATTTCATTAATACATCATAAAACGTCAATGTTTTACATGATTTTCATATTCAGTACGTACATGAATGTTGCTTCATGTACTTTTGCATTAAATTTAATGTAGAAATTTCTAACAGTGTATGTATTACTGAGCGATCTATATATGCTCTTTCCCTACCTTTTTGAGCGCTTAATTTTATTAAAATCGAATTTGCAATAGGTGGTTTCTCTATAGAAATCTCCGTATTACAATTTTTGTTCGGGACTTTTTTTTCATTATCTCGATTTACAATATACAAAGTTCAGCTCCTACATAAAAAAGTCAATTTGCTCTTCCGTTGACTGTACGTGACGTAACTAACGGGAATTCCGTTTCAAAAATTAACCTTGACCAATTAAAGCTTACTTTTTCTCAAAGTTTACCTATGTTTTCGATGCCGTTGCAAGAACGTTCTGTGCGATTTTTTTAGAATTATAAATATGAAGATTCGAACAGATGTACTACGACATTAAAATAGTTTTCACCACTGAAAAACTACGTCAATTAGGTTCGAGTATAAATAACAATTACAATATGACATTCTGTAAACAAATATTATTTTTAAAAAATTATGGGCAACGATTGAATGTTTGAAATAAAAATTATATGCACACCAAGAAGTCGATCCAGCGAGCGGCGTGGGTCGCTCCAAAAAAACTACACGGCCCGAGCATACAGCGGGAGAGGAGGGCTGGCGCTGCCCTCGATTTTGCATAGGTTCTTATGGAGATTTACTCTGTTAATGCCCGTGGTCGCCACGGAAGTAAATTTGGCCCATAAGATTTAACACGGACTTAACTCAAAATCGAGGGTGCCACCAGCTTTTCTCGGTCCCTAAAAGGTGCTAACCTGACAGCTGACTAACCACTTTGCAAATTAACGTATACGAAGTTTATAGTTAAATTATCCAAAAGATTTCTACCACACCTATATAATATTGAAGCTGCGTATAACTTCTTACTTTTCTATCTGTAATTTAGAAACCAAAGATAAGAGCTTTGGTACCATGGCAAAATAATTATTAAAACACAAAGTACAAGAATTAAAAACGGGTGGTCAATAAACTATTATTCTACGGTCTTCTTATATGATGATAAGTAATTCATACAGGAAATTAGAAGAAACCACTATCCTTGATGTAATGATATAATCACTGTCCTCCGACCTGCGACTGCCAAATGAATTTTTTTCCTTTTGTAAGCCAAAATTGCTATCTAATTTATCAAAATAAAAAGTACAATAATTAAAAAGAAGTTGTCAATAAAATATTATTAGTCTACCAGAATTACCATGCTGATAAATAATAATTTCTATAAGAAATTATAAGGAACTATTATTCTTAGTGCATTAACTATTATTCTTAATTATTATTCTTAACTATTATTCTTAGTGCCTGGATTTTTGCTAAATGGTAAATCGAGGTCATAGAAATTAATGGTTAAAATTTCTCCGACAAAAGTGAGTTTTTCACTTTTATCTCGAAAACAGCTTGAGATATCGAAAAAGATAGACTAGCGTTCGAGAGCACGCGCTTTGCGCGCACTTTTCCTTTTTCTACATGACACGTATAAATCGTCCCTATACTGACAAATCTCACATAATTTAAAAACCAGAAAAACACTAAAAATACTATTTAGTTTAAAAATTACCTTTTACCTTTTGACCAGTAAGAAAAGTCCTATTTCTTTTATAATTCTTTCAAAAATGTATCTACAATGAATTCTATGTATGAAGGGGGGGGGTATAGCCGTATCATTACCGGTCGAGCAATTGCCACAGTTTGAAGCTTATTAAAAATAAAATACGTAAACTCACAAAAAAACAAGAGAACACTTCGCTGCGGTTTTGAACGTTCTATCACCCAGTAAAAGTTTGAAGTCGAATTATCAAGTGGTTTTTGCAAAAACTTTGAACGAAACCGAATTTATTTTTGTTTGAGTATAGTTTTACATATACGGACCGCCTAACAGACCTGTTATTCGAAAAACCTAGTTATAACTTTATGTAATTAAATAAAAGCCGCAATGCCGGTAAGTAGGAATCTGCATATTTAGAATTTTAATCTAGTTTGAAACGGGCATATATCTTGGAAATGATGATTGAATTTTTTGACACACAAAAATTTCTCATCATAGTATAGCCTGAGAGAATTGTTTTTCCGAATAAACATTCGAATGTTTATTTTTAAATAATGAAATCGGGTTGCTTTTGAACTTTACATCGCCTAGTTTGTGTAGAAGATCTCACGTGACTTCCCTCGTGTACGATTTTAACGAAAATTTTGTTAACATAATTTGTTAAAAATTTAAGTTCAAAATCCGTTTTTTCTGCATGCTACCTATACTAAGGATAATGAAAGAAATATGTTCAATATTAATATATGCAAGGTAAAATAGACAATTTTGTAACTAAATTTGAGCGCTTTTCTGCTTTTTATATTAAGTCAAGTGAGATTTTGATAGCAGATCTTAGTAGTGGATTTTTCAGTAGGTAGGGGTGTTATTTGTGCAATTAATGTTCGAAATACTGATAAGTAGTATAAATAAAAACGTCCTACCATTTGCACTTTCTCATTTTCAAAAATTGAAAATAGCATAGGTGATTTTGATGTAACTAGTCATCTCTAAGCGCACTTTGCGCACCATAATTTTAGCAAAACTTAGTGCCACTTTTGTTTTTGTAACCTAGCAACCCATCAACTGCCAGTAAACAAATCACGAATAAATTGATATCATAACAAATTCATCATTTTTTTAAGAATATGAAATCGTACGCTCTACAACTTTTGTTTGGAAATATTTTTCGAGATCTGAAGCCGTCCCCGAGGAATAAGTGAAAACCCAACTTTTGACGTTGAAAATGTGCAAAATAGGCATTATGCCGATGTCTTTGGAAGCTACAATTATGACCATCGATTTAAACGATCTTGATTTACCATTTATCAAAAATCCAGACACAAACTACCGCAAAAAAATCGAATTTAGACCTTTATTCACTGGACTATATGTATGCGAAAAATAGGTTCATTAAAATAAAAATTTGCAGCACGGACAACAACTTAATAAAGGGAGCAGTTGTACTTGTATCTATGTACTATTGTATTTATTAATTATTAATTTTCTATGAAATCGTGAAGCCGATATTATAATAAACATTTATTGTTTATTATATAAAGTCCATTTTATTTACGAGAATAGTCGTTCTTATAAATATATATCAGTTCATCTTTTTTCAAATCCGGGTGATGGCGAGCAAGCTTTTTATTAGTTCACTATATTACATTGATAAAATTCAATTCGTCTGCGATTTCAACTGAGGCTGTTCCCCTTCAATAAAATATTAACTGACGTTTTCATTATCTATAAACATTATTATATAATAAGACAATTGTGTTTATATCCTGGTGCAAAGTATTGTGATTATATCTTAACTTTAAGGAACAAAAGGCCACATTCACTCCCGTCTAGAAAGTACCACACACATACTTGTATTTCTAATTTATTCCTGTTTAGCGCTGATTGCATTTTGCAGCCTTGGCTTTGCTCCGATTGTAAATTCTGTCGGCATCAGTACTTGATAGTTAATTAGAAACAAACATAGGCGTTGCAATTTCTAGAAGTAGAATATGTGACTTTTTAATCCTGAAATAAAGGAATAAACACAAAAAAATCTTAATATCAAGTATATCAATACGTTTTCCTAGTAATTTGATAATTACGATCTTGCAAAATATGTACCTGATTTAAATATTACATTTTTCTCATACCCTGTCGGAAAGTGTTGTCTTCCCACCCTGCTCTCACGGCCGAAAGTGCCACATTCTCTCACGCCTAGAAACTGCGACGCGCATAAGCCTCGCAATTTCAGGCGTGAGGTTATGTGGCACTTAAGACCCTGAGATCAGGTTGAGAAGACAATAATACACTTTTCTCCGCAGGGAATACAAGAGAAAAATAATATACGCTACGCGGGCGGAAATGAAGGCATCAATTCCCGCGTTTTTGCGACCCTCGCCTTCGGCACGGTGCGCAAGCGCACACGCGAAGAGAGAATGCCTTCCTTCCTGCCCTTGTAGCGTAATGTACTATTTTGGCAACGCTGGGCCGAAAGTACCACATTCCTCCCTGCGCAAAAACGGAAATGTGGTTTTTCCGTCCTGTTATTGCGAAAAATAGTATAGCTCATGGAGAAAAAGGCCAGCCCACGGCACGTGTTTACCACCCTCGCCTTCTGCTCGGGTGTCAATTTGAACGTGCTATGGATCGGCCAAATCTTTCTCTCCCTAGGTGCATAATATACTATTAAATTGAAACATTTTTTTTCAGTACAAAGTCTAAATTAGCAAAAAGGTCTGCAAGTCAAGACTTAACTTCAGATGACAACATTACAGAAATAATAGAAATATTTCAAGAATGCAATGACTATACAGAAAATGATCAAAGATCTAAGAATAATATTGATCACGATATTTTCAATGATCAATTCCAATACGATGATCATAATGTTGACAGTGATGGCTCTAATCGACATGAACAAGTATCAGATATAGTAAAAAATGTTGACGTTCAGTATGAAATTGCAGATATTGGAAACGAAAATACTTTACATTTTATGAATGATGGTAGTTGTTCTACTGAAGATTATACAGCGGAAGATGAAACAGCTGCTATTTCTAGTATAAGCAGTAATATTTTCAGTGATTTACACTTGAAAGGTAGAAGAATTGTCGATGTAAATTATTTATTGCAGTCATTCGTTGATCTCTACAAAAACATTCTCTTACAAAATGCTCTGCACCTAATATTAATGCAACAGAATCAGTAGAGAAAGGTTTAGGCACCAAATTTTTTTTGAATGCCGTAACTGCAAATTTCAACAGTGGATTTCCTCCGAACAGGAGAAACATAAAAGTTTTCCTATAAATAAAATGAGCGTATTAGCAACTGTTGTTACTGGTACAGGTTATGAAGGCCTTAAGCAACTCTGTGCAGGAATGAACATATTGTGTATGTCACCATCAAATTATATAAAGATTCGAAAGTCATTGGTGCCTATTATCGAGCAAGCAGCAAACGACGAAATGAAAAAAGCTGGAGAAATAGAAAGGCAAATTGCCATCGAAAAGGGACATGTGATTAATGGTATTCCATGGATAGAAGTTGAAGGAGATGGTGGTTATGGTAAAAGAAGTTATAGAACTGGCAAACATGATTCCCTACTTTGTGTTGGCGTTATTATTGGCGTTGAAACAAAGAAAGTATTAAGTGTTGAAATCCGACAAAAGTATTGTTTAACGTGTTACAAAGCTGCAAAATTACAAAGAAAAGCACATGCACATAGGTGCTTCAAAAATTGGAATTATAATAAAAGTTCTTCTAGCATGGAAACCGATTGCATTTTAAAAGGATTTCAAAAGAGTATAAAAACACACAATTTAATATATAAAACATACATTGCTGATGGAGATAGCGCCACATACAATGCTTTATTAAAAAATGACGTATACGGAAAATATGGTGTACGAATCGGTAGATTATATTGTTACAACCATTTATTTAGAAATATGTGCAATAAGATTGTAGATGCTTCTAGAAATAAAATCAACCGATCAGCTGTAACTGGTAACATTTTAAATTTCAGAGATTTTATTAAAAAATCAGCTTTTAGAGTTCGTAAAGCCATAATGTTTCATACAAATCAACGTATAAAAGAAAATTGTTCAGAGAAAGATAAAATAAAAGAGCTTCAACGAGATATTTTTAATGTTGTTAATCATGTTTATGGGCAACATAAAAATTGTAAAAGTCGTGGTTTGAATTGCACTGGGCGTAAAAACCAAAAGAATTGGATTCATGTTTTAAAGGCATGTCGTATTTATGATACAATAGAAGAAGCAGTTAAAAAAGTAAGTTGCCATGCTAAAAGTTTATTGCGTAAAGTGACAACAAATGCTTCAGAAAACTACAATTCCCGAGTCGCCAAATATATCGACGGAAAACGTACAAACCACACTTTCGCAGATTCTTATTATATCAGATGTTTGGTTGCAGCAATTAAATATAATACTGGATCTGTATACGAAACATTAAGTCGCTATATCGAAGAAGATTTTGATGTTGCTATTGACGTAGAAGCAGAGCATAAAGCTAAGATATTTAGAAATAGAGTATTGTCAGAGTCGAAAAGCAAGCAAAAGAAAACAGTTGCCTTTAAAGACGATGCGAAAGAATATGGAGATAACCATCAAGAACCTGATGTTCCAAAGGAGGTATATGATGAGTTAGTTCATAATCACTTTCAAGAGTTAGAAGCGGATAGAGACAATCGAGAAGAAATAGAAAAAAATACAATCGAACAGAATCAATCAGATGAGTGGTATGAAAGAAGACGAAAGCTACTGACAGCATCTAAATTTGGTATAATTTGCAAAGCAAGAGATTCTACATCCTGTGCAGGGAATGTTATGAGTATATTATACCCTATTCCATTAGATTTACCTCAGCTACAATATGGACATGACATGGAGAAAGCCGCTATTCCTTTAGTGGAAGATAAAATGAACGTTAAAATTGAATCAGCTGGTTTATTGATCGACAGCGAAAAACCATATTTAGGTGCAAGTTTAGATGGGAAAATAGGAGAAGATGGAATGATTGAAATTAAATCGCCATATACTGCCCGTTACTTAACACCCTTACAAGCAATTAAAAAACTGAAGAATGTTAGGGGTATTTTTCATCCATCTAATGTTAAAAAATTAGATAGAAACCATTCATATTATTATCAGGTTCAAGGATCACTTCATATCAGTCAAAGGAAGTATTGCTTATTTATTCTGTATACACCAAAAGGGATTCACATAGTAAGGAAGAGTATGACAGAGAATTTTGGAAGATTAAATGGAACCAAAATTGACAAGATTTTATATGGAATGCTTGTTACCGGAAATTGTTGATAGTCGCGTACGTAGAAATATGCCTATCAAAGAACCAATTTATATTCAAAATGCTATAAGAGAAAAAGAAAGTCGTGCTGCAGCTCGACGCGCCAAACAAGAATTGGCAAACAATAATAAACAAGTGAAACAGAAAAATAAGTCGAAAAACAATAAAATTGATTTAAATGTAATCGAAAATGAGAACATGTTGGAAGCATACCATGAGGATGGTGTAGAGGAAAATCATACTAAAGTAGATTTGAAGTCTTTTCAATCCGCAATAAAAAAAACATCCATAATCACTAAAATGAGAAAAGAATTGCAAAAAATGTCAAGTATTGTATCTAGGAAAAGAAGTAATACAGAACTAATGTCTTACCCAAATATTAAAAAATCCAAAGAAACTTTTAGTGGGCCACATTCAGCTTTAAGTAATGACGAATGTAAAAAATTACTCGATGTATGTAATTCATCAATAAATATTAATCAAGTTATTTCCAATATAATGAATATTAATGATATGTTACTTGACGATGCTATAGAAACATTTATGAATGTAGTTAGACGTCATTTACCTGATTTTGAAATTCATATTGTTCAACATTTTGTCTATGTAAAGTTACTGAAACCTCCAATTAAAGTAAAACATATACAAATAGTGGGAGGAAACCAATTTAAACATTGGATCTGTATATTTTTTGACGGATGCGATTTGTTTATTTACGATAGTCTTAATCGTTTGGAATACGACTTTCTGCATGCACAAGAAAAACAGTATTTACAAACACGATATGGCTACATTAAATCATCTGACATTATATTTGTTCCAGTCACCAGACAACCAGATAACGTTAGTTGTGGTATTTATGCGGCTGCATTTGTCACCGAAATAAGTTTAGGAACTGATCCTTCGATGGTAAATTATTCTGGAAATGCTTATCTAATGAGGCAACACTTAGTTAAGATAATAACCGAACGCAAATTGCAACGTTTTCCTCGCGCATGAGATATTTAATTATGGCATGACCTTCATATAATTTTTGTATTACAGCATGACAGTTTTTTGGTGATGGTGTATTAATTTATCGCTAGTAAACTTGACTATTCATTAGAAATAATTAGAATCTTATGTAGAAGCTTATATCTCTCTATTACTTATCTGGAAGTGTGAAGTAACATTTTAATAGTATGATAGAAACATGATTTACATTTTTTTAATAAAGAAAAATTAAATGTATCGCTATGTGTTTATGTACGAAGCCTGCCTATTGCAGGGGTGGAGGAGGGTTTTTATAATGAAATGTTACATGATAATCATATTATAAGTATCATATTCCACTGTCAGATGACACGTCAAATAATATTATAATAAAAAAAATATTGACTGAAACAATAATGAAACAAGACACAGATATCCATAATAAAAATAACACAAAATATAATTATATTTGTTTAAGAAGCCTGCCTATTGCAGGGGTGGCGGAGGGTTTTTTACAGCATGACAGTTGTTTGGTGATGGTGTATTAATTTGCCGCTAATAAAAAAAATTAATTATTCCTACAAATAATTAGAATTTTATGTAGAAACTCATATCTCTCTATTAATTTTCTGGAAGTGTCAAGTAACATTTTAATAGTATGACACAGGCATGATTTTCATTTTTTTAATAAATAAAAATTACATGTATATCTATGTCTTTATGTAAGAAGCCTGCCTATTGCAGGGGTGGAGGAGGGTTTTTATAATGAAATTATAATAGAAAAAAATATTGACTGAAACAATAATGAATTAAGACACAGATATCTATAATAAGAATAACACAATACATAATTATATTTGTTTAACAAGCCTGCCTATTGTAGTGCTGGCGGAGGGTTTTTACAGCATGACAGTTGTTTGGTGATGGTGTATTAATTTGCCGCTAATAAAAAAATTACTTATTCGTCCAAATAATTACAATTTTATGTAGAAACTCCTATCTCTCTATTAATTTTGTGGAAGTGTCAAGTAACATTTTAATAGTATGACACAGGCATGATTTTCATTTTTTTAATAAACAAAAATTACATGTATCTCTATGTGTTTATGTAAGAAGCCTGCCTATTGCAGGGGTGGAGGAGGGTTTTATAATGAAATTATAATAGAAAAAAATATTGACTGAAACAATAATGAATTAAGACACAGATATCCATAATAAGAATAACACAATACATAATTATATTTCTTTAAGAAGCCTGCCTATTGTAGGGGTGAAGGAGGTTTTTATATCAAAATCATATAAATTAATTAAAAACTTGATCGTAATCGATACTATTATTATATTATAAGAATCATAGTCCATTGTAAAATAATACAATGTTAAATACTATACCAGACAAATGGTTTTCCTGTGTTATTTTAAAATGCATGGCTTCGTCACTACTGCTTCAATCAAATTTGTACTTTGAAAATTTTACTTCAATAATTCACTTTGCTAATACACAAATAGATTCACTTGCTGTCGTCAATTACCTCCGAAAAGTTCAAATTTTATTTGATTCGGCAGTCGATAACTTCATTAGGTAAGATATATTATCTATATTTCCTTTAACAAATGATAAAAATGTTTACGTCGTTTTTATATGTTTTAGGTACGAGCGTGGGTCTACTAATATGTTTATGAATACTCTAACGTAAGTAACTATTTTCTATTCAATAAACAGTACATAAAAAAGAGTAACATAATGTACAAGTTTGGTTTAGCGTAAGCTTTTCTTATTCAAACGATCACTTCAAAGGATTAATTTCTAGCACTTATAGTGAAATGAACTATTAAACTATGTTTGGAAAACAACACAGATAATTTATAAGCAGGAGAAACTAAAAACACATTGTTAAATTTTCAGATACCAGACATGCAGGGCTAACGACATCCATTGATAGTCCGGACGAACACATACCAAAAGGAAATTTCTATTTCCCTTCTTAAAAGGTGATAAGCGGTCATGTTAAAGCATCTAAAGGCTTGATTTTGATTGGTCGATAAGAAGAAGGCGCGAGAAATTTACCGTGTTTGAATTTTTTAAATGGAACTTTTACATTCAATGACTGAGTGATTTTTAATTTAATCAAAATAAATGAATTCCTCTCTTTAAAAAAATCATGGCCGCAAGTAGTGGCTCATTAAAAGAATCGACGTGATTGGTTATTTGAAAAAAACGCGAATATTTGAATTTTTAGATTGAAAATGTGTTTTTGCCCTTAAAAAAGCGACCGGCGAATGTTGTGTAGCGTTTAAAGATTGATTTGATTGGTCTGTAACATTTTATTTTTTCTTAAAAATGTATCTAATTATCTTATTATTTAAACTAATTAAAACTAAATCGTAATGAAAAATAGCGTACATAACCTCAAAAAGAAAATAGTAAGCGCGAAGCGCGTTTGAATATTGCTCGTATGAATAAAAACGTAATGCTTTTGGACCGGGCTCGTATTGAATTTACGACGAATCATCGGCTGTGTTGGCTATGGTTATAACCACTGTGGCTTTTTGAGTATACGGGTGTCGATGCGCAGACGCGTGACCGCGAGCTTGACTCTTGGCATTAAAAAGCACCAAGTTTTTCAAGTAAGAAATTAAGAAAACGGACAGCAAGGCCAAGAACGAAACGGCCAAAGACGTGGAAGAAGAAGCTTCGTCCTGACATGGATTTGGACAACGAAAATTTCCTTGGTAATAATCCAAATGAGATCATTATATCTTTTTGAAAAGTTTTTATTAATTTATATTGAATATTTTGTTTCATTGTACTCCCCAGCTCGGAGACCAAGAAAATGAACAGCGAGGTGGCCGAGCGCTTAGTGAAAGTAAAATAATAATTATAACAATATTAAAACTTACTTTTATTATATAAACATTACTTAATATTAGTATAATAATCTTATATTGTACCATTTTATACATATTTAATTGAAATATTTTTTTAGGAAATACAGAAATAAAATAAAAAAAATAAATACAAAATAAAATAAAATAAATACGGAAATACGCGCGAAAAAGGCCCTGTCATTCTTCGTTAACAAAAATAAGGTGTATAAGTGTAACACGGGAAGAAAAACTATTTGAGACTTGGGTGAGGTGCTTTCTCCGTACATAGGTACAATTTGCGATCTTTTAGCACGCCATCTGTAAAATACCATGCGGTGGCCTTGAGAACTGAGCGAGAGGGAATAGTTCTTATGGGCCGACCGCACGGTATTTACAGATGGCGCACTAACGTGTGATCACGAATAGCGTCGGCCGGCTCCCACGGCGTTCCCAGCGATCGCGATGACAGCGGATGTACTGCTGTAGTACGTCGTCCTCGTGGTAACTCGTCAAAAACAGCAAAGCAGCGCAGGCGGTCGTGAGAGCAGATTTGGTAATCCCTTTCTCGTTCCTATCCTCTCTTATGGGGGGGGGGGGCTGATCGTATTTCTCTTTGTTGCAGGCTGCTCGGGCAGCGGGAAGCGGGAACCAAGACCACTGCTGCAGACTGTTCTTTTCATGTGATAATGTTATCCGGGTGAATTATTTATTAGCTATATGTGGTTTGTAGGTGTTCGACTCTCCTGCTTGACTCCCAGAGTAGTAGCTGCGTGTAGCTGATCTGCTGTTTGTGACTTGATCAATCCGTGTGCTGAGGCTGTCCCTGGCAGTGAGACGAGTTAAGGTCTCCAGTAGTCATACCTTCTCAGCAGTAAGTGTGGCTGTTGATCTAGCAGTTGGATGCTAGTTAGACTATCCTAAGTAAACTGGTGTCCTTGGATAGTCACCAACCTGGACCGGCTAGCCTAACTTTGTTGCCTCTCATACAGCTCTAGCAGTGGTTGGAAAGTGCCAGTGCTTTAGATGTGAGGGACAAGGTAATTAGGAACTGGGGAAAAAACGCAAAAGTGCTGTGCTTGTATTTAAATGCGATACGAGTAGGTAGTTATTATTGGTAAGATTAGTTCGGCTTATCAATTTATAAGGTTAGTCAGGGTACAAGAACTCGTATCAGCGGATCTGTAGTATTAAGAGGACGTCGGATATCGGCAGTAGGAATCTGTTTTATCATAACCTCAAAACACTTCATTTTTTGGTTTTTCATTCAATATTCTGAATATTTCAACTAAAAAAAGACTTGTCCCCCATTCAATTTTTATTGATGAATATAACGAAATGTTTCTCCAACGTGTAAAGCTTTTTGTTTTCTCAAAAACTTGGAACTACGTTGCGCTATGTGTAAGTCTTATGGGGTAGATGAGGTGACTGCTCCATTTGATTAATTACAAAATTCAGCAACACTTTTCACGGAAAGAAATAGTTGTCCCCCCTAGATAAAATTTTGATGAATGTTATCGTAATTATCTTATATCATAAAAGTTAGTAATCTCAGAGGAAACTTGGAAATACAAAACGAACTGTAAAGAAGTAGAGACAAGAACTTCTTTACCATTTGAAATATTGATTTGTAATGTATTTAGTGACCGCGAGAGGGCGATACAGACATTTTGGGTATAAACAAGAAACGATCGAAAAGGACCTAGGATTTTTTTCATGCAAAAGTACTTTAAATTGACGCAAACTTGATTTTAATAAAATTATATGTTACAGCGCATTAACTAAACAAAAATTGTTATTATATAACTTTTCAATTTTAATAATAAATTAAAAATATTACTTGTTATGATTTGCATAATATTTAAAAAAAACATAGTTTTTGTTATCATGCGGTAAATAGTAAAGTTAATAAGAGAAAAATTTACCGTCTAAAGACATTAATGACTGTCTCTTACGGACATGTTACCGCGCAATGGTCATCGTCATATTGTGGGTATATTCCGAGGGTATATTCCGATACTGGAATCATAAGTTAATTTGGCACCCGCGCAATCCCAGTGACGACCAATCACATTTTTCTGACCATGTCGTACGTCCTGAAACGGTCAATAACGGTTTTTTGACTACTGGAGCTGTGTTCCGTATCTGTAAACAAGAATCAGCTGGTTAAGCACTCATGATTCACTTCATCTCAAAACTATCATCAAAAACCTGCTGGTTAAGCGTTGACATTCACAAATATTTTAAAGCTTTCTCCGTTGTTCGGATCAAGTAAAATTATTTCTTCTTGTTCACTATATTCATTGTTGTATTTTGTATCGAATGAACAAATATGCAAAACCAAATAAAGTCTTTTTATTGCATTAGTGGTGATCAGCGCTTAACCGTTGATCTCAAATCTTGTTTGAGATCAATCAGCGTAACCAGCTGATTCTTGTTTACAGATACGGAACACAGCTCCAGTAGTCAAAAACCATTATTGACCGTTTTCAGGACGTATTACGGTCAGAAAAGTGTTGATTGGTCGTCACTCGGATTGCGCGGTTATTTCACTTACGTTCCAGTATCGGAATATACCCCGATACTGGAATCGTGAAGTTAATTTGGCAACCGCACCAATCCCAGTGACGACCAATAACACTTTTCTGACAATGTCGTACGTCCTGAAACAGTCAATAACGGTTTTTGACTACTGGAGCTGTGTTCCGTATCTGTAAACAAGAATCAGCGGGTTAAGCACTCATGATTGACTTCATCTCAAAACTATCATCAAAAACCTACTGGTTAAGCGTTGATATTCACAAATATTTTAAAGCTTTCTCCGTTGTCCGGATCAAGTAAAACTATTTCTTCTTGTTCACTACACTGAGAGAAATTTTTTCTCAAAATGTTTATATTTAACATTTATATTTTACATGGCATTGTAACTATTAAAATATATATGTTAATAGTTACAGTGCCATGCTAATAGTTAAAATACCATGTTAAATATAAACATATTTTTCTCTCAGTGTATTCATTGTTGTATTTTGTATCGAATGAACAAATATGCAAAACCAAATAAAGTCTTTTTTTCTTTTTTATTGCATTAATGGCGATCAGCCATTGATCTCGTTGATCTCAAATCTTGTTTGAGATCAATCAACGTCTGCCAACTGATTCTTGTTTACAAATCCGGGCTGTGTTCCGAATTGCCTGCAGCAAGCAGAGTGAGAGATAGCGCGATATGATGAAATGCGTTAGACAAGGACAGAAGTTACTGGCCAGCTGCTGGCAGCAGTAACGGAACATACCCTGTTCGTGTATGACGTATTAGGTCCGTTAGTCCGTGGGTGCGTTCCGTTATTGCTGCCAGCAGCTGGCCTAAGTAACTTCTGTCCTTGTCTAACGCATTTCATCGTATCGCGCTTATCTCTCTCTCTGCTGCTGCCGGCTGGAACACAGCTAATATCGGAATATACCCCGTGTTGTTTATGCATGACGCTGATCACAGCTGTCATTAGTCGGTGTCGAGCCGTGACGCGTCCCCGCGCAGCCTCCGACGAAGTGACGACAATGCCAGCTGATCGCCGACCACGACGGCGACGAGGTACGGTACCTCACACCGCGTGCGGAGCACACCCACCGACCCCACGAGACCATGAGGAGGCGCCGCGCGCCATGTCCTGCCATAACCTCCATGAGCTACATTACTACAAAGAAGCATTTTCTAGGGAGAAGACAAAAAAAGTAAGTCATTCGAAAGTTAATTTATTTATTTATTTTAATGAGAGTACTGAAGTTCAAGACATTACCTCATATGTCTGAAGCAACTTATAATAAAGGTAGATGTAACTGTAGATTTGATGCGCTTTTTACGACTTTTCATTCCAAAGATCCCTTTTCATTCACTAAAAATAATTTAAACTTTATACACACTGTGTTATAGATGCTGAAAGATTATACACCAAGTTTCAGATCTAAATAATCAGCAAGTGTGCAGATAATGCATTTTCTGTGTGTATTTCAAAGTTTTCAAGAAAAAGCTCTTTTCTCCATACTGGCTAATTGAGTAGATCTAAAATTGGATATACAATCCTTCAGCATGTATTGCAAAGTGTGTATGTAATTCTGACAAACTTTAAGCGAGGGTGAGGAGGTCTTAGTTTGAAATGCACATCGGCTTTTTCGACTTTTCATTCCAAAGATCCCTTTCTATTCTCTACAAATATCTTAAACTTTACACACTATGTTGTACATGCTGAGGGATTACATACTAGGTTTCAGTTCTAAATAATCAGCAAGTGTGGAGATACTGCATTTTCTGTGTGTTTTTTCAAGAAGTTTTCAAGAAAAAAGTTATTTTCTCTATACTGGCTAATTGAGTAGATCTGAAGTTGGATATACAATTCCTCAGTATGTATTGCATAGTGTGTGTGTAATTGTGGTAAACTTTATGCGAGGATGAGGAGGTCTTAGTTGAAATGCACATGCGCTTTTTCAACTTTTCAT
The DNA here is from genome assembly GCA_036365515.1 of Torymus aiolomorphi. Taxonomy (NCBI): domain Eukaryota; kingdom Metazoa; phylum Arthropoda; class Insecta; order Hymenoptera; family Torymidae; genus Torymus; species Torymus aiolomorphi. Next base: position 33,767,627 of record CM070874.1, read on the forward strand.
TCCAAAGACCCCTTTCCATTCTCATATGTTTGAATGTTCACGGTGAACGAAATATCGAAAATTTCCAAATTCAGTTTTTTTATATAATCTCTTAGAGATATGCATAAAACATGTACAAACTGCAAAATAAGTTGTTTCCAAAGTGATTATCCCCCAAACCATCCCTAAAACCACCCCGACGAGACAATAAATGACAAACAAAATTGGTAGCATCAGAGTTTATTAATTTAAGACAAATTTTATGGCTGATATTTCTTCGAGATGCTGCCCTATCATTGTAAAAAAAATTGGCGATATGAAATTCGAACCGGATCCTTTCGCTTCGGTGGTGCAAAGGGGGCTAAAATAGCGTAAATACACGAAAAATACTGAGAAAAAATCATGTCTTGTGAGTTTATGAATTTAAGACAAATTTTATTTGCTGATATTTCTTCCAGATACTGCCCTAGTATTGAAAAAAAATTGGCGATATGAAATTCGAACCGGATCCTGTCGCTTGGGGGGTGCAAAGGGGCTAAAATAGCGTAATATACACGAAAAATACGGAAAAATCATATCTCGTGAGTTTATTAATTGAAGACAAATTTTATGGCTGATATTTCTTCCAGATACTGACCTAGCATTGAAAAAAAATTGGCTATATGAAATTCGAACCAGATCCTTTCGCTTGGGGGTGCAAAAGGGGCTAAAATAGCGTAATATACACAAAAAAAACGGCGAAAAAATCATGTCTCGTGAGTTTATTAATTTAAGACAAATTTTATGGCTGATATTTCTTCGAGATGCTGCCCTAGCATGGTAAAAAATTGGCGATATGAAATTCGATCCGGGACCTTTCGTGCGGGGGGTGGGGGGTTAATGGGCTAAAACAGAAAAATACACAAAAAATACCGAAAAAAATCAGTTCTAGAGAGTTTATTAACTTGAGACAAATTTTGTGGTTGAAAATAATTCATTATGTTGCTATAAAAATTGTACTATTACAAAGCTTGCTTTAGGATAATGCAATTTGTTGGTTAGAAATTTCACTGGAATCAGAACAGTATTCATAGTCCATTGTTAACTACAGATAAACTTTTAATATTTTTTTGTCATACAAAACCACATTTCAAGTGATTAATACTATTTATACTTATAGTTTTTGTTTAAATATTTCATTATTCCAAACTTTGCGGGTTTTATTCGGCCCAATCAGTCAAGACCGTAAGCGAAAAACTGAAGTCACCGTCGATCAATCGGGGGCTCCTTTTAAACTGACTTGGCCAATCGGAATAGTTTTATTTCGGCTTCACATTTCCTCCATCATTCTTCTAAGAGAGGAATATATTCGTAATAATAGACTAATGTAAAATATATGAGAAAAATGATTTTTTCTTTAGTATGCAAAACTTATTCCATCGCCATAATACTTTATTTGTAAGAAATTAATTGAAAAACAAAAATTGTTTTGGTTTTTGTATTTTTCATACCTCTATTAGGTCCTCGAAAATGTTCTTCAGAAAACTCTAAGGAAAATTAGTTTTCGATATACATGTCCGTAATATTCGATTTTACCAACTCTTTTGCCGACGTAAAATACGATTTCACGTACCCGATTTTGTACATTGGCAAACGAGTCCTTAAAATTGAATGATGAACAAGCATATCCAAATAGCATATTGTGCAACAAAGGGAGAAAATGAGCTGAAAACTCCTCACCTGAGTCTGAAATAGCTCTACTTTCGTGATGAGTAAACACCTTTTTTTAATGAATCGTGAGAGATCCTTTTTGTATGCATAAAAGTTGTGTAGGCATAGGGGATCGCGCATTTCGAGACATGTACTATCCAGTTACAAATCATAGCATTTTCTGTTTTTATTTGCATAGCTTATTACAAATATAATCGTCCTTCTTATATTTAATTTAAATCGAAATGTAATTTTTTTCAATTGTTTGTATATGTGGTAATAACTCTTGTTATTTTACCATTGAAACTTTAAAAATTATCTTATATCATTCTAAACAAGCCAAAAAGTATATAATATATAAATTTGACACTAAGAGAACAATTTTACAAAATTACGTTGAAGTTAGCAGGAAAGAATTTTTTTTCCCACTAAAGCTTTGAAAAAAACGTTCGGAATTCGCTATTTTCTATGCGACTTTAATCGTGGAGAAATGCACATTTCAAACAACTGTAAAAAAAATACTATTTTGACGCGACCAACTATAAGACAATGGTACCATGTAAAGTACCATCAGTCCTTCTATTAGGGGCGCCTAACGTAATTTTTTTTCTCATTTAACTTTACAAAATATCGTTTCTTCTTATACTTAATAGTATATTTCGATACAAGTGCGAAAGTATTGATTCTAGCACACGAGTGTAGAACAATCTTTCGCACGTGTATCGAACGATATATCTGTACAGGGAAGTAAAAGCGATTTTAAAAATGTATGTATATGTAAAATAGCATTTTAGGCATACTGAATCGAAAAAACCTATGATTATGCATGTACTGATTTCATCCATTAGATTTATGGCCTGAGATGCATTTCGCATACGTTACGGAATACTCAAGCAGAGAAAATCATTTGCATCGGACGGAAAAATTTTCCTGTTAGTTTTTCTATAACAGGAAAATCGGGGAAGAGATGGCCTGTGCCCGGCTGGCGTTGGCTCAGCGCCGCTCGCGCGACTCCGCTACGCTCAAAGACACGCAATATAGATATCCATTCATATACACACGATCAGTGCGACTTGAGTCGGGACGGAGTGGAAGCGGTAGAAAAAGTGGCAGGCTTCGGCTGACACGCCGGCCCACGAGAGTCGGCAGCGCTCGAACAAAACTATACAGCGCGCGATCAGTTCCTGG